>PGIR01000059.1:0-207332 GCA_002812735.1 Scedosporium dehoogii | reverse complement strand
AACCCTAACCCTAACCCTAACCCTAACCCTAACCCTAATAAATAAATTAAATACTTAAAATTTATTTATAATATTATATTAATTAAGAATAAGATAATTAGGTATTATTACTATTTTTAGTTTAGAGAGCTTATAATGTAAATATATTAGAAAGTATATAAATATTACTATTCTATATAAACTATAGTATTAAATTTAGAGAAGGATTTAAATTAGTAGGTACTAAGACTTAAGTAGAGTAAGTAATCTTTATAGTAGATAAAATAAAGGAGTTATATAAGTAGTTAATAGAAGAACTATAGTTTATTTAGGAAAGAATAAAGTATTATACTAATAATAAATAGCTTGAGGGACTAATTCTTAAGAGGGAAAGTAAGGTCTAGTTACTATAAAAGAAACTAGGAACTAAGGACTTCTAAATTAAAACTAAATAACTAAATAATAAGTTAGATTATAAAAAGTTAGGATTATTTACTATTAAATAAAAAGTCTTAGAAGTTAACTATAAACTTAACTTACTAGAAACTATAAAATATAATTCTATTTTCTATATTATACTTTTAGAACCTATATATAATAATATATTTATTAAAGAATTTATTAAAGTAAAAGTAGAAGAAGATATATAGGAAGCTAAGAAGATTTTAAATTCTATAGTTAATAATAAAAAAGTTAAATATTTAGTAAAATAGAAAAATTTTGAATATAGTAAAAATATTTAGGAGCTTATTAAATATTTAGTAGGGAGCTAGCAACTTCTTACTATATTCTACTAGAAGAACTTAATAAAACTAAAGGATCTAATAGTGCTAGATCTATTAGTAGGCTCTAGTTAATCTCTAATTTAGGGATAGAGGTAGTAGTAGTCTTTATAGTATCTTCTTCTACTACCTACTCTATCCCTAGCTTAATAATTTCTAAAGCCCTTTTCCTATAGAGCTCCTCTTTTTTATATAGATAATAAACCTTAGAGGAAGTAGCCTAGAAGGCCTCTAGGGCTTTCTTTATTTCTTCCTCTATCTTCTATTTTTTATACTCTAAATAAACTTATTTTTATTTTAATTAATTAATTAAGGAAATTAGTAAAATGATAAGAATCTAGGAGGGGAAGAAACTTATAGGCTAAGTTAGTAATGCCCTTGGTATTATAATTTAGATACTTTAGATAAATATAGCTATTATAGTAAGACTGCCCTTTATAAACTATATAGTCTTAAGGAACCTTTAATCTATAATAGGAAGTATATTTAGGTATTTTAAAAGGATATTGCTTAGAGAGAATGTTATCTATAGCCTAAGTAAGTTAATTATAGTTGATCTAAAAAGTTATAATCCCTGAATGAGATTTGGAAATATAATTAAGTATAGCTAAAGAAGGGATAAGAAAGCTTATAAATAAAAAAAAAAAAAGAAGGAGAAGAAGTTTTATATAAAATTAATAGGTCTTTGAGGATAAAAACCTAGGGAGAGGGGAAATTATATTATGACCTGGCTGTGATTATATTATATAAGGAAAGTAGTAAGTAATAGTAGAATTAGGAAGGATAAGCTTAGTTATAAGATTAGGTAGCTTGGTATCTGATATGTTGGTTGGACAACTAACTGACTGACTGGCTAGTTAAGCTAAGGGTTGACTGGGTGGTTGGATGAGGACTTGATTAACTATACTAAGGGACTGGAGATGAATGGAAGAAAGATGGTTTATATAAAGCTATAATAGTTCTATGTATCTAGTATATTCTTCTAGACTCTTTAGTAGTTAATTTAAATATAACTATACCCTTATACTTGAATATATACTTTTTATTAATATCTTGTAAATACTGCTCGACTGCTTTACTCTACTATTAATAGATAACTACTTTGACCCTGTTACTAGCTGTACCTACCTAATATACTAATGAGCTGGTGTACGGATTGTAATATTATATAAGTAACTTAAAGGAGAAGAAGAAGAACTTCCTCTTCTTATAAGAAAAGAAAGGAAAAGAAATAACTATATCTTAGTTTTCTTAAGTAAGAAATAAACTTCTTCTACTACTACTCTTCTACCTTAAATAAGAACTAAACCCTCCTTATACTAGTTACCTTATTCTCTATTATACTAGTACTTTCTATTATATCTTTACTTATATTATTATTATATTTATTAATATTTAAGTTATCTTTAATTCTTCTTAATAATTAAAACTATTTTATTATTATAATTCCTTATACTTAAGTATAAGATTAACTATTATATCTAATAATCTTAATCCTTAAGTAATATTAACTAGCTATAATAATTATATTATTATTTACTCTATAATAGTAAAGCTACTAATACCTTACTTATATAGAGTATTAAAATATAAATCTAACTCTATCTAATTACTTATAATAGTAGCCCGTCTAAGAGTGTGCGGCAAGTTTTATTAGTCCGGCAGTTACAATAGTGTAACCGTGACGAGCTATGGCCCGGGGGGCGGGGGAAAAAGGGGGGGGCACGTTGGGACCTTATTGGAATGGCGGTCCCTGGTGTTTACGTATTGGGCCCTGCATTGGACGTAGCTGGAGATAGAAAGGGGGCAATGGAGAATATAAAGATAAGGTAGTGATGTGAGGGGTATATTTAGGTTACTTAAGCTTATATTAAACCTAATGGCTAGCCTTGACTTAGGCTTGTAATAGAATTTCTATTAGAGAAGGACCCGGGTAAACGCTATTATTAATACTAAGTATAAGACCCCAGCGCCCAAAAATGCTGAGGATAGTCCAGGCACAGGGTTAGAAAGATCGATAGTAATAGTATGGAGAAGATATCTTAGTGAAGATGAAAGGGTATAGGTATAAGATAGCCAACTCTAAATCCAAAGGCAATTACTCCCTCTAAGCGTGAGCAAATCAACGCTCCCTGCTTGCTGCATCAAGATTTTCTAACCCGATTAACTTAGTCTCATCATTTATGCTATCTTTGTGGTAAACAATGATGGGAGTGAAACTTGGCTCGGGATCTGAGCTTGGCACTTTATCTGCGGGCTCCCCTGCTCCTGGATGACCCCGATAGTGTATGCCGGTTTTGTTGGCCGTAAAAACGTACGAGCTCCTCCGGCCAGTTGTCCTGCCCAGGATGGGAAACATCCTAACAAGGAGTAACCGTATAGTTGGGAGGCAGGCGCACACAATACCGAGGCAGACCTCCACTGTCGACCACAGGGAGAGGTCGAAAAAGTTCATGGTGATGTTTGTTGTTGACGTAAAGTAAGCAAGCGAGGGAAGTCGCACGATGCTCACAACCGTCACACTAGAGTTCGTCTTAGCTAATAGTTTGCTGAGCGAGAAGTTTACTTACAAGGTTCCCAGGCAGAACATGATAGCAATCCCAACCTTCTTCTTCCAGTGTAGTTTCATCTTCCGCACCTGCGAGAGAGGAATAGCCAGGATCCATAGATCAAAGACAATATTCATTATCGCGTGGGACCAGCCAATACCGTCAGGGGAGGCGCAGTGCCCCTTATGCAGGCCGTCCCAGTGAGTCCAGAAATAGCTTATCGGTTGGCACTGGACGATGGCTCCAACGACAAAGGCGAATCCCCAGGCGCTAGTGACGGCGAACGTTCCCCATAGTAAGCGCCGGACCTCGGCCGAGGGGAAGATGTGGATATAGAAGGAGATGATGGAGAGCTTGGTCAGTGCTGTCTCTAGAAAGTACAGGACGGTAGCCACCCAGAAGTACTTGATAGTATTGGTGATTTTATCCGGGGGTAGCGTCCAGATATCTTTGCCAAGGCCGTTGGATGTCGTTCCAAAGACGTTAACGAAGATAGCAGGCGCTGTAGCAACGATGGAAGCGAGGACGAGCCAGTCGTTCATGCCAAAGTCCATCCTAGCGAAGACTTTGTATCCAAATCGAAGGACAACAAACACCGCGGCGAAGATGAACATGCTGACCGAGGTGGAGACATGCTCCCCGCTTCGATTTCGAACAGGGAGGCCGCAGCTAGTAGCGGAGATGTTCTTGGTTGCTATTATTCTCTCAGGTCAGTCATTCCGCGGCGCTTGATGAGCTTAGAAGGAGGCAAGATTACATAAAGCTTCGATTATCGGGCAGGATTCAGTCACGCAGGCCGTGACGTTGTTCTGAAGCTGTTCATTGGTACAGATGCAAGTCTGGTTCGTGGGAGCACAGAATCCTCCCCCGAAGGCGGTGACGATGCATTCCAACTAAGAAACATCGTAGTCAGTAGGGGGGTTGTCTTTCAGACATACAATTTCTCTCTTGCTGACTTACCGCACAGTTTGGGTAGGCCTCCAAGCTCGTAGAGGCAGTGCCTTGCCGGTAGGCTAGGGCGAGAGTGGCTTGAAGAAACAACAAGGTCGCGCGAAGGGAAGCCATGATGGTGGCCGAGGAGTTCCTTGTTCACACGACTAACTCAGTCAGGGACTGGTCATATGCAAGCACAGAGGCAATATCACCTAGAAGGGGACGTGCTCCTAAATAGTTAATGGCTTCAAGTGCAAGGCCTCCACCACTTGTTGAAAGCTCCATGTGTCAGGCAATATGACACGCAAGGAGTTAGTGTCGGTCGCGAGACCAACCCCAAAGTGGATAATATGTCCAATTAGCGGGGCCAGTAGCTGAGCGCCGGCTCCAGTGTGGCTGCATCGCCGCGAGCTCGTACCCTCGCTTGCCCTGCTTATTTGTTCTCGGCTGCCAGTGCCAAGCTAGAGAGCCAGGGATTCTCCATACTTTTGAATATTGGCCCGTGCTAGCCTAACCCCACTTGCATGTAGGCACATGCGAAGGTCTGCATGGTTGGAGGAACAGGAGACCAAGAGACTGATCAGCGGGGATCCACTAGGCTAAAGGTCACCAAGAGATGGCGGCTACTGGCTAGAAAGAGAAATCCTGAGGAAGAAAGAAGAAAACTTTAATCAGTGGAGGCAAGTGCGTCAATTCCATGTAACCCTAATTACTCGAAACGACAAAAATACGGGGCATCTCCGGACGAGGTCTAGGCCTGCCGATCGCCGTTTCGCTTGCTTCATGGAGGCGTGATTTGTACGACCCACGCACACGTTTCCGACACCCTGGGCCTACTATTAGAACAGGCCCTTGTGGAAAGGTCAATGTAACAAGGAACGAAACAGCAGCAAAACAGATCAAACTTAGCTAAGACTAGAAAGCCTATTTCACCATCTACAGATAACCCTTTTCACCACTGCAAAAGAGGCTTTTTCTAACATCGGATTTGAATTCCAGTCACACCATAGTCATAGCACTATTTTCTCCTAGGTTTGTGAAATTAGACTGTTTAGGCAAGGATTATCGAAATGGGCTGAAATTGGCTGAAATAGTGGATTCCATGTGGAAATAAAAAGGCACCGTTTTTCGAGGCCATTTTAGATAGAACAAGTCAATCGTACATGGCTCTTTCCCCAATTATTTAACACCTGCAGTGCTGGTGTCCTTCATGTACAGTTACATCGAAGGCACTGACCACGGGCGCTCAGGGGTCGGTCTGGAGGTGATCCGGAGTCCCAGCATCGTGGTCTCGTGGGTCGATACGCCTCGGCGCATTTGGCGAACAATAGACATCATAATATGAATCGGCGGCTGCCAGGTCTCCGGTGGGTCGACGCGTCGGCATGGTAGACAGGTGTATCGTTTTCCAACTGTCAGCTCACCGAGGTCCATCATTTGATAAACTTTATTTGCCTTAGCGATTCGGATGCTGTGACCGGTCCAAATGCAGTTTCATTGCGTCCTCCTCTGTGCATATGCCATTCAGGCCTCCTACTCTCCATCCATGCCGCTGAAACCTCGCCCATGCCAAATCCAGCCTAGTGTCTCGTCGACGATGCCGCTCAGACCTCCCTCCCCAGGTCGAATCCGGGTTCATGGGGAAATATCACGCTACCCCGCCTCTCGATTGAGTCAGGCACATTGGCGTATGGCATGGACCACGGTGACGAAGACAGGGATCGCAGTGCGCCTCAGCGGTGAAACCTTGGGGACCTTTGGAATAATACCGAGGACAGGAGGACCACGTCCGTGTTGGACACCCCTTTGATAGGTTTATCTCCCAACACGGGCTAATCCATACCTCCAAGCGGACAGTGAGGCTGTCTGGATGTGGACAATGCATTGGCGCTAGCTAGACCTTGCATAAGTGGATTGTTTAATCATGTGAAGTCGACTTAATCTATTATTATATATCCCCCTGGAGACTACCATGATATCTGGCAAATAAGCCGGCCACCAATCACTATGTGACAACCTCTGCACATGCCCACCGATATTCGTTGACATTAGTGATGGCGTCGAAGACCGATTACCAACTTGCCTCGTTAGCAGCCGGGTTCACCCTCGGTTTCGGATTCCTGACGGTCTGGGAGGCCATCAAGCAGACGCGCAGGAATCGAAACCCCACCCGTAGCGCCTATATCTACATGGTATGGGGAGAAATCGTCGCTAATCTCGCCATCGGCATCATCGGTTGGCTGTTTCTGGACGGAGTCTTGGGGCCGACGTACGTTCCACGGTGTTATCTCTGCGAACCCGACGCTAACGACTCGATAGGATCCCAGTCTTGTTCTTTATCCTCTTTTTCTGGGTCTTCGAAATCCAGTTGTTGATGCAAATTATCATAAACCGGATTTCGATTATCGCAGAGAGCCAGAAAACCATCCAGATTGTGAAATGGGGAACCGCTTTGGTCATCACACTTATAAACATTGCTGTTTTCTGCATCTTCCTTCCATCTCATACTGTCCCGCCTGTGAGCCCAACGTCAGTATAAATTTAGCTCCCCCAATACTCTCTTCCGCTCCATCCTGACTAATTCATTGTAGCTTCGTGGAGATCAATAAATATTGGGATCGTATATCCAAGGTGCTCATATTGCTGGTGGATGCGGGTCTCAACTGGTATTTCTTGAGAATCGTCAAGGTTCGACTCGTGAGCCAGCATGGCTTGGCAAAATACAAGCCCCTGGTAGGCTTCAACGCAAAGCTAATGGTGCTCTCCATCTGCATGGATGTAAGTGCCATTGCACCGAAAACCTCAGCGAGGACTAGCGCTAACATGCTCGCAGGCAATGCTCATCGGCCTCATGTCCCTTGAAAATCAAGTCGTCTTCGTACAATTCCACCCTGTCGCCTACATGGTGAAACTCAACATCGAAATGAGCATGGCCTCGCTTATCACACGGTTGGCGGCGATTCGGCATGATGCAGACTTCGGCTCCCTTGCATACTCCGGGGCCCACCGCTCGCACACTACCCAGATTACCGGAAACCGCAACGACGATATGAACCCTGAGTATTTCCAGGGGGCCAGCATCGAGCTACGTCAGACGGATGAAGAATTGAGGAAAATGCAGGATGGAATCCATCGAAGATTTGACATGGAAGTTCGAATTGACTCGCCGAAGTCGGTGCCATCAAACGACGCACGATCGTATGATGAGCCGAGCTCGAGGAGCTTTGGTAAAGTCGACGACGAGGTTACCTTGACGCACTAGCTTTATTGTGGCGGTTTGTGACGCTACGGATGTGACGGAGCATGGCTGGCCCGAGATCTCTGTGGGCAGATCAAGGAGTACAGATCTCCACGATGAGGTAATGAGGAGCGGGGAGGCTTCTCGAGGACAGAGAAAGTTACGGGTTATTTAACTACTGTCCCTACCATAATGTCTAGCTACCATTCCTTCTCTCTACTCGATAGTCCAACCAGGGACAGTCTTGATGCCTGATCCTTAAGCACGTACACATGACTATTCTGCGTAATGTGACCTCGCCTGCTATCTACCAGTTCATTATGGTATGACCTCGGGTTCAAGCGCCTTGCTGAGCACAGCCGATGACGGCTTCTTCTTGAAAAGACCACGTCCATTCGAAAGCTACATCCCATACATCTTATTTCACGCTCTATCGTCTACTTACCTGTGTTGGTTGCAAAAAGGTTCCGAATGGGTGCAAGGTAGCTTTTGCTTTATATTAAGCTTAGTATTTGATTCTTACTGTGGGGAGTTAGAGTGGTTCTCATTTTCCATTTTCGGCCCGGACCTCCGCGGTGATGCGCGCTAGGTTCGACGTGTTCCTGGGCTTTCCGTTCTCGCCATGGGCCTCGCATCCCTACCCCACACCAGAGCCGGATAAAAATGACATGTCTCTTCCGAGCTACTCAGAGACACTTCCACTGATCAACTAACACTCCTCCGCTCCTTCACACGCATGTGGAGCGGGGTCTAATGGTACCCGACGTTTTCAGTGTATCTATATAAACCCAAGAGGCAGTCTTGTCGCCGGACCCCCGGATGACGAGAAATATTCTCGAGCCCAATCCTTTTACAATGCCGTAAGTACGGAATCCCATTCTCCCCGGTTTCCACGCCGATCCGTCCATCTTCCACGTGGGGGAGGACTACTACATCGCCGTCTCCACCTTCGAATGGTACCCCGGCGTCCAGATCTACTACTCGAGGGACCTCGCCAACTGGGATCTCGCAAAGCGCCCCCTCGACCGCAAGAGTTTGCTCGACATGCGCGGAGATCCAGACAGCTGCGGCGTCTGGGCCCCCTGCCTCACCCACGACGGCGAAAGGTTCTGGCTCGTGTACTACATGATGCGGTTTGATGGGAATGCCTCAAAGAAACTTACACCAGAAGCTCTGGCCGCTATCACCTTGAGTCGATGGGTTTGTAAGCTTGAGGAAGAATTAGCGGATCTCCGGACCGAGCTGTGGTGTGAGTGTGATGCAATCAAGCGGGCCCCTGTTGCGGATTGTTAGAGGTATAAGGGGATACAAAATGTGCTAAGAGCTGCCTGGCAAAAGTGGAATAGAAAGGCGTTTGGGAAACTCCTTGAGGTGTAGTTTTGAATGTCGTTGTGTTTAGCACGTTTAGTATCTCATATAGATCTCTGCCCGCTTCCTTTCAGCAGAACTTAGATAAGGTCCGCATAGGGTTTATGTCGCTATTTGCCCCGACCTATCCTCTCGTACGCAGTCACAGTGATATCATATATTCCTCCTCCCGAGTGCTAACATCTGCGCCGTTGTCGACCGGTGGTCAAGCAGGCTGCCCATGGCCCCTCTGTGCAGCGGACAGTATAGGTGTGAGGCCAAGTCTGCCCCTATCATATCCCTATGACGCACTCGATTTTTACATCGACTTGGACTCGTTCGTCACAATCAGCTTAAAGGACTTGTGCCTCCCTAACGCGACACAAACTACATAACGGCTCTGTCAGGGTGTGTCACCTAATATTATGATTTAGGGCCGCCGTGCCAACGCCCGGCTTAACGCTTGTAATTATACATTAGTTGGGAATTCGCCGTGAAATCGGGAATCGTGTTACTGACGACCATTTGAGAATTAATGCTTTGGTAGAAAGGTTCGTGATTCAGTCCATAGCATCCTTCCATCTACCCAGTATTGATCGGAATCAAGGCTGAGAGCAAAAGGCGTCCCCGATTAACACGCTCTAATCCGCCTGCCTCTACTGCGGCACCTCAGTCCTACCACCCGTCATTCGAACGCACCGTTGGGATCATAGGTTGTTCCCGTGGGATATGGCGTAGGCTAGGGACCTGCTGTTTCCTCCATGGCAACCCTTGTGCCATCTGCTTTGATTGGTCTGTCGAAAGCGAGGCGGTGGAAATGCACGAATGGAGATGCAAGGTACAGATGTGCTTGAAAGCGGGGAAGAGCTGAAACGATGGCGGTGAGGAGCGCACAACAAGGCCTCTCCAACACCATCTTCTCGGAGTTAGATATTATTTACATACGTTGTTCCCTTCCACTTGACCCTGGGGTCCTTCTTAATAGCCGATGTCTCGATATCAAGCATCTGCGTTGTAATTTCGCCAGCGCCATTGGAAGGACAGCGTCCTAGATAAGGGGTGTAGGAAGCTTTATTTCACGTCTTAAGGATCGTCCAGCCTCTCGGAAATTTCCTGGCAATGAGGATCAGTTTGAACCCCTCAATAAAAGTATAGTGCCGGGCCAGTCCAGACGAGCTTCTCGTCGACCCTATTTGGTTGATCGACCGTGTCGAGGCTCTGCGACTCTGCGACGTCTACGGAGAGGAGATCAATATTTCGCATCCGTTTCTCGACATGCCTACGATTCGAGGCAACGTCAAGACGCTGTACGACTCTATCGACGTTCTCCTTCGCCATGGGTGTGCACGAATCTCGTTAAGAGACACGGCCATAATCGGAAAGGACGACTTGCACATAATCAAGTTGGTGTTTGCCACCGCCTTGATCACCGAGACGGGTGGTCCCAGTCGCCTAGCAAAGACACTTTTTGACGATTTCAAATCCTGCACTACAGACAAATTCTGGGAGGAAGTTGCCATTCGGACGATTATCATCTTCTTTCTTCTGGTGCGTCGAGACATGACCCGGAACGGGATTCAGCTAACGGGCAGGTAATAGGCGATGTGGCAGTTCCTCGCGGATAACGACTGTCTCGCTTGGCGGCTCACGGGTTTCGTTGCCCGCTGGTGCCTGGAGATAGGTCTGAACCAATCTCTGTTCCTTCGACAGGTGCCTACAAACGATCACGATCGTAAGATGGCGGTTGGTCTCTTTTGGTGCATCCACGCCCTGGATCGGCGATGGAGCTTTGGGAACGGGTTGCCCTTTGTGATCCAAGACTCGGATATCGACAAGGACTATCCAGAGCCGGCAAGTCGAGAGATTGACCCTGACTGATGAATTCGACTAACGGTGCGTTATCATATAGGATGATCAAGTCCCGTATCTGAAAGCAATGGTTGCTTTTAGCCATATCATGTCGGCTGTGTGGTACGCATCATACAGCTCTCCGATAGACCGCTCCAAGAACAAAGGGCGGGATGAAGCCTCCTACCTCGACTTCCGCATCACGAAATGGTGGGAAGAGCTGCCAGAAGACCTGCAGCTGGGCAAGGATGACGAACAGTACCCACGTGCCATGAAGCGGCTGCGCATTCTCCTGTACCTCAGGCGGTGCCAGCTCAAGATTCTGCTTCACTAGTCGGTGCTGCATTCGCCGCTGCTCATCCAAGTGCATCACCAGGTGGCTGATGGCCTTGTACAGCTGGCCAAAGACGTGATTTGGAAGTTGGATGACCTGAATCGCTCCACAGACATCTACTCTACCCAGCATATGTGCTTCAACTACTTCCTAGTCCTCTCCCTGGGCGTCATCTTCCTCGCCACCTCACAGGCCCCGGAAAGATTCGCACGCACCGTGCAAGCAGAGTTCCACGCCGCGTTGGATCTCGTCGAGAATCTGAGCTCGAACTCGTATGTTTCTCAGCGGCTATGGAGATTCATCCGTGGTCTGAGGCCCCTCGGTGAGAGGCTGGGTGCCAATGGTGCAGACCAGACGGCGGACGAGGGTGATGGTATGGTGCCGGAGCAGACCCAAAACCCTTTCGAGTTTGATACGGGGCTTTTCCAATTTACCGAAGAAGCTTTTATGCCGTTTCAGGCATTCGACGAACCGGTTGATACCGTGCAGCTGATGGAGAGCATGAAGTCCTTATTTGAGTCTATCGAGGCAGATTGGGGCCAAGGGAGTGCCCAGGGTTGACTATGAAGTGGCATTCGATTTGTTTTGTCTGTCGAATATGCTGCCGTGCCATTGTTACTGATATCTCGACGAAGTGGATTCTATGTGAAGACTGCTGGACACTCGCAGTGTCAGACAAGCAACAACGTAGGCAAACCCTTCCATCGGGCCCCGTTTGATCAATAAATAGCTCCGCTAGAATTAGCCTCTCTTGTTATGACTTGGTAATAACTCATCGCGCTCTGAACCCTGGCCAACATAAAACTCAGCTCAGCCAGGTTTATCATCTCAGTAAACCCCCAAATGTCATTCCTTCGTTATATGTCTGACCTACGGTCTTTCAGCTCTGACATCAGAATCGCAGTGGGCGTGTGAGGTTGTCGTTCTACCCAGCATGTGCGGGTCATAATGGCTTGATTATTAGGTGCTCCCTTTCTAGTCAGAGGCTTCGTAAAGAAATCCGCTACGCTAGCTATGAAAATAATAAACATGGGATGTTTTCCTGAAACAGTTATTACGGTAGAGGAGTAAACGTGAAGATGCCGTTTATTGCTGCTACATTACCTCCTGAGCTGAAAATACACTCATTGCTGAGAGTGATTGCGTTGGCTACCAACCCCGCTACCAGCACGACCAAACCTACGAACTCCATCCCATCCTAGACCACGGCCGGTTGGGGCATGTCCTCGTTAGCAGCGAAACTAATTCTCCCAGCTGGCAAGAAGTAAAGTGCAACTACTGCGCCGTTCCGCACCTAGATCAGCCGTGTTAGCAAAAGCTCTGCCCCGATTGCTCGGCTCACCTCGGGGTAGTGGTGTGTGCCTGTACTAGGGCTTGTCTAGCCAGCGCCTCGCCATCCCTTCATCCCCTTGAGCTCGGCTCCCTCGCCGACCGAGATGACGCAGTTGATCTCTCCGTAAGGGTGCGAGTGGTACTCTCCCCCGTACACCTCCCGACTGTTCATGTACACAGTGTTGATGCTGAAATGGAGCGTGCCAGGCTTGGGGAGGCTGACTCTGGAACGGCGATATCGAGGGCCGTCAATCTCGTTTGTTGCGACCCAGCCCTCATCGTTCTTGATACCTTGGACAATATACTTGGCAAAGTCCTCGTAGCATGGGTTTCCCGGTCCGTAGTTCACATTCAAGTACTTTTCCAGGTCTTGTCCTGGGGTCCTGGAATCATCAGTTTGCGGTCACTGTAAGATCAGATTGTAGACGTACAAGTTCTTGACCTCGGCAAAGAACTCCGAGGCTCTTTCCACCAGAGCCTTAGCTGTGGGGTACTTGCTCAGGTCGACTTCTTCTCGCTCATCGCTGAAGGTGGGAGCGAGATTCTTGACCCTGCTCATGGTTGCTGTAGATGTGGACGGGTGTCGCGAATGGTGCAATCTGAAGAAATGTTTTGGATGCTTGGCTTGAGGCCGAAATCAGCCGGGTTTGTACTTTATTTACCAACTACAGAGACGATCTGTTCAGTTGAGCAAGTGATATCAAATGGAGGTCCTGTATTGGTGGTGTTCGGCTCCGGAATTCACGGAATTAATCCCGGACGGAAATCCAGCCAATGGGGGCCCTGGGATTTCCTTCCAAGATGGAAACATGGCTCAATTCCGACCTTTGCTGGGTTGCAAGTCACTCTCCCTTCGAGAGTTCAGGCACAGTTACAGTGGCACGCCGTGATATAGAGTCTGTGCCTCAGGGGTGGCGTTCTCATCGCCGAACATCACAAAGTGGTTATAACGGTTGCGTCCTCCTCCTCCTCGAATAGGTAGCAGCCTCATTCAACAAGCATCATCCCGACAAGGAGTCTACAAAGCTATGGATCGACTTGACCTTGCAATTATTGGTGCAGGCAAAGTCCTTCCCCTCCCCAACACTTTGACGCTTCCCCTTGCTAATCTTCCTAGGCTGGCATGGCCTTGCCATGGCCAAGACGTACAAGGAAGTGTGCCCAGATGCAACCATGGCCATCTATGACGGGGCGGCTTCTATTGGGGGTACTTGGGCCAAGGAGAGGCTCTACTAGGGCTTCAAGACAAACAACCTGCTCGGCACTTATGAGTTCTCCGACTTCCCCATGGCACCCGACAGGTTCAATGTCAAGGAAGGATACCACATCCCTGGTCATGCTGTGCACGACTACCTCACCCAGTTCTCCCACTCTTCAACCTCACGTCTTGTATTCAGCTGAGGCAAAAGGTGGAGATGGCAGAGCTCTTGAAAGATGGCTCTTGGTCCCTCCGCATCGTCTCTACAGCTGAGTCAGAGGCCAAGCCGAGAACTGTCATTGCTAAGAAGCTGGTGGTGGCGACTGGCCTCACCTCTGAGCCTTTTATGCCGAAATTCGTTTAATCGGCCCTTGTTTTACGCCAAGGAGCTGAGGGATCGCGCTGACGAGGTCGAGAAAGCCGCCGATGTCGTCGTCCTGGGTGGAAATAAGTCATCCTGGGATACCTGCTTCTTCGCTGCTAAGGCAGGGGCCCATGTGCACATGGTGATGTGGCCCAACGGCGGTGGCCTGAGTTGGATCTGGCCTGTGCTGTTCTCGCCCTTCAAGGTGTCAATCCAGTGTCTGGCAGCCACCCGCCTCTTCACCTGGTTTGATCCTTGCATCTGGAGTGAGTTGAGCGGTATAGTTGGCTGGCTCTGCAGCGCCATCCACGGGACTTGTGTTGGTCGAGTGGTGGTGTCGAGATTCTGGGACACCCTTCAGGGCTTTGCCCAGAGAGCTCACCGCTACGATGGCCACCCCGAGACGAAGAGGCTGAAGCCCTGGGTGAACCCGTTCTGGATGGGTAACTTGCTGAGCATCCACAACTATGCCTCTCTGTGGTTTGACCTGGTCTGCGAGGGCAAGATCACGGTGCATATTGCCAACGTCTCTTTACTCTCGGATGACAAAGTGCACCTCTCGAACGGTGAGGATCTGGATGTGGACGCATTTATATGCTGCACTGGCTGGGCCACAGAGCCTCCTATTCGTTTCCTACCAGAGGGGATAAAGCCAAGACTGGGCCTGCAGAGGAGCAATAGCATCCAAGAACAGAAGATGACCGAGAAGGCTCGCGCAGAGATCTTCAAGAGACTGCCTGCTGTCCGAGGCTCTCCAACGCGACGTCTCCCGCCCGGCACAAAGAACCCTACCATAGCTCCCGGCAAGAACACTTCTGCCGGATACCGACTCTATCGTTTTCTCGTGCCTTCAGACGAGAAACTCGTCAAGCAGCGCAACATTGCCTTCATCGGCTCCCACCTCGCACTCAACGCCACCATGATTGCACAGCTGCAGGCTCTGTGGGTTACCGCTTTTTCGTCGACGAATTGCCTTCCCTGACTGTGTTTGCTTTGGATCCCAAGAAAGTTCGGTACGAGGCCATCCTCCACAACGAGTACTCAGCCATCAGGCACCCGCACGAGGCTGGTGGGGCTGGCAGTAGATGCCCTGATTTGGCCTTCGACTGCCTGTCGTACATGGACCTGCTTGTCAGTGACTTGGGACTCCCGGGGTACAGGAAGTATAGTTAAACTAGAGTCTCGTCCGAGATGTTTCACTGGTATAGTCTAAAGGACTTTAAGGGCATAGTGTAGGAGTGGCTAGGCGAAAGACGCAAAGCATCTGTTTGCAAGCTTTGAAGTCGGGTATAAGCGTTGCTGTCGAGAGCGGTTGATTGGACATAGATAGAGGTTGTTTTAAATAAATACTATACTGTCTCTAAATATTTATTACAGGAGTTATAGTACTATATGCTAGCAGCCGCTGCCATGGAGTATAGCTAATATAAAAGAAATGCCGCCTACTACTACTATATTAACTAGAACTTAGATAATTGGCTATTTTATATTTACTTAGTATATATTTTATATAAAAAGCTAGAAACTTATAGAAAGATTTAAGGTATATATATTCTATTTATTATTATAAATTTCTATATATTAAAATAGAATTGTAAACGGGGCCTTGCATAAAACTAAGTAATATTAGACACGGCAGAGACGACCGTTCTGAGTAGGGAGACCAGGGTACTGGCCCTCAATGTACCACTCATCGCTGCCAACAGCCAAGTTGGCGTAGAAGAGACCAGTAGGATCAATTTTCTTTTTAAGCTCGAGGAGCCTAGCGTACTTTTGCGTGCCATAGAACGACTGCTTGAAGTTGGGTTCTGTTACGTCGCTCTCGCTGGCGTAGGCGCCCGAGTTAGGGGCCGCGTCGCGCCAGGGCTGCATCCAGTTGTTGGTCATGTCTGCACTGAGCTGGGCTACATCGGAGAGGAGGAGGCCCTCTTCCCAATTGCGCACCGCGATAGCGAACATGGCAGTGTCGCGCCAAGCAGGGTTCACGGCATTGTCGGGGAAGGGACCGGGGCCGCCAGTGATGCCGAAGCCAATGACCTGACCGCCGCGGTCGACGACGGACTTGATGGCGTTTACGGTCGTGTTGAACTTCGTGGCGTCGACAAAGTTTTCGCTAAGAGGAGTGTGTTAGATACGGTGTCGCGTTCTGACCTAGTTCCGCGGGAGGAAGAAGACTTACGTCGGGAAAAGACGGGCGGCGGTTTTGGCGGCGGTACCACCGACGAGTTCTTGAGGGAAACCGGCGGACCAGGCCTTGTAGAAACTGTCATGCTCGGAGTACTCGGGGTTGATATCGATGCCGAGCGCGGCAAATTTCGACAGAAGAGGAGACAGAAGGTCCTGGAGCTGGGCGACTGTCATGCCGGGAGCCCACCAAGGGAGCATGGTGAAAGTGACGTCGTTGGCACCGGGGCCGGTGTGCCAGATATTCCAGTACTCGTAATTGAACTTGGCGTTGTACGTGGGGATGGACTCCCAGTAGGCGCGGACACCCTCCCAAAAGGTCTCGTAGCTAACAGTGGCGCTGGTCGCGAAAGAGAACTTTGCGATCGAGACGACGTCAAGCTTAGGGAAGGCCTTAACGGTGTACGAGGTCGCGACGCCGAAGGTGCTGCCACCGCCGCCTCGCATGGCCCAGAAGATTTCCGTGTTCTTCGTCTCGCTAGCAGTGATGTAGCGGCCATCAGGTAGGACGACGTCAATGCTCAGGATATGGTCGGCTGCAATACCATACATGGGTGACATGGGAGAGTGACCACCGCCTGCGATGTAGCCGCCAGCAAAGCCAACAGACATGCCCTCGCCGCCGACAGCAGTTACGCCATACTTCTCAGCCGCCTTGTAGAGCTCAATGCCAATAACGCCGGCACCAACCTTGAGAGCGGGACCAGAGTAGGAGTTGGACTTGTATTTCTTAATAAAGTCGATACTCTTGAACTCGCTAGTCCAGACAGAAAGAGCACCGGCGCCAACGGAACGACCATTGAAATCATGGCCCGTGTTTTTCACGACCAGACGCAGGTTCAGGTTGCGGGCAAAGTTGACAGCTAGCTGGATGTGCGCGACGTTGTTCGCCTTGACGACATAGGATGGGAAACCGCCAAGGCTGCAGGCCCCATTCTTGTTGGCTGTTGGCATGCAGGTCAACCCCTGGTACAAGGGTGACATGACCGAAGTCGGGTCCGCCTCGCTGATGTCGGAGGAAGCATGTCAGTCAGTGCGTTCATGTGGTCGAGGTTGTATCGAGGGCACCGATTCACAAAAGAAAAGTGGGGCCTCGGACACGTGGGGAGAAGTCGAAAGGACAACTGTGATGCGCGGAAATTGGATTGGATCAAGGGAGAGGCACCAAGGGTAGAGGCAAGGATCAGGGTTAAAAGAGATGGGGAATCAGAACGGCCTCGGGGGACCGGATGGAACCGAATAATATGAAAAGGGACTGAGACAGAAGAAGAAAAAAATAGAAAAGAAAACGAAGGACAAGATAAAAGTGACAACTTACTGGAGATACGAATTGGTCCAATTATCGGTGATGGACGCACATTTGGCAGCGTTGTACACTCCGAAGTCGTCATAGCACGATGCACCGATGGGGACGGATTTGATAACGCGGCCACCTGTGAGCAGGTCTAAGATGGTCCAAGTAATCGGGTGTGGCCAAAAGGCATCACCGGGGAAGTTCTTGCACTTGACCGCCGCCCGTTTGTTCTTGCTGGATGCAGCAGCGACCTCGCTTGCCTCGTCACCGCTGCCAAATGAGAAGAGGTTGATGTCTGTGAGAGCAAGGTCCGTCAGGTTGGCCAGGATGGCGTCCGTGAGCTGCACGGATTCTTCGGGCAAGAGATCACCCGCTACCACCTCTTCAGCTGGCGCGACGGTATCTTCGTTGGCCTCTTGTAATAATTTATTTTCGTTAGCGGGCTGGGATCAACAAGTTTTGGGGCAAGAAAAATCCAGGTTGCATGCCTAAATTCCCAAATGCCTGGGGATGTGGTTGCATGCACGAAGGAGCATGTGCAGACCCATGTGCAACGGGGAATTTAACATGATCGAATGAACTGAGAGGAACGCCACCAAACGGCACATCACAACTTACCGACTTCGGCTCCATCGACGACAATTGTCTGGGCCGCCACCATGGAGCTGAGCTTCAAGCCAGCGGCCAGAAGAAGAAGTCTGCGAGACATGTTTGCCACAAACGGGTAGATTGGCGTTGTTATTCCTTACGGGACCAAATAAACAACAATCCCAAAAAAAGAACGTTGGGGATCGTCAAGTTCGAGATCCGTGGGACAGAACAAAAGAACGACGAAACGAAGTGAAAAGAACGGGGACTTTTATATCTTTACTGAAAAGGCACAGGTTATCCACTCCCAGCTTACAAGCTTCCCAGGGTTACGTGCCAATCTCCCGCGATGGAAAGAGGAGCCCTTTGTTACGAAGCATGTTGGGATGCTTACGACAGCGAGCCTGCAGGACTGCGTGGGGCGATGTCTTCTCTGTTAGTTTAGATTAAGCTTGGGAGCTGAGGTTTGAAGGGGGCGGGAAGAACCAGACGGGACCCGCTGGAGCGCAATGCAGTAATCCACTAAGACATGGCCGCCTAGTGTAGCATACAAAGATCGGAGAGAAAACCCGCTTGACAGGAGCTTAGGACCGGATGAAACTCTGGCATTTCCGCTCTACTACATTACCTCTTCACTCGCCGCATTATCGATATTACCTTGCGCACAAAATCCTACGTCGACGACGAGCCTCCTGCCCCAGGCATGGCAAGCCCCAACTGTGAAGAAGGACCGGAGATGGTGTCCTTCTCAGCCCCGGGAAAGCCAATAAACCCGGTCTCATGAAGTCTTTCTAGAAATCCGCTTGAGATTATCGAGAAGAAAGACGTGTGTGTGTGTGGATTATTAGACTCTGAAAATACGCGCTGCCGACTTTTTTCAACAATAATTTTGTTTTCTCGTTTTTTTTTTTTTTCTTTCTAGCTTTGCTATCAGAGAGAGACATCGTCCGCACGACCCATCCGGATCTATTCTTGGCCGATCAACTCTTCGCTCCGGCCCTCTTCATCCTTTCTTCTCTACGAAGTAGTAGTATTATTATTCGCCTTAAACTCGCGCCCTGTTCCGCCTACGAAATAGTAATTTCGCCCCAAACACCAAAGCAGGAATGGTCTGCATCAAGAATCCTGTGTCGGACCAACCAAGAGTGCGATGCTTACCATTGGTGGTGGCAGACTGCACTACCTCGGTAATCGGTAGACTACACCAGCTGTCCTCCAGATTCTCCGCGGCTCCACTCCTCTAGTCCCCCAATAAAATTGCCGATCGCGTTGTTAAACCATCCCTTCCCCAGGCTTCCAGGGCTCTCCCTGCGATGGAAGCTGTCTCCCTTCTGTCCCATCAGGTCAAGTGGGGCAAGAGGCACAGATTAGATTGCAAACTATCGAAAATACGAAGGTCTAGTCCGTGTAAAGCACCTTCCGGCCTCTTAGTCTAACCCGGGGAAGAGCTTAGCGTCCAGCCATTTGCGCTTCCCTCGAACAGCAATGTGAGTGTTGATGTCGCGACACGACAGGGAACAACTTTAACGCCACTGTAAATTGACCCCTCTTTCTCTCGATGAGGTGTATGCATGTACAAGGAATCCCCTGAGGCTCTCACACGCACGCCATGGAATACCCCCCGAAAAAGCCCAGAAAGGGGATTAACGCAAGGAGCCAGTCCAGTCCATCTGGTCCCCCCTTTACGAAATAGAATAGACCGGTCGTCACCCAGTGCCGCATAATTAGACTTCGCATTATTGATAAATGTCGCCAGGGGTTCTCCAGCCTTCCAAGTCAGGTCGGCAAGTTATTCCTCCACTGGACATGGAGGGGAGCAGGGATGGAGCCAACTGACTTGGAGAAACTCTGGGAGAAACCATTTCAACACAAAGCCGATGTATTACCAATAACGTACGAGTACGCTGCCATCAAACGTTTAATCCATATCCTACCTCTAAAGCACCATGGGCCGGGGTAGTAGATCTTGGCCAGTCCAAGCCTAAATGAGGTGACTCTTGAGCCCAAACGTTCCATTACCCCCCTTCATTTTCCCCAAGCTCTAGATTTCAATTCCAGCCTTTTGAAACCGGTGTGGAGGGTAGGAAGGACAGAGTGGGAAAAAATTACTTTGACACTAGGGTACTACTACGACCACACTGCACACACACACACACACGCACTGCACACACACACTCGCATCTATCCCCTGTTTTCTTACTGTCTTGGTCCGTACTTGATCGGTTCGACTTGGGCATTAAGCATACCGCCCGACTCGAGTCTAAAACCCTCACCCTTCCCCATACCGTCCTTGCTTTTCATCGATGCAGATCTTTCCCTCCCCATTTCCCCACTGCCCGATGTAAGGCTCTGGGCGTTCCGGTCCTCTGCTTAACTCGGGGTTTTCGAGGAATACTCCAAGCCAACAATGTCCGTCGACGCCGGCGGCGGTTCGGCCATGAACCGTCGCTATCTGCCAGTGAGCTCGCTACCGACAACGCCTCTCCAGCAGTCAGCCATGGCCGTCATCTTCACATTCAACTCCCTTGCTCTCGTCATCTACCTCCTGCGTATCTACTCTAGGATCATCACGAAGCAAGTAGGCATCGGTTAGCGATTCCACCATCTTTTTCATCTCCCCCCTTTATGACTCCCTAGAGTTGGTCATGGAGCCTCTATTCTAATATTCCCTTATAGATGACTATTTCGTCACGGCTTCTATGGTATGGGATACCATGAGCATTCAGACCCTTTGTTCAATGCCATCAATTTTTGGCCGCGGTTCCTGACGAAGAATGCTGACCATTTCCCGATGCAATTTTTAGGTTTTTTCTATAGGATTATTAGTTCCGACGTACATGTGTAAGTTCGCTCTTTTCGACCTTACTTTGATCTTTCCACTTCCGTATATCGTCCCAACCTTGACTGGGAAGAGGCGCTGATCGCTAACTTCCACCTCGAACAGTTTTCCGATACGAATTTATCGGCTTCCCGACATCAGAGGTGCCGGAGAGCATCTATGATATAGAACCTATGCTGTTCTGGAACTGGATTATGCAGGTCCTCTACAACCCCATTCTAGCCATGGTCAAGTCGTCTATCCTGTTCTTCTTGCTCCGGCTAGGAGGTCAACGCCGTAGCATTAGGTGGTCGATCCACGCCCTCAACATCTTCAACTTGGCCATGATGGTTGCTGTCTTCCTCACCGTCATATTCCAGACGATGCCGGTCCGCGCCTACTGGGATCTGAGTATCACCCCGAAGTATAAAATCGACGGCCCTGCCTTCTACGTGAGCTCGGCCATCATCACCATTGTCACCGACTTCCTCGTTCTTCTGCTGCCCTTCTGGATTTTCTTGGGCTTAAAAATGCGCCTGGCTGCAAAGCTTGGTGTGATTTTGATTTTCATGGCTGGTGGCGTGTAAGTACATAATATTGTCCTTTTGTCCCCAGCCGGGAGGTTGCTTATCGAGAGGACACTTGTGGGAACACGCAGGCTAACCACAAAGAAACACAGTGTCACGGCCATCGGCATTGTTCGAGTACACGAGCTTCGCAAGAAATTCTACAACATCCAGCCCGGATACGATTCACGAGATGGCATTGGCGACACCCTCAGTACCGTCGAGACCTGTCTAGCTATCATCTGCGCCTGTGCCCCCGCGATGCGACCTCTCTTCAGGCGATGGCTCCCTGGCCTCTTCACCAACGATTCAAGCCGAGAACGCTACGGCTACAACAACACCAGTGGCGCCCACACCGGCTACGGAACTGGCTCCCGATCGCGGGCGCGGCATACCAAGACTGGGAGCATACATGACATTGCCTTGGACAACATTAAGCGGTCCGGTCATGCTGACATCCATGGTCATTCACCCAGTGGCAGCGAGGAGGAAATCATAACGTACAACAGTATTGTTAGGACTACTAATGTAAGGTTTTTTTTCTATGGCGCTTGGTGTTAAGATTGTGCTAATGGCGCTCGTTTTAGATCCAGGTTTCGTATAATGAAACTTCTGAGGCAGAGGCAGTAAATCAACGAAGCAAGTACGATGGGGGTTCAGGGGCTATTGATTTCGAGACTCGGGCCCAGTCCTCTAAGAGTCCAGTTTAAAAGCTTAATTGTCCGATACAATAATTGAATGTCAAGATATTAGAAAGAGATACACAATTCCCATCTCTGTGCCATTGATAATTAGCTTCAACAACCTATAATATAAAAGAGCCTAGTACAAATCGAGCGAGATAGATCGGCGTAGCCCTGACCGCGGCATCACGTATCTGTGAGAAACTCGACAGACCTTCCGCGAAGCCGCCTCAACGCCTCCACGGGAACTAGTAGACGTGGCTTCCCTTGATCAAAGGAAATGAAGGGAGGGAACACCAGTGGGAGCCACTACGAAAATGAACTGAAAAGGTTGACGCAACAGGGGGCGTAAGACCGCTTCCACATAAAGAGGAAAAAGATGTCGGATTACAATGCGCAGCATGGGAACTGGCCACAAAATAAATGTATTATGAAAGTAGAAATGATTGGGGAATGGCCGAAAGATTAGACCTTTTTTCACAAGGGGAAACAGAGGAAAGAAAAAGAAAAGTAAAGTGAAGTAAAGGAAAAGAGAGAGAGGGAGGAAATGCTGAGGTGATGGTTGAACTGCTCGGCTGAGCTGGGATAACTTGGAAGTGAAGGATAAGAAAACGAGGCGGTGACCTGGAACAACGTTTATCCGTTCCACTTAGTACTGTCCTTTTCCTCCAGTGGAACCTTCAGTTTTGGTCTGGACCACCAGCCAAGGGCCCACCAGTGTAAGAATTGGCACCAGACTTTTCCAACCCTCCAGGTAATAAACTTAATTGGCCTTCCCCGCTTTTGCCTTATCTGCCTTATCTACGTAAACATCCCCTTACGATAATATTAAGTCGGCTTGGGGTTATTCCTCACTGTTGTCGCCCCCTCTCACTTTCTCATTCAGTATTCGAAGTCATAACGTTTCGCCAGAAATATGGAGTACAAGAGCCAGGCCCCGTCCGGGCCGACCATCTCACCTCGCATTATTATCCATGGTGGCGCGGGGAATATTAGCCCAGCGACAGTACCACCTAGAAAGTACGCTCTCTACCGTGACGCCTTGTTAAATATTGTGCGTGCTCTATCCTACCCCAAAACGGGGCCATGACCACGTCACGGGCTAAATGATTATGCGGCATCATAGATAGGCAAGACACACAGCTACATGACTACGCCGTCAAAGGCGACCTCTCCGACGCCGCACTTCCCCTCGGCCCTCGAGACGGCCACGTACGCTGTGACCCTCCTCGAGGACAACCCTCTCTTTAACAGCGGCCATGGTTCAGTTTTCACGCGCGACGGCATTAACGAGCTCGAGGCAAGTGTCATGGTCTCTCGCGGCTTCGCAAAGCGTGGCGTCGGTGTGACGGGACTACGACGGGTGCGAAACCCAATACTACTTGCTCGAGCGATCCTCGAGCACGGTGATGCGGATCTTAGTGCGACGCGTAGAACAGATGGGCCCTATCTTGATGTCCCGTCCGCACAAGGGCATTCCCTTATCCACGGCCAAACGGCTGAGGTCCTCGCCGAGAGATATCAATTGCCTCTGGTGGAGCCCGAGTACTTCTTCACACAAAGCCGGTGGGATGAGCACCTGCTCGCCTTAGAAGACGAGAGAAATGGCAAAGCCCTTAATGCCACATGGAGCTGTGATAACTACCTACCTCAGGGCACGGTGGGTGCGGTGGCACTCGATGCCGACGGCATAGTCTGCGCAGCTACAAGTACGGGTGGCATGACGAATAAGCTGACAGGAAGGATTGGTGACACACCCATGGTAGGGGCCGGCTTCTGGGCAGAAGAGTGGGTAGATAACCTAGGCTTAGACAGAGATATGTGGCCAGACAGAACGCGAGCAGCTCGTGGGCCTATTGTCCTACTTTCGGAATCGCTGAAGGGTCTAATGGCTGACTGTCTTCCCACCCCATTCATGTACACCCCTGTCCCTCGAGGAGATGATGACGCCTCCCACCTTATTACAACACGCTCTATAGCGGTGTCGGGCACTGGAAATGGCGATTCGTTTATTCGCACAGCTGCTGCACGCACAGCTTCGGCTATTGCGCGATACTCTGGAGTATCCTCAACCGACGCAGTGCATAGGGTAGCTGGCCCTGGTGGCGAGCTGGAGAAGAGCGCCGGTAATCGATGGGGTATCACAGGAGAAGGCCAGGGCGGTATGATTGCTGTCGGCTGTACTGTCGTTCGAGACTCGGTGGGAAATGTTGTGGAGGTTAGAGGAGAGATTATAGAAGACTTCAACACAGGCGGAATGTTTCGCGCATGGATCGACGAGGATGGCCGCGCTGTGGCGAGAGTCTTTCGGGACGATGTGCCTATGTCAGACGGTTAAATTGGCGAGGGGAAAGCAGGAAATATTGAGGATTACTGCTCGACACAAAGACTGATGTTTAGAAGGAACTGTTTCTCTTATGTTCCTGCCGCGGGCGGTCGCCTCCTTGCGGAGTGCACATTCTCATATGTCTAGTGCAGTCTTCGTCCGTGTGTCTACTCCAATAGCGGGGATCTGATCCTCGGCCATCCTTTCGATACACATTGGAATTGGTCCCGTCCCTAGCAGAATTTTCTGGAGGTGGCTAATGCGTATTTCGTGGGGATGAGGGTGGCGGTGTATTTGGTGTCTGAGTAGGCGGAGGTATACTCCACACAGTTTCTGATGGTCTGGAAATTCCGGAATCCCGTGGCAATAGACGATGCCGAATTAGAATCCCGTTGCCTCTAGGCTTGCACTTGGAGAGGGTAGGAGACTCCGAGAGGAACCTATTAGAGATTTGGGAAAGTTGCCAGCCCCGCCCGTTTTAAGCTTGGATAATGAAAAGGTTCTCCAGCTCTGCGGCTCCCACGATTTCTAAATACTTGAACAAACCTTACTAATATTCCAGTGTGCGTATCATACGTGAGATGGAGCGAGACTGCCTTCTTTTGCCACTATCTCTAGGCGATTAGCCCCCTAACCAAATACTTCTACTGCCGGACTCGTCACGGCAAAAGAGAGTGCAAAGCTGCTTGTTCGTAATTCTTCCAATGTTCCCGCTACAAAACCAAGAGAAGGAGAGATTCCCACCCAGCGAGAGGGGGAAGCAACAGTATCATGGCAGCGATAGTCTTCATCAAAGACCCGTCATTTCTAGCCATGACAGTTTTCTTGCCGGCTTCGGCGACTCTGAGGCTGGCGACACAGAGTCTTTATTAGCAAGTAGTGATAATATGTAAATGAGAGGGAGTAAGGTTTCTTGGTCACGAAGCCGAATCGGACATAGCGTCAGCGCCTCCGAGCCATACCTCAGTTCTTGATGTAGGTAGCGCAGCTGACAGACGGGCCCGCTTGCACCCACCGGAGTTAGATAGATTCGAGAGTATCTGATATAAATTCTTTGTATTCTCTTTATGATATTTTGTGGAAGAGGCGGTAAGGCGAAGACTTTCCTGAGATTGCCCAATATCTGGACTAATGGCCTCCGATTCCAGTTCTACTCCCCGTTCCATTTATATATCATTAATGTAATGATCAGGTCAGCTGCGTTGGTCTGTCTTATTCCCAGGGTAGCTTCTTATAGAAATGTTGGAGAAAATATGTTATACTAGGCTATATCATGTACGTTGCATGTCTGAGGTACTCGAGGAGACTCCATTTCTCTATCCCATATTTTTCTCGAACCTCAATACGCGATCTAATACCCGCCTAATTTTAGAATGAGCAAGTGATAGTCCTCTCCCCTAGCCACACTTCGTGTTGCCAATTCCACGACAGCACTGTTGCCAGAGCCGTGGTTAGGCAAGTTGACGACACAGACTTATGTATACTTAGGAGGTGACAGAAATACACTCACGCCCATGATGGCAACCGAGCAACCGCTACAGGTACCGCAACCTCCAGTGTAGGAGTCCTGGCAGTCCGAGTTTTGTTGGACGAATTTCGGCACCGTAGACAACGACGAAGCCCTTGAGATAACGTCCTGGGCCAAGAGCGCGCCAGGAGGCGGACGGCACTAAGTCACGGCACAGACGAGAGGTTACTTAGAGAAGATACTGAGTGGAAATGGTAGTGAAGGGGCTTTTACCTCCTCTGAGGTGACATAGCAGTACTCGTCGCCGATCTGGCACCACCAGCAGCCTAGGGCCCGCCTGATAATGCAAGTAGACTGACGGGGTTCAAGACGGGGTTCAAGTGCAGCGAGACCGTCATTAATGTTCTCGCTAACCTGAGGAAGGGCACTGCAGGTCGCAGTAAGGAAAGCGACGATAGTATCAAATTTCATATTTAAGAAATAACGTATAATGGGAAGATCAATGTGTTGAAGATGAAAATGGCTCTTAGAGATACTGAAGATTAGGGTCGCCGCTAGTCAAGAAACCAGCCAAAAGACGAGCAAAAACTTCGTTTTTATAGTCTGTATCTACGATTTGGTTGGGGATTAATAAATAGGTTGGTGGTGGAAAAGAAGGGGGGGGGTTGGAGGGAAGGAAGGAAAATAACACTCTCCTCTCCGGTTTCTATTGACGTTCATGATCCTATCCCTTTTCATATCACCCTCCGCCCGTGCATCCTAACCAGCCGCGCCTTAGAGAAGCAGAAAACAGAGCCTATGAGAAAGACTACGGTGGAATTGGAGAAATTTTGTTTACCCTCAAAATGCGCCGGAGCCTGAGAGGATGTAAAGTGATGGGATGTTTGACGGCGTACCTTCGCGGCACAGGTTCGCGAGACCGGCCAACCATTGAGTCAAAAGCCTTAGAGGATGAGTAACCCTGCCAACAGATATTAGATAAATTAACAATGAGCCTAGTCTATATACTGGCAAGGTTGACACGCTAAATCCAAGGCCGGAGACTGAAAGTTGGCGTTTTGAAGCCTATAAATCTTGATTGAAGTGACAGCACTACTACTAACACCCTCTTTTCCTAGAAGGATCACCGCTGCCATTCCCGAATCGAGTTCAGGTATGTAATAAGAAGCTTTAGATTCAATAATATGTAATCAGGTTTTGTATAACTATTAACGATCTCACTAACATGCAGGGAGTCCAAGGGCATTATGTTGACCCCACGCCCCAACGAGCTGTGGGTGAGCACATCGCCTCTCCATAATCCTTATCAGGAGTGTGAATAATATCGGGTATCGGGTGGAGTAAGGCTCGTAGGCGTTGATGCCGCCAAAAGTCGGTTAGATGTTAATTTTAGGTATTCTGCCGAGCCGGAGCTCATTTGCATACTCCAGACGGGGAGCTCCTAATTCGAACAGGAGCTCTGCGAATTCATAGTTTCGAACCGGCTTGATACATGGACAGTTCCTGTCTTACCGCTAGGTCAGAGAGAATCTCCTCGCTTCCACCGCCGACAACCTAATTTACGTCATGGTTAGCACCAGATTTCAAGCGGGTTAACCGATACGCACCAGCATCCGCAAGTCACGGCTTATCTGCTCCACTGTAGCTCCTCGTCCTCCCTTTTGATATCCAGCACCGCCAAAAACTTGTTGGGCCTCCCTTGCCGCTAACTCGACCATCTGACCTCCTTGCACCTTTGCCAGGGCGATCTGGCTAGCGATGTCCGGAGACTGCCATCCCAAGGGCGACGAGTTGACCTGGAATGCAATCTGCTCCAAGAACGCCCAATGAGACTCGACTCTGTAGGCAAGTTCGGAGAATTTCCGCCTGATCACTTGGTTATGCATAAGCGGCTTCCCAAATGTCGTACGGTCCAGGGCATACGAGAATGCCATTGAAAGGCATGTCCGGCTCTTTCGGTTACACTGGATGGCTAGAACGTATCTCTCCTTGTTGAAATTTCTCATGATGATCCCGAATCCTTCATTCTCCTTGCCAATCCTGTTCTCGACTGGTACTCTGACATTCTCAAGATCAACAAAACTGGACCCGCCGGCATTCTGCCCGCTGTTGTGGATCTTCCGAATATCAACCCCGGGGCTGTCGAGCGGAATAACCAACACAGTGATCCCCTTCATCCCTGGGCCACCAGTCCGGACAGCCGTCGTCATATGTGTAGCCCATGGAGCGCCAGTGATCCACTTCTTGGCGCCGTTCACAACGTAAAACTTGCCATCTGGGGTTTTCTCCGCAGTCGTTTGAATGCCTGCGACGTCAGAACCACCGCCTGGCTCCGTCACACCCAGGCAAAAGTTCGTTCTTCTCGTAAATAGCCCTGGTAGCCATTCCTCCTTTTGCTCTTCAGTCCCGTAGTTGATTACAGGAGGAACACCAATTACGGACGCTCCGGCCAGGGCAATGGCAACACCACCTTCGATTCGCGCCGTTTCATCGGTTGCAACTAGGAGGTGGAAGGCATCCCATTCGTCGGTGGGGATCCCAGCTATCTGAGGAGTAGTATTCGGACGATATTTCCCAGGCACATCTTCGAATGGAATTCCAGACCGGCAAAAGTTCAACGCCGCTTCGTCGGGGGCCTCGCCCTTTTCTTCCCAATCTAGTGCAAATGGGAGGATATTCTCATCGATATATTTGCGTATGCTGTCTCTCAGGCGGCGGTGAGACTGGTTAAAATAGATAGACTTGCCTGTCCGATACCAGGCGGGCTCAGACCACGGGATCTTTATGTCGAGATCGAGCTTCGGATCTCGTGCCATAGTGCGAGGGGTCGAGGGGTCGAGGGGTCAATGTCTTTCCCTTTGAATATACGGTCGGGTATGATGGGCAAGGAGGTAGCGCTGGTAAATGGGATGAAGCGTCCCCGTGGTGGTATTTTTTTCAATGCGCAGCAGAGATCTGGTTGACGCGAGCCGTGACCATTTATCATTATGCTATTGGAAGAAATGAACCTAGTCAGCCGGTGGCACATTACCTCGGTGGCGAGTTAATGCAGGTTTGGTAGCCCATCACGTAATCCTCGATCTACATCGAGCGGAAGAGGGGATGTGTCTCGTATCGAATTGCAACGTAAGAGTCTCCCTTGACTGCCGAGGTACGAGTATGGAGGGGAATGAAGGTCTTCGAAACCCCTCTTCTATATCCTCATCATTTTGGGGCATCCTCCTTTGTTAGAATGAACTTCATTGTTATACCTAGCTGGGCGCCCATCCCGAGGTAGGACATGTTTATCCTCAAAGCTCAACATCAAGCATTCCCTCGGTGTGCTTGATATATCAGGAGGTATAACAACAAAAAGATCTCGTCAGAATATACCAAACCCAAATCGCTACATCCATAATCATTCAGGAATATCCATTGCGAAGAGATCTCCTTAATCAGTGCGGGATTATGGCTACTATTTACCAATCTTCCGTGTCACCGTTTGATGGGCTCGATAGGCTCTCAATTCCTCAGTGGATCTCGCAATATAATCCCGACGCAGTTCCAGCAAACAGCGTGGTCCATAGTGATGATTTCGGTAATGACCTTATTACCTACGGCAGCTTGCGCCGCGATGCCAGTCGCATCGCATGGGGCTTGAGGACCAAACTAGGTCTACAGGAGGGGGACATCATCCTAGCCTTAATACCTAATTCGGTAGCGATCCCCGACCAGACAATAAGCAAGGAAATTACTGCTAACATTTGGTAAAGAATGATTTCGTATTACTAGTCCACGGAATTTGGTGGGCAGGGGCCGCTGTTGCGTAAGTAGACAAGATATGGCGAGCTCCCACTTCCCAACTTTAGAGTAAAACACTTACCCTCATACTCAACAGTCCACTCAACACGGCGGCTACGCAGTCTGATATTGAACACGTCATTGGATTAGTTAAGCCGACTCATATAGTGGTATCAACAGCTGTATCTAAATTAGATGCGGTGCAGGCTGCTGTCCAATCTCTCAAATCCAACAAGCCCAAAATCTTCACCACCCATGGACGAGTTGGCAGTCTGCCTCAGGTAAGTGGAGATGGTTTTTGAGAGAAAGGTGACACAGAACTCTGAGACTGATCTAATATGGGGCAGTTTCCCACGGACATCATCGGCTCCTGTGACTCGGAAAGTCTACCTCCATTTGACCTTTCCGGCAAGAGCGGTAGGGATGTGTTAAGTGCGGTCTGCTTCTCTTCTGGAACAACGGGGAAGATGAAGGGCGTCAAACTCTCTCATTTCAACCTCATCGTGAATGCACACCAACTACGGCTCGCGCTCCCGAACTGCTTATCCTCCAATGTGCGGGAGGTTTGGTTTCCACCTTGTGAGTGAAGCTCATTCTCGACGGAATGGGCCCGTCTTGCTGACCCGAGTCCCGCAATGTATAGACTGTCATATATACGGGTTCTGGGCCATAGTCGTCGCTGGTATGTGGGTCGGAGGTCGCTATCACGGACTCCGAGAATTCAACCTCGAGCGCTACTGTGAACGAGTGAGCGAATTGAAGGCAACTGATATGCATATCGTTCCTCCTGTGGCTCTGCTTCTCTCTGCTTCCCCAGCTTCACAGAAGTTTGACCTGACTTCTATCAAACGGATTGTTGTCGCTGCTGCTCCATTGAAGGTAAAAGGTCGCAGCCATGGTTACTCACGTACCCTGCAACTAACATCTCGTGGATTATAGCCTGAGCTTCAAAGGAGGTTAAAGCAGAGGTTTCCTCAAGCAAGTGTCTGCCAAGGTTAGCTGACTCATCGTCGCATCCTGCGTTGCCAATAAGTACTGATCAAGATCCAGGCTATGGACTCACGGAATGCTCTCCCGGGGTCTCGCATCAATTTCAGCATGATGAGGACCAGGTCGGCACTGTCGGGAGGATCATCCCTGGAACGTAAGCCTACGAGTCCACTACAGCATCTCTTAGCTTTGGGATAATCTAACCTAAAAGCCGCAGGGAACTGAGACTCGTCCACCCAGAGACGCTAAAGGACGTGGCTCAAGGCGAAGAGGGCGAGCTATGGATTCGCGGACCACAAGTAATGATGTATGAAATTCATGATACATGCGACCGAGCGAACGATACTGATATATGTCGAATACAGGGGTTACATCAACGATGAGGCGGCGACGAAGCAGTCTTTTCACGACGGTTGGCTCAGGACAGGAGACATTGGCAAGATGGAGAACGGCAATTTGTGGATTACTGATAGGTTTAAAGAGGTAAGTAGAGGGAGGGAAAATCTCATCAACACGTTATTAGATCTAACAACACATGATGATAGATGATCAAGTACAAAGGGTAAGTTGACCACCGATTCGTCACAGGCACAGACGAACATGAAATGTTAACACCTTCCATAGACTTCAAGTCGCACCCTCCGAATTGGAGGATCTCCTCCTTCAGCACCCCGCCGTGACCGACGCCGCGGTTTGCTCTGTCTACGATGACGCTGAGGTTACAGAAGTTCCCCTCGCCTACGTTAGCCTCAGTCCTAGGCATGTCAATCTACCATCTGAGCAGAGGGAAGTTTTACTGAGGGAGATCCGGAACTGGGCGGATGCCAGAGTCGCTGGTTACAAAAAGTTGCGCGGTGGCGTCTTCCACCTGCAGGTATTGCCTAAGAACCCGACTGGAAAGATTTTGAGACGCCTTTTGCCCGTGAAGCTCCGGGAAACCAGGAGCCAAAAGTTGTAACTCAGGCATGCATTGGGCTCCGCCGGATAACGTCTGCCGAGCTAGCTTGGGACTCCAGATGCTACATTTTGTTTGTAGGGATTTTAACGCCCAGGACATCAAATGCACACTGCGTTTATTTCGACCCTTGTCTAAGTTAGTGTGTATGGTTAGGATCGTTCTATATGGAGGTAAGCACAACCTCGCGCCTCAATGGGTTCTTCTATTTAATGAAGAGGAGACTAGCGAGCTTGTCTTTGAGGATAACCTCCAGCACAATGCTTCATTCCGAGCTACCTTCTACATAAGGGACCTTGAACCGGGTTCCTTATGATATACAGAGTGGTTCGATTGACGAGACGTATTAGCCTCTCCGGCCCTCTAACCTCGACAGAAGAGATGATGGTGAGCATCACCCAGGAGCCGGCTAGTTGGCCGCCTAATTCAGAAATTCAACCTCTGCCGTAATCTTTAGAATGTTGCCACTCGTGTTGCACGGCCATTACGATTTCTAACGCCCGAGATCCAGCGTTCAAAGTCTCCGCAATCTCACCAAACGCCTGGATCGAGCGGAGAACATTCTGCCTTGCTTGCCTACCTTCTCTCGATTGCAATGGCGCCTCGACAAAACTATGGACACTTATTAAACTTGCTGCTAACATCGGATGTACGGATAAGGGATGTAGTCTGCGAAGGCCATATACTTGTTTGAAGAGTTGCTGGAGACGTGAAATTTCCTTGGCAGACTCAACACATTTCGTCAGCGAGGGACTGGACATAGTCACCTCCCCAGAAGTTTGGCTAGGCGCGAGGTTTGACGACCAGAGTCGATTGAGCTGAATAAGGATACCATGGTAATGCATTCTTAACGAGGGTTAGTGAAAGGAAACAGGGGATAGGTGTAGGTGGGGATGATAACTTACAGGGTCTGAATAGTAAGCGCCGCTGTTCGAGGCTCCTCTTCGTTGGCATGTTCCGAACAAGACGACCTCCATTGCTCAAGTGCCAATCGTATTTCATCTAGGTGTCCTCCTTCTGTCATCCTAAACCGGGATCAGTCAGCTAACTGAGTGTCATGTTTAGTGGTAAGTAACTAACTCTTGTGAAAGAAGACCACGGTGGATTAGTTCCAATGCGATGAACCGTGATTCCGCAGTTCGTTGGGGCTCTCGAAAGCCGATAGTGTCAACCTCCTCAAGCAAGCCGGGGGGTAGACTCGGAGAGGTAAGACCCGATACTCTTCCACACCAACTGCGCCAGATCCTACACATCACTTCCTTCAGCTCGATTCTTCTTACTAGCGAATTTTGGAAATCCTTCAACATACGTGTCAAGACATATGGAACCCTTAACTATGTCGCGCTGGAGACGTCGTAGTGTATTTCTTTCTTCATTTGGATGAAACAGCGAGTCTTCTTGATCCAATCCAAGTCCTGATATCAACCGCAGGGCCGTACCTAAAAATGGCATGTTAGAAAAAAGTAAGTACGAGTTTGGGAGATACGAGTTACGCACCTGAGTAGACCCACCCTACGCATACATATCAGAGTTTGCGTTCTGAAAATTCCCTGAAAAGTAGGTATCGACTTACCTTGATCATCAAGCGCCTCTGCTGCACTAAGCGAACACAGGATTATAAGCGTCAGCACAGTACTAACAGAAGGAGAATCGAGTTCGGCATTGAGCAGATCTCTCGCTCGAGAGCTAAAATCATCTGGAAAGTCATCCGCCGTGTTTGGATCTGTCTCGGTCGAATACAATTGCCCTACAGCAAGTCTACGGAGTCATAGGTCAGAAGGTGCTGCGTGTACAGGATGAATATATTTCCTTCGAGTGATGAAGGAGGCTAGAGGTAGCTCACATGGCGTAACCGAGGGCGGGTGAGTAGAGACAAGCATTTTGGCCAGATTCATATCGTGCTTTATCTCGAAGGTATAAGTTATTATCGAAGGAGAAAACGAACAAGTTGTCCCAAGTGAAAAAGCAATTAACGAGATGGCTTTCTAGTGCACGCTTTTCTGGAGGCATCAACAGCCTGTTGTTGTTTAAGGATGAGGTTCGGTCTCGCCTCACGAGACGATTCCAGAGGGTGGAGGAGCCTTGGAGAAGATGAAGGTAACTTGTTGGTCCGAAATAATTTCTTTGTCCATCAGGTGTAACTTGGAATGCTCCCGCTCGACTGGTTAGACCGGGAGTTGCCCTTGCCGGTGGCGACACCAGTCTCGGTGTGCTCATGGGGCTGTGGGTTATCGGTGGCGCCCCTGGCCCTCCACGGACCGTATCAACACGGGAGTGAGCACCCGACGGTGAGAGACCCGAACCGACGGGAGCAGCCGGCTCCCTCATGTCCGTATCCTGACCCTGATGCTCGCCATCCTGACTCGAAGCATCATCTGCTAGGCCGGATTCCTCGGCTAGTTGCATGTAATAGTCCAATCGGCTATCAAACTTGAAATACGATGCGACGCTCCCAGCCACTTCTGCTGGTGCGCCGGTTGGTGGAGAGGGTGCCATGGTCCTCCGTCGGTACTGGGCCGGAAGAGTAGGTATAATATTACCTGTTTTATTTGAGTGGCTAAACCCTCGTTGGGTACATGCGGCTCCGACCCTGCTGCTTTCTGTAGCCACCCGACACGAGGGCCACCTTGGAATGTTGGTGGAGAAGAATCGAGTGGGATACCTCGGTAACGAGTATGATTGGAGGATTGAGATGATAGTAGAGATGAGGAAGTCCAAAGTGCCAAGGCAAGCACAATTATTGTTGTCGCATTTAATAAGTTCAGGCTGCATAATAATAAGCTTACCTCATCCCAATGCGGGGCATCCATCCCGAGGTTTGTATTCTGATTTGTGGACATGCACTTCGTAGTGGGTATCCAGTGAAATCACCCTTCCTCAGCAGTGATGACAGTCCGAGCTGAGGCCCGTTGGAAGCTGACATGACATTGCGTCCCAATCAGCGCTAGAAACCCGAGGTCATGGGCGAACATACAAGGGCGACCTCCTTTTATTGAACTGCCAGTCGTGTGTCGCTTTGACGTGGCTGGCGAAAAGAAACTGAATTTCTCTGCTCCTGGCTCACCGTAACTCCCTCCCTCTCTCTACAATCTACATAATTCACAAACTCCATGGTCGCGATGTCCTACCCGATACCTCGACTCAACGGATTTTCCGCCCGCCTCGACGGCGCTGTGGCCATCCTGGCCTACGACCGGCCAAAGACCGGAAACTCATTGCACCCCACCGTGCTCACGGTAATGGAAGAATCACTGCCCACGTCGGATGTTCTGTACCGCTCATGGTAATAATTATTGTTTGCCTAACTCATCATGACAGTCCTATCTCAACGCGATGAAATGGGCCGTGGCGAACCCTGCCGTTCGGGTTATCGTCCAAACAGGAACTGGTAAATTCTTCACGACAGGTATATTATTCCACAGCGACGACAAGTTTATACTAGGCGGAGATAGCTCACCCATGCATTTCAGGAAGGGACATGGGAAACGACAATGCTCAATATGACCTTCAGGAGGTCTTGGCCAATTTCAAAGAACTGAACGAGATCCTCATTACATGCCCCAAAGTCCTCATTGCAGCCGTCAACGGTCCGGCTGTCGGCTACGGAACGACCTCCCTCGCCCTTTACGACCTCGTCTACTCCGTCCCGGATGCGTACTTTTTCACACCGTTTAGCAAGTGGGCGCTCTGCCCCGAAGGGTGCTCCAGCGTCACCTTCTCCTCTATCATGGGACACCAGAAAGCATCGGCTCTCTTAATCGCTGGTGACCGTATGTCTGCGACGGAACTGTGGACTGCCGGTCTCATCACCAAGATCATTCCAGCTCCTTCCTTCATGGATCAGATTTTGGAGATTGCCAAGAGAATAGCTAGCTATCCCCCCATCGCCTTGGCGGCGTCCAAGAAGCTCGCCAGCGGTAATCGCGAAGCAGAGCTGTTAGCGGCTAATGCCAGAGAATATGATTGCCTGGTAGAGAGGTTGGCACATAAGGAATGCAGCGATGCGCTACTTCTTTTCGCGGAGGAACAGCAGCGAAAGAAGGCAAACGCCGGCCGCGGTGCGTCACGAATGTAGTGAAAAGAAGTCCATACGTCCCCTTTATCTGAAGACATCCGATGTGTTGTAGAGTTACGTGCTGGTGAATATCCTTGCGCTTAATATATTTGGGTTATCTTTTCTAATATCGCTCTTACCTTGACCTGTCTTCTTGAAATTCTATTTGTCATGAGATGGTATTTTACATCAAAGACCCTAAAATAATCAATTCATGGTCAAATGGCTTACTCTGCTAGAAGGATCCAGAGCGTGAAAAGAACAGTAGATGCAGGAAGGAAAATCGAAGAAAAAAAAACCAACTCCCATCACGATTATACTCTTACGAGAGAGAGTCTGTTAAAGATGGAACGAAAACATGAAAGCGTGGGACTAAAAAGTAAAGGTTACAGTCGAGAGTCGGTACCCTTATACAGGCTCGTCCAGTCTACTTTCCTAACTCCCTTCCTAAACTGATCAATGCCAAATTTTGCCTCTTTTGATGGTCGCATCATTTCCAAATACCTCCGCCTCACTAACTCATTTTGCGTCACTCCGCCCGGATTGGACCAAGCGACCTCCGCAAGTTCTTTGGACACAGCCGAAGCCCGGGGCGCACATGCCTGAAGAGTGTCTTCCAGCTTCTGGAATACCTGGCCCTGCAACTTCTCATCATCTTCCGCGAGGGCATAGATCGCGCCAGTACCATGAAGCTTTGCGGCAGTGACTGGCATGCCGGTCAGCATCGCCGATCGGAACAGCGGGATCCCCCATTCCCGAGCAAGAATAGGCGATATAGCGCATGGTGAAAGGCCCAGGCGAACCTCCGTCAAGTTGAAAGTCGCTTCTCCCGTAGAAACACGGATGTCGTTGGCGAACGCCAGGCCGTTTCCGCCGCCGTAGCAGGGGCCGTTAATCAAGGCAATAGTCACTTGAGGAGCGGCCGAGATAGCACGGAGAAGACTTTGGAATTTCTCCAGTGCGTGGATATGCTGCTTCTCATTTGCTGAGGTGGCGGAGCCGGATGCCCCCAGATCCATACCGGCACAGAAGGTCTTTCCTCTGCCAGTAAGATAGATCCTGAATATCGACTCGTCTCGCGCGATCCGTTCGTACAGGCTCTTAAGCTCTTCAACCATCGATGAAGTCAATGCATTGCGGTTTTCAGGTCGTGTGAGCTCGATCTTCACTGCCGCATGTCTTCGGTGTACACGATACTGTTTTGAGGGGGTGGGTTGGAGAGTTGTGTCGGGTAGCCAGTCGGTCGCCTTCGCGACCGAGGAGGGTGACATGACCGTGGGGAATTTGCTGAATGGAGTTGGAGACAAAATGCGGTGTTAGATTATCGGGAGGGACATGAATGCGTGCAGTGCCTGTTGAAAAGCTGTGGATTTAAGACTTCGTGGTATGTGAATTGCATCAGACAATTTTGCGACGTCTTTGATTCCTCTTGTAGACAGGTACCGAGGTGTGGCCTCCTATTGGGCGAGCTCGGACCGTGCAAGTCAGCATCAACCACGGACCGGAAGTCGAGGACTTCCAGATCAAGAAAATCCAGCCGAACCTCGCACATATCAAGGGGATATTACAGATGAAAATGTTAAAAATAAGCCGACCCGCTCAATTATTTATTGGGACATGGGCGAAAGTTGCTGAGTAGCCAGATCCATTTCATCAAACCAGCCCTGAAAGTCATGCGACGCTCCCCCCAGGTCGCCTCCTGCGAGTAAGTCCGTTCCCCAAGTGGGCAACACATCATCCATGGACATCTGACCACCCTCGTACATAAATTGCCTAGGAAAAGAAGAATCCTGCCTGATCATATCTGCGTGCTCGCGGATGTTTTCTTGTGCCACTGTTGACCTCTGCGGGGAATCCCAGCAGCAATCGTTAAAGGGATCGCCTATATCCGTAAAGAAATGTTCGCTTCCCAGTACCAGTGCGTACCTTGCAAACTCTTCCGACGGGTTCACGTCACTGCCGGTTGTGGAGGGGTTTGACCCGTTAGCCGAGCGCGGCGAAACTTTCATCCTTGATAATGTGTTTAAGACATCTTGACGGAGATGGCGGGCCATGCCGTACGTTGACTGCACACGATGAAGAAGTTTAATACAAGTCCCAATGCACCGCCGACTGACCATAGACACCTCAAGATTCTTAGAATTCACGCCGATAATGTGCACGGGGAGTGCAGAAATCACGGCCGTGAAGCTTATGACATAGTGTTAGCTTGTCGGTTTCAACCGTTGGTACGGACAAAAGCTGGACCCTGGGTAAGACTGGCTTTAGACTTACAACTGAGTAGGTATTGTCTCTTTCCATTCAGATTCGAAGGCCTCAGTTATGAGGACAGCGGTACGAGTGGCTGCCCTCCTCATCTTCTCCTTATACTGGGGGATCTTGTAGGTTGACGCGCTGTGGGTCGGATGGGACTTAAGCACCCGCGGTAAATAGAGGGCATTGATGGCTGTATCATGCATCAAGAGCGAAACAATAAAAAACGGTCCGGTTTCACAATTTGACCTGTAGGACCTTTCTTTCGTCGCTGGGAATGTGTCCAGGAACTCACGAGACCAGTCGATTAATTCTCGCTCGCACGACTCGAAGACAGCGTTCTTTTGATCCAAGGTTCCCTGCATATCGGCAAAATCGTTATGGAGAATCTGGGCAATGATCATCGCGAGACGAGCGGTCAGTGTCAGGCAAGAGGCTGCCCGCATCCTCAGTAGCGGATCGCTACTCGAGGTCTTATCTCCAATGACAGTGGGATAGTCTTGCAGTATGCTGCAGGGCACGTATTTATGCAGTCTGAACATCCTTGGTGGCCGCCGCAGTACGAGGGCGACGTGCGTCTCTCGGGCGAGACAACACCACCACAAAACAGGCGACATCGTCGCATTTGAGGACCAGCCTATGTTTCTCCAAGGCTCCGTCTTCTCAATGAAGGATGTTAAGCAGTTTGCCCAATACCATGCATCTCTTTGGGCTGTTCCCCCTTCGCTCCATAAAGATAAAAAGATCAGACACTGGGCTACAGACGCGACGCTGTCCGCCACGTCTGCGTCGTAAAGGAGTTTTGTGCGTCTGTACAGTGAAGCGCGGCCCTCCACGTGCGAACTGAATCCCAAGTTTTGGCAGGTAGAATCGTCCACGAACTAGCTCAGATGTTAGCTTTATATTCTCCCAACGTCATAAGTCGGGTGGCGCGATATACAGGTATAGCTGCAAGGAGCATTGCCTGGAACGTCAGAACCGTGAACCGCGTTCTAAGCCCATCTACCGCAGAATTGGAAGCCAGTGCTTCGAGATCGGCCAGGTCAAACATTGGATAAAGAGGATACACGAATCGAATAAATCCTGTGATGAGGGCAGACCTGGTAGCATCACTACCCGGAAAGGAGAAGGCCTCGTTTGCTGCTAAATAGTCGGCTGTTGCTTGAGATAATGGCGTGGAGATGGGTTCTATGAAGCTCGGAAGGTTGTCCCAATCGTATTTCCTCCAGCCGTTGCTTTGCGGGGGTTCTTGATGCTGTTCATGATTCAAGTCCTCCAAGATTACTGGGTCCAGCTCGATATCCTGAATTTGGCCATCCTCAGCGCTCTCTCGACTACGCTGTTCATCGGAAGGTATTGGGTTTAGGGAGGGATCGATAGGCGGCTGGATGACTGCTCGAATTGAACCAGCCTCGATACAATTAGATGCAGGCCTTGAGCGTGCTAACAACGGTGTCGAGGTAAGTTGCAAAAGTGGTGAGTTGATATCAACATGGTTGTGGTCATTGTAGCGCTGTGTCCGGACCGTCCTAATTTCCAAGCAGAAGATCAGTGCTGAGCTCAATACGCAGCTGCTTACAGCCGCGCAAATATCAATCAGGTTTCGCCTACCTCGGGCCCTTGTTGTCATTGGGGATTGTGCAATCTATGCCGTCGAGGCGACAATTGGTGCAAGGAGGTCCATCAGCAGCTACATTGCATCTCACCTTGCGAGCGCACACACTGCAGGCAATAGAAGCTCTAACCTTCCTCCCATGCCCTCGCGACTGATGAGTGTGCGGCTTTCTTACTCTTCCGGATTGCATGTTCGATATGGGCTGTGAAACTCACTTCGTGACTTGGTTTAACAAAGAAGAATGGCTAGCGGACTTCAGTAGAAATTGCTCGAGGGAAAATGTCGTTGCCCATCTTCCAATACCACTTCTCACCTTTCCTGACCTAGTCCCCGGACCCGACCAACCCTTTCCGTTCTCTCGAGCCCCAGTCTTCTAGCTACATTTGGCAAAGAGCATTGGGGTACCTCAATGGTTGTGGGGCCATCCCCTGCCAGCGAGCAACTGGGGATGATGGAGATCTGCACTAAAATGCGGGGAAATATTGAAGGAGTCAACATGCTTAGTAATGAATCACATGTCGCAGACGATCAACCTCGGCATGCGACGGCGACCCAAAAAATGTGGTCAGGCCAGATGTATCGATGGTTTGGAATGAAAGCAACATCGGACCATACAATCCATTGCCCCATGATTCTGCTCCACTCAAAATACGGAGTACAGCTTAGTCCCCACTTCCCGACCCCTCCGCTGCCTCTTCATCGGGGACAAGGACCTCACACATTACCACTCCCTCACTAATCTTTGCCCCTTGCTCCACCTGCATGCGAACGACACCAGCTGCCTCCGCGTTGATCCGGATCTCCGTCTTCATACTTTCGATGACGAGGAGGCCGTCACCTCTCTTTACTGTGCTTCCGTTCTTAGCCAGGACTTGCAGGATATGGCAAGGCATGGGCGAGAGGTGTTTGCGTTGCACATCTGTTGTTATTGTTAGTTAATATTGTTTAATGTCCGATGCAATATGCTGTTATGATGGAACGACTCACCCGAAGACCCGATGCCCTCCTGTTTCGCTTGCTCAAACATTCCAGCCCAGCTCAACGCATCAGCGACGATGTAATTAGCACTGAGCCCAAGACTCGGCGAGAAAATAGATATCTCTCGTCTGTAGTCACTGGCGTTCAGCACGGAGCCGTAAAATTTATGTCTCTCATCGTCCAGTTGGAGGTGTAATTCACTACCGCATCCAGGGGAAAATGTGTTCCTCGGGCCGGATTGTAATAACAAAGCCTTGAATCTAGAAGATGCTTCGGCCGCCGCTGCATTATAAAAGCGCCTCGTCAAGGCGCCGCCGCGCTTATTGAACAACACCCGTTTCTGGGCAGCTGTGAGTGTGAAGTCCGTTGGCAAAGGAGAGCCCTCGAACTCGTCAGTTCCAACCCGAGTAACGGCGAGTTCCTGGGCGGCATTATGACCTAGAAGCTGTAGTTGGCATGCAACAAACTCTAGAGCACCGGTCTTTCCATCTTTAGGCTGGTTTCGGAACCCCGCGGGTATGCTGCGAAAGACCTTGGAACCTGTGGTCTTCGTCGCACTGCCAAGCTGGCGGTTATATAGGACCGCCGCCATCATCATCGGTCCTCTGAGGTAGTCGACATTGACGGGCTGGAGAAGGTCACCCTCATAATCTTCAATAAACGCCGTCGTGTAGCCGGGCTGCTGGAATTTGGGATGTGCCAGTATGCGCTGAAGGAAGAGCTGGTTCGTAGTGACACCTAAACATACGGTATTCTTGAGGACGTAGCTGAGTTTCTGGATAGCCGAAGATCTGTCGGTGGCCCAGACAATGATCTTGGAGATCATGGAATCAAAGTGTACTGAGATGCTGGAACCGGAAGCAACCCCGACTTCATAGCGAACGTCCGGGATCTGCACTCCCAGAACCTCAGACGCCGGCTTAAACGTTGTCACCATGCCGACGCACGGAAGAAAGTTGTTGAATGGATTTTCGGCGCAGAGTCGAACCTCGATGGCATGGCCTTGTTGACGTATCTTGCTGAGCTCGGGGAGTGACTCTAGCTTTCCGCCGGCGGCAATAAAGATCTGCAGGGCAACAATGTCGATGCCCGTGACTTCTTCGGTAATTGGGTGCTCAACTTGAAGGCGGGTATTAACCTCGAGGAAGTAAAAGGCCTCTTGCTGGGTGTCAACGATAAACTCAACTGTCCCGGCAGAAACGTACTTCAGCAATGAAGCAATCTCGACGGCGACATCCGACATATGCCGGCGCATCTTAGGCGACAGCCAAGGACTAGGAGACTCTTCCACCACCTTCTGATGTCTCCTTTGGATAGAGCACTCGCGGTCCAGCAGGCTAATGAACTTTTCTCCATCGCCAATAACCTGGATCTCAACATGCTTCCCGCTCTCGATGTACTTTTCGATCAAGCAGTGGCTCGACCCAAACGATCTCTCTGCTTCTGAAGAACATCTGAGAAAAGCCTCTGGGAACCTGAACAGCCTTAGCAACAAGATCAAGGAGGAATTCTGTCGCCCGGATACCTTGGCACAGTGCTTACTCTGACTTCTCTCGAACCACGCGCATTCCCTTCCCTCCGCCCCCTGCACTCGCTTTAATAAGGACGGGGTACCCTATTTTGTCGGCTTCGGCCTCGAGATGAGCCGGTTCCTGATTCTTCCCCCCATACCCAGGGATGAGTGGTACAGATGAATGTTCTGCTAAGTATTCTTTTGCGACTCTCTACATCATACATGGTGAGTTTTTATTAACGGAGAGTTGCAGAGAGATGATAGTCATCAAATAGATTCTCTTACCTTGTCACCTAGCTTCAAAATCGAGTCGGGGCTAGGGCCAATGAAGATGATACCAGCGGCGCCCACCGCACGCGCAAAGTCAGCGTTCTCGGATAAGTAGCCATACCCTACTTGAGTCAGCCTAGAACCATATCCCCTCTTCGCCCTTAAAAGGTAACTCACCGGGATGGATCGCATCTATACCACTGGACCTGGCCACTTGGACTAGCCGTTCGATATTTTGATACGGCTGTTGATCTGCAGGACCAAGACAGATCGCCTCGTCTGCCAACACGACGTGCGGTGAATTTTTATCTCTATCACACTGTAAGAATACGAACTAATTCATTCCCGAGAAACTCTGGAATGACAAACTTACTCGTCGGCGTAGACAGCCACCGCCGTGATCATCTGCTGCTTGCAAGTCCTGATTATCCTGCACGCAATTTCCCCCCGGTTGGGGACTAAGACACGCTTAATCACCAGGTGACCATCGTCGCGAAATACAGGAGGCGTCTGAAAAAGCGGACGCTTCCTTCGAGTCTTGGATTCCATGATGTCCGATTCGACGGAAAGGCACTGGGGGGACGCGATCGGGGGTGGCTGGTCAAGCTGCGGGGAGGGGGAAAGTAACACACGGTTCAAAGGAGACAAGTCGTGATTTGTGGCCGTCCTGTTTGACTTGGAGAGACTCGGGTTCAGAAAGAAGTCGATTGGAAATTTTATCAGTTTGGGTGTGTGTGTTTGGATGTCGCCGTGGGGTCGACAGATCCCAGCACGCCCTGGTCGGATGGCTGTCCAATGATTTTAGCTACCGAGGTGTGTGGGTGAGACGGATCAGTCTTGTGCCAAGTGCGTTTATTAGTCATGTCATCGTCGCTGAGGACGGATTTGGGCTCTTTTGAGGGCGATGTTAAAGTCTTATTACGATATTACAACACCATCCAAATGCTGGCCATGGTTTTCAGGGTCTCCGAAATGAGACAGATAAAAGCCTAGGCGATCTCAACTAACTATTTAATTGAAATAGCTGCAGCACATATTGTCGCTCCTGGTAAACTGTAATCATGCCCAAATCGATAAACGGATTGCAGACAAAGGAGAGAGTCATTTCCTTGTATCGCTCTATAGGATCAAGTTATTCGCTAACATTGAAGCCGACAGTGCTCACATTTTCGGCCTGCCCACATGACGTTGTCGGGATGGTGTTGAAGCTTCTTGCGATCGTTCCTCGGTTGGCTTGGCCCAGTTTAGTTGCGTTGAAGCTGCCGAGGAGGTCGATAGCTTGAAAGACATTATCGGCAGCTATGATCTCTTTCATATTTTCGGCGACCTCGGCCTTGTAACTAATATGATAGCATCAACCTAGCCAAGGCCTCGACTAGTCCAAGACAAGCCGGCGGTTGTAGATTAGCATTTGGGTCAGATGTCCGATCAGCTTAACTTAGTTAAAGCGTAGATGCTATGTTTAAAAGACGTGACGCCGGGCTCACCCTTTATTCCTATAAATTTTGGTGACTTTAACCTCGCTGGCTAGGAGTACCCCCTCGCCTAGCAGCGGACAATGCTGGGAGATTCCCAGAATCGGGCCAGTCACTAGTCTCCAAGAGGGGATCTCCAAAGTCGGAGAGGAAGTCTGACCAGGTCTACCATAAACCGAAAACACTGTGGCAGTAGATATATTTCAAACCATGTCCTCTACTGTGATCCCGCTACTCCGAAGTCCTCGTATCCATTCTAAAATCTAAACTACTACATTTCAGTACACTAATAATTTCCCATCTATCTGCACCTCCAGGCCTTATTTTCTGATGAGAATCGCCAGAGGCATACCATCCACGTGTATTTTTCCGGCATCTGCCGGGCTGTGGGTGTAAACTTGACGTAGCATAGACGCAAGCTTCTGGATTCTGCTGGGAATAGGAGAAAAGAGATCGGCTCTTCCATTGAGCTAGATTCTAGACACACCCCTCATTCCTGTGTTGCCCTTACTTGGACGGTTTCGGCATATCTCCAGACACATTCCAAGTACGTCTCTTGTATCCCGAGGATCAATGACTCCATCATCCAGCACCCACGCCGACGTCGTGTACGCGTCACTCTCCTTCTCCACTTGATTCTTCAGCCCAGTCGTCCTCGCAGAAATACTCGCCTCATCAACTACCCTACCCGCCTTGGTGGCTGCGTCACGAGCAATCATCTCCATAACACCAGCTAACTGCTCGGGGCCCATGACCGAGCACTTACTGTTCGGCCACGAGAATAAGAAACGGGGAGCGTAGGCCCGTCCGCACATGGCGTAATTCCCTGCACCGTAAGAAGCTCCGCATAGGATAGAGATGTGCGGCACTGTTGAGCGAGAGACGGCATCAATGAAGGTAGAGCCAGCGCGAATGATTCCATTCTGCTCGGATTTTGTGCCGACCATGAACCCGGTAACGTTATGAAGGAATATGATTGGGGTACAATTCTCATTGTTGAGGCGGATGAAATGGGTGGCTTTCTGGGCCTCGGGGATCATAATAACGGGGGACTGGTTGCCAATGATGCCGACGAGGTGGCCATGGATGCGAGCCCAGCCGCACAGCATTCCCGGGCCATACGTGGCTTTGAAATTCTCGAATCGGCTGTCATCCACAATCCGAGCAATGACCTCGCGCATATCCATGGGTTGGCGTATATTCACTGGGACTACCTGTAAGATATCCCGCGGATCATACCGAGGAGCTAGAACCGGTGGCTGTTCAACAGTACCGACGTTTTCTTCGGGTAGGCTCAGGACCCAATTTCGAGCTAGCTGGCAGGCGTCAAATTCGTCAGCTGCGAAAGCATCGCCAACGCCACTGATGGAAGTATGCATCTCTGCGCCGCCGAGGTCTTCCGCGGTCGTTACTTCGCCAGTGGCCATGTAGACCAACGGAGGACCTCCCAAGAACACCTGCGCCTGCTCTTTGACAAAAATACTGTAGGACGACATCCCGGGTTGATAGGCACCCCCCGCAGTACTGCTGCCGAAGACGATCGTGCACGTAGGAGATCCGGCAGCGGAGCGAAGAGTGATGTCCCTGAAGCCGGAACCCCCAGCGTGGAAAACACGGAATTGTTGGGGAAGATTTGCGCCAGCAGACTGGTTGAGGTAAATCATGGGGAGACCGTTTTCAAGCGCGATGTCACTTGCTCGCTTCGACTTCTTAACTGAAATCTCGTTGGATGCGCCGCTATCTAGGGTCGGAATGTTGCCTGCAATCATAACGAGCCGGCCACTGCGCTCTTTGGGTTAGAAAACAAATCTCCGACCCGGCACCCTCGGCGGAAAAACTACTTACTGCACGAGGCCGATTCCGCATAGGACGCTCGCATTCGGACTGGAATGCTTGATATTGTACCCAGCTGTTGGCATAAGCTCCAGGAACGGCGATTCAGGATCCAGGATCAGAGCCATGCGGTCTCTCGCTATTCACACCCCGTCGTTAGTAACGAGAGGTATGAGAACTTTATTCTCCATCACTGGGGCTTCCTTACCAGATAGCATGCCGCGTGAGCGATGCCTCCTATGGCACAGTTTAGTTGGATGCACCACTCTCCTAATCAAGCCAGACTTACTCGACGTGCTTGCTCGGGCCCTCGCCTGCCGCCCACCTCATAACATCCTCCCACTTCTCCAGCACAGGCTGCCACGATGCAGCATTATCCTGGCAAACCTTATCTGAGGGGGATAACTTGGACGTGTACTGGCGGAACATCCCGAGATGCTGGTCTGAGTCTCTGAGGAGTGGACTTTTGCTTTTTGGAAGGAGGAAATCCTCGGGTTTGTTTAAAATGCGGATTGGCGTAAGATGATCGAATTGAAATCAGCGGGGTTGGTCAACTGACAGATCCCGTGTGCGCCAGTTGCTGGTAATAGTGGTGGGTTTTGAAGTTACATCAACCAGAATGGCCTTAAATCTGATCAATTGGCTGCGGCTGGAACGGGCACAGCCCAAACCTTCCACCATCCACTACCATAGACCGAGGTGCGTTACCTCGGCTCGTGCTTTGAGAGCCTCCCAAGCCAACCTAACTGGTGATGAAATAAATGAACATTGTCTTATCAAACTTCGGGTATTTATTATAAAAAGTTATTCTATCGGCTAGAGTGTGGTACAGTGGTTTGGGATTGCAGCTCACACAGATAGAATACCTCATTCTTCGAAGATGAAGCGCCACGTAAGGATCGGATGCTACAGGTAAGTTGCAGCAGACGCAACAAACCAGACCCCATCGAGATATCTGCTAATTCATCCGTCTCAGCGCCTTTTGGGGTGACACCCCCGGTGCAAGTCGCCAGCTAGTCGAGGCCGAAGATGCCAGGCTCAACTATCTCGTCGCAGATTATCTCGCCGGTCCGCCCCTCATACCCGGAATTGCGGAGTCAAGCGGCGTACTGACTGGGATCTAGAAGTGACGATGGGGCTACTCGCCCGCGCCTCTCATGCGCCTGCAAGGCCTGGATCTAGCAAAAAAGCGGCCGGGTACATCAGAGAGTTCGTGACTTTTGTACTCGAGCCTCTGCTGCCTCAGATCCTTGAAAAGAAAATCAAGGTCGTCACCAATGCTGGCGGCCTCGACCCAGTTGGACTAAAGGAGTTAATCGAGGAGTTGGCAGCCGAAAAAGGGGTCGCGGACCAAGTCAAGGTCGCAGCGGTCTATGGAGATAACATCATCGGCCAGAAGAATGAACTACTTCAGGCTGGCGCTTTCAGTGCCTTCAACCCACTCAACGCTGAGGGTGCTGATGAGGCCATGTTCGAAAGCCAGGACAGCATCCTGAGTCTGAATGCATACACCGGGGCTCAGCCCATCACCAAGGCCCTTGAAGCAGGTGCGAATATCATTGTAACTGGTCGGTGCGTCGATAGCGCCCTAGTGTTGGGCCCGGTCGCCTACGAGTACTCGTGGAATTATTCGCAGCTTGACGACCAGCCAACGCTGGACCGCCTCGCTAGTGCTTCACTCGCCGGCCACCTAGTTGAATGTGGAGCGCAGGCAACGGGAGGTAACTTTACGGACTGGGAACTATCAGCCGGAAGTTCATACGGGGGTTGGGCAAACATGGGCTACCCCATCGTCACATTTGAAGACGACGGCACCTTTACCGTTTCTAAGCCTCGAGAAACTGGTGGGCTCGTTACGCGGCATACGGTTGGGGAGCAAATGCTCTATGAAGTGCTAGACCCGGAAAACTACATCCTGCCTGATGTTGTGGTGGACCTCAGCAGGGTAGTTCTGGATCAAGTCGATAAGGACAAGGTCCGCGTAACCGGCGTTTGCGGCAAACCCCCGACAGAATGGCTCAAGTGTACCGCAGTTCGGCAGATGGGATTCCGGACCACTGCGGACATGCTCGTCTTCGGCGCCAACGCGGAGCAAAAGGGCAAGGTGTTGGGTAATGCTATCCTTCAGCGAGCTCGGAACGTCACCGAGATGGAGCTCCGGAACGTTGGCAAGTCTGAGGATTTTAAAGGCTTCGAGTCCAAGGTCATTATTGTAGGTGCAGAGCATTCACTCTCTCCATCCGTGGCCAGGCCTCCATCACGCGAGGTGGTTGTCCGAATCGCAGCCAAACACGTACGACGGCATGTCCTGGATGTCCTCGGCCGAGAGGTAGCATCCTTCGGGACAAGCAGTGCTCCAGGCATTGCGATGTTCAGTAGTGGTAGGTCGAAGGTCTCTCCGAATTTCCTGGCAACTAGCGTTCTCGTCCGCCGCGAATTTGTTACTCCAAAATTTTGCATCGGAAGTCGGACATCAGCCATCTCAGTGCCACTAGTCATCAAGGGCTGTAGACCTGTCGTGCCTTCCGCCTCGGCCATCAAGCTCGAATCCTCTTCCTCCTCACTCCATCAGCTATCTCCGGCTCGGGACATGCGCTGCAATCTCCTCGCTGTTGCGGTTGGACGATCGGGAGACAAAGGAGATACTTCAAACATCGCTATTATTGCCAGAAACCCGGTCTTCTACCCGTACCTTCTGGATCAAGTGACACCAGAGGTCGTGGCCTCCGCGCTTTGCAACTTGCTCCGGCCCACCAGCACTGTTACGCGCTATGAAGTACCCGGCGTACATGCCATTAACTTCGTGGTGACCAACTCCCTCGGTGGAGGCGGGCTAGACAGCTTGGCACTAGACAGGTACGAGAATGTCTTCTTTTGAAATCAATTTGGGCTAATAATATTTCTAGGCAAGGGAAAGGATATGCGCAATTATGCCTAGCATCTATCCAGCTACACATCCCCCTCGAGGTGCTCAATCAGGCCCGGTTGTAGGGAGACAAGGGTTCACTCAGACTACAGGAAGCGAGCCCTGTTGCAAGATTGGGATTAACTTCAATTAAGCCTTGTTTAAATAAATATGTGTCGCAGCTGAGATGACAGTTGATGATGAGCAGTGATAGGACGCTCGATAAAATTGTATAATCCTGAGGATGGTAAATATCGTATCGATGAGAACAATGAACTACTTCACGCTGAGACATTGAAAAACGACGTCTGAAGATGGTTGATTGGGTAGCCCATGCTGTTTTGAAGGCGAATGGAGAAATCACATCAGCCTCTTAGCGGACCGCTTTAGTAGTGGTACTTTAACCCGGTTCGATGAAGCCTGCGACTGTTGCCGAAATAATATTGCAGGTTCGCCAGTAATGAGATGAACACCGCTGCCGAAGTAAGGGCAACGATTTCTGTCCAGGCTCTTCGATAGACTGGCGCGTCCTCTGACCTGAATATTTGCTTCCCCACAAGCCCAGAGCAATTTGCGGCCATGATGTGGATGGCCATGGTGATTGAACGCTCGCCAGAGGACTTGGCATTCAGCGCCAGCCAAGCGCCATTTACCGGATCTAAAAGAAAGAGGTTAAAAAATGTCATTATCCAAAATTCCGTCTGCATATGCCCATCAAAGCATCTGAGTGGGACTTACGCCAGGGCCAGGAGAAGGCAACGGATGCTGAGAGGATAACAAATCTCCGAATCTTGTCATCAGATTCCAGGAGGCTCCAATTTCCCACCTACTCCCAGGTTAGCGACTGGCATGAATTACTTGGCTGGCGAAGGGGTCTCACATTGAATGCCCAAAAGATCAAAAGTCCCAGAGTGACCCATGGCCCCCGAACACGAAGCTTGTCGCTACCATCGAGTACCTCAGGGGTTAGGACCAACATTTGCTCATGTTCACTTATGATTGTGGCCAGAGTACTTACGCTGCCCATCCCCAGAATATGATGGAAAACAGCAATATCCACTTCCCGATGGAGATGAGAGCATTCGATTGCAGCCGATCAAAACCAAAGCCAGTGACCAAAGTCGGCGCATACGAATCGAAACCGGAGGTAGTAGCCAAGCCCGTAATCGTAAATCCGATATGAGGAAGTAATCGCCAGTTGGTCAACTGTGATTTCATTTGAAAGTCAGCATCATATCGGAAATCTATAAAACGTTAAAGCCGGCATACATACCACAGCCTTCAGCTCCTTCCAGCTCACATTCCGACTTAGCTGCGCTTTGGACGGATCATCGCGAAGTACTCGCTCCGTGAGGATTCTACTTTCGTTCTCTGTGAAATATCGAAAGCGCAGAACCGACACCGGCTTCGCCGTACTGAAAGGAACTGTCAAAATAAAAGCGACTCCGATAAGGATAGTAAACACCCCTTCCAGCTGTCCGCCCAGGATTAGCGAAGATGCTCCTCTACAAGTCTTTCCTTATTTATTTCGAGTGGACTTACAATAAAGAGCCATTGCCACCCCGCGAGGCCGGCAGTGCCGCGCATGTGAAGACTTCATCCTTGGCATTAGCATAATGCATACCCTCCAGCTTGGGATGATGTTTCAGATATCATACATTCCAAATGCGATGAGGCCGGATGTTGCTGAAGCCAGCATGTTGCCTAGGAAGAACCAAGAGAAACGCTTGCTAATCTCGTCCGTCTTGTACCAGCGACTGATAGTAAAGAGGCTGGCAGGAATGAAGCCGGATTCACAGAACCTAGTACAAGACATGCCTCGTCAGAACCGAAGTTAGAAGACGAGGTATCGCCCACAATATGGCCTTGGTTTTGCCCCCTCTTGATACCACAGACCCTAGGAGTAGCCTCGTGGCCAAGTATGGTCCCAGTCCCTTTTGGAAGGCTTGGAACGTTGCTACGAGACCCCTAGTTGTCGAGTTTGGTTCATTAGCGCAATGAGTTGAGGTTGGTTAGTTGGGAGTGAGAGCGCAACACACCAAGCAATGATCTGACCTCCAATCCAGAGTGTTGGTCCAACCCGATATAACACGATGTTACTAGGAATCTAAAAAGCATTGTCAGAAGATGAGACCTTTTTCTTTCCCGTCCCTCTTTTTCTCTATTACCTCTAGAAGGATGATCCCTAGAGCCAGAAGCTGCTGCCCGAAGTTGAATTGATTTTGGGTAATGCCAACATCGTTGAGAAAGAAGTCCGTCAGAGCGTTGCCACTGTTTCATATTAGACAATCGCCCCTCTACTCCTTCGGTGACTCTCTCTCCAGCATCAAACCCTGGAAGATAAGCGAGAGACTCACATGTTGCCTCGATCTAACTGTAATGCGAAGAAGCCAAGAATCAATAAAGGCATCAATAGCAAATCCACCCTGTGGGGCAGTTAGCGGGCCATGGCTATGGAAAGCTGCTCGGTCTAGATCGAATTTCTGGCCGACTTACTTTCTAACGAGTGCCCTTTCCTCCTCCTCCGTCCATTCTAGTTGTCCATCGGATTCAACCCCAGATACAACTTCGTTAGAACGTGGTAAACTTGGGAGCGAGGTCTTTTCATCCCGCAAAGTCTCCATGATTTGGCAAAAGAACAGAAAAAACCACACGAAATGAAATGGAACATGCGGAAGCGTGAAGTACCATTCGGCAGTGTGGTTGGTGCCTCGAATTATAGATAATTATTTATGTTGTCGAATATGTGATCTCGGATCCCAATTGCTGAACACGGCACCTCCATATCGCTCCGTCCCGTGGGAGACCGGCATGAATCATGGGGCGTAATCGCCGAAGAGCGGCACCAATTGCCTCGCGTATCGGTGATGCCATCCTGGCATGACTTGCAACATACCCCCTACTCAGGTCAGAACGTACGCTCTCTTCCGGCAGGAGGTTGTGTTATATTGCGGGGAATACCATTACCGGGTCTTAATATAGGGTCGCACGACATCGAACAGGTAGTTCTAACTCCTGACAATGCATGCCGGGACTTTTTGTTTCCTATATTTCCTAGTCACATTTGCTCCACCTTCCTAATTAAAAATATGTAATCGTGGAGTGGTAGGTATCCGACCTGCATTGAAGCAGATGTGTGCATATTGAGCAAATAGTAGGTGTTGCCATGTCATTAGTAGCTATTTTTAACTGGGGACAAGGCGTACATGAAGTCAATATTTGATGTTTGGTGAAAATCTGTTCATCTGGAAGAGGGGTATTCTAGACGGACGGCCATCTACGCTTAAAAGAGTTCCGTCTTGGGCCAAGTATGCCAACTCTCTACTTCCATAAACTCAGTTCATTACGGCAGCAGCCAGTGAATAGGCACTGGCTCCGTATCTACTCCTTTACCCTCCAAGACGTGGATCAATAACTGCGTTCGAAATCACACTCCATCCTGCCGCACAGAATTTATGGACGGTTCTGTAAAGGAGCTTGTACTTCCTGGAAGGCTTATAGACGTCGGATCGGTCTCCTAAAGCACTCGAGTGGCCTGTACGTCGACAATACGGGCGGCGGGCCTTTATGTTAGCGAAGGAGCAGGCTGTCTAGGAGTGCTGCCAGTTGAAAGCCTACGAGGTTTACCCTAGTGGGATGCCGCCATCTGTTCATCGGCCGACAAATCTTCGGCATAATTCCTTTGCTATTTCCAAACATATTCCTAAAGAACCTTCTATCCGCAGGGTTTTCTCCCGATATGAATTACAGGTCAAGTTTGTAGAGGACGCTTCATGAAGTTCATTGAGATCCAATCTACAAGGGATGAGCACCGGTGTCTGTGGAGAGCAATCATGGAAGAGCTTACCAGCGAGGCTTTACGATCAAGAGCGACAGGCTCGACCCCCTGTCAGGATTTCTGCTCTGTCGAGGAGATTTGGTTAGGTCTCTCAGTATCATCGACAATAGTTTGTGGACGTGGGGCTCTGTTGGCGAGAAAATTCGGTATTTCCTTGAGTAAGGCAATAAGGACCTTGACAATCCAGCACATCTAGTGGGTTTTTGTTAGTGGTGTTGGCAAAGAGAAGGGCCGATGCGTCGCGAAGGAAACAGTCACTATTGTGTTGAGTGTATCGACGGTTCCATTCGACTAGAAAATGGTTTCAGCATTTCAATAGGATACGTTGAATGAAGTTGGGGATCTAGAAGCCTTGCGACCTCTTGGAATATTCTTTTCCTATCTAGGAACTCGTCAGGCATTTCGTTCCGCTAGTAGAGAAGCTTGAGGCGGTGCGTATCCCGGAGTTGGAGTACTCCGGTGCGAGGACGAGGTTTACTGCAACGAAACTTGGACGAAATTTCAATATGGCACTCGAGTTACGGTTCATTTGGATGTTTCTCTTGTACTAATTCACGCCCAAATTCACGTCATCCTTGGATTCACAATGGCGAGACTGAACATCTTTAGAATGTAGCCAAAGTTCTACCTGTGAGAAGCGGGTTACCGGCACTCTACCTCATTGAAGAAGAGCAACTTTGACAGAAACATCTCCACGCTTGTGAACAAGAGGTGCTTTTAAAAGTGTGTCGCTCGCTTGACTCAACCACCACCCCACCCGCGGATAAGAAACGATGAGTAATGCAGCACTTCATAAGGCATGGGGATGGTGGCTTGCAGGAGTCTCGTCAGTCTTCGTATTCCATCAAAAATGTGGCCATGTCCTTCTCGGCCATTGGTTCCATCGAAACTGTGTCCTGAATGCTCCTCAGCTTCGCCGCTAATTTCTCAGATGGAACCCACCCCAAGTAACTTGTTATCAGCTGCCGTGTCGCAGCACGACGGCACTTCGGGCAAATCAGTTTAGGTGGGTGTTTTTTTGCGGAGGAACATGGTGCGAAGAACGAGATATTGAACCAGCCAACGTCTCCATCGTCGTCAGACTCAGCGACCAGTTGGCAATTAAAGGACGCAGATCTGAGCTTGGGCATGACTGAAAGTGCGTCGGCATAGGCCTCAATGAAGGGGATGAAGGTTTCTTCATCCACTCTATCGCGAAATGCATGGTCTGGCCTAAGATATGCGTATTCCATCTCTCGGGCGAAGTTAAGCTCTTCTTCGTGGAGAGTGGAGAGAGTGTACTGAGAGGTCTGAGAATTGCTTATCTGAGCAGCGATTGAGCTGGGCATCCAGTCGCGGCCGGTGAAGTACCAGGCCCCGGACGGGGTTGTGGCTTGGATCTCAATGAAGAGATACTTGAGGTTTGGCCAAGATGTCTCGCTTAGTCCTTGGAGGGGTTGGAGAAGAGATATATCCAGTACGCCGGTAACCTCAAAATCTACGAGATTAAGAGACAGCTGGCAAATTGCCGAACTAAGCGGATCTGGGCCGGGCGGATGTAGAACGGGGGGAGAGACCGTCTCATCTCGATATTTCCGATGAAAGAATTTCAAGTAGGCTCGTCTTAATTTTGGCGGGGATAGCTCCCTAATGGCCTGGGCGGCTTCGTCGCGATTCCGCTTCCGTAGATCCGGGAACCGCTCTTCGTTGTCGTCCATAGTAACACGGATACTCTCGAGGTTTGGCATGTGAGAGGCGAGAAGAATAGGGATTTTGGGGCACACGTTTCGGTATCCATATCTCTCATCCGGTTCCCTCATAACTAATTCCTTAACTCGATGAAGCACTGGGAGCTTATCCAGGTGGGTAAACTCGATATATGAGTGGAGGTAGCGGATCTCGTAATGGTATTGTGTCTGGGCGCGCTTTAATGGCCAGGAGCTGTCAGACGGTGACTCTGGGTGATTGATGACCAGCACCAGGAGAGAGTCATTTAGTTTGGGATCCTCTACTTCCCAGCTATGGAGGATGCGGAACAGATTCCGAACGGACCGACTGTAGCTTTCATCATTCGCAACGCGTTCTATGGTGGTTTCTGCCCGCATGGAGGCGGCTTCATCGTAGCTTGGAAGAATGGCGGTGAACCTTAGGATCTTCAGAAGAGGGCGTCTTGCAGCGGTGAAGATTCTTTCAAAATCTTCGAGTGCGTCGCTATTGATTTCAATGTATCTAAACATCAACCTCTCCACCGCTGCCCGCAGGCCACGCGAGACCGTTGCTAGAGGTGCGAGTGGTGGAGAAGGCTTCTTTCGCTTGTCGCAAGGGTCGTCAGGCTTGAAACCGTCCGGCAGGAGAAAAGAAACAATATCATCGATGATATCCTGAGGAAGGGACTCAAGCCGCCCTTCAGCGATAGGCTCGTGAAAATCCGTGGGTAAGTCATGAATTTTGTAACCTGCCATATCTATTAGTAAGGGTTAATGGATCATGAATTATGAAGAAACCCCCGCGAGGGTTTGTTTCACCATCGAGGCTGGTTCACATATTGAATGCAATAAATTTTTGGCATTTCCTATTGGGCACATTTAAAATGACAGCATCATTAACCACCACACTCAGACCATTAGCCAACTCACTTTTATATTATAACTTCAATTACGCCAATAGACCCCGGAACGTCCATCAGAGAACTAGATAATAGCACTCCCTTCGCCTGCAACCTTGGCACTGGCTCAACCTCGAACGTCTAAGTAGCCGAAACGAAGCTTCATCAAGCTAGAGGCTATATATTTATTCTGCCTACAACACTAGCTATCTTCCCCCCCTGAGTTATCTCCATACTACTTAACGCCACTAGGTAGATCTCAGCGCAATGTCCGAAGGGTAGTCAGCGCCCCATAAGCGCTATTGAGGGTGAGGAACGGTGTTTTACGCTTGACGGCGGATTTGACTTTCATATCGCATAAATCTTTTTATAACAACCATACTACAGTGAGAGGGTATCAATAGCAAGCTTCACTCCCTACCAACTCCCCCCTCCATAGCGGGAACTACGAAAACATTGATTTTTGATTCCTTCAGGGCCAGCCACCGTTTTCGAGACCTCGAGGAACCCCTCCGAACCCTCAAAGTATACCTCGGCGTTTAACGAAAGTTTCTTCCCGAGTTATTTCCCATCGTCGGCGGTTCCTGGCTAGCATCCTGCCCCAACGAACGGCTGGCAGAGTATCGATGGTGGGCGGCCTCCACAGGCCTGGTCCACATCGTCAAGGGCGTGGCAGTAATCTTCATCGTGGCAAAATAGATTAGTTTATTCAAAATCGAGGAATAAGGAAACATGGAGATGGAGAAGGTCGCAAAATCGAACAAGTTCCGCCAGTTCGGGTTTAATATGAGTACATCCCACATTTATGGGACTGAGAGGCAAGGCAAAGTCGTTATCAAACTCGAGGGGCACGCCATATACGTGACCGTAGTTACCATCGCCAAATAATATGTTGTTGGTGATATGATTCGTGGAGAAAGAAGGGAGTTAAACTGCGCCCTCCATCCACAAGGCTTCAAGGTCCAAGCATGGGGCAAAAGAAAAAGAAAGGGAAAATATATTAGAACGTTTAAAACGGCTTGGGGAGAGCAGGGTGAGGGCTTGAGATGGGCAGTGTAATGGGGAAAGGTAAGAAAAAAGACTTCTGAGACGGTAAAGAATTCGTCGCGACGGACTATATTCCTCTCTCCCCTCTCCAGTTAGAGGAACGGACGATTGGGATTTGGAGTAGATAGAAACAAGCACTTGGACTCAGAATGAACAGTACGCGCATACGTTCGAATACCCCAAGTATCCTTTCTCATTAAAATGGGGTATTCTATTGATTGAAAATTATGTCAAGAAGGCTGTGAATATCAAGGAAACAACCAAGGGTATCATGGCACCCCTCCACAAACCGCCGACCGGAACGGCAAGCCTGACGCCGGTCGATCCGATACGTTCAATGAGAGTATCTCCCTGGTCTTGGATACTCTTCTCAAAGATTTCGTAATTGGTCGCAGACCAGTTCGCTCCCTGCGAGCCGGGTACCGCATCCTGGCCCGTAAAGGCAATGTAAAGGATGTCATCGTCATCATATCCATTATCCCCAGACACGTCCGAACCGAAACACGCCGTGGCGACCGAAATGGCAGCCTCGCCCACCATAGGTCGAGGACCGTCGTCCCCATTAGTATCTCCCCATACCCCATAGATGAGCTTGTCGCCACACACAACCGCCATGATGCTTAGCGGCTCGATCCCGTACTTGCGAGGGTCAAAGGTCGCCCATCCGCGTTTCGAGCCTTCGTTGCCGAAGACAATGTACGGGTGAACGTTGGCATTAAGGTCTTTTATGCCCTGGCGGTACGACTCCACGGTATCCTGGAACGATGAGACGTACTGCGTATCGTTTGAAGAGGCACAGCGACCATCATCGGCCTGGCCGCCCTGGGCCCCGTCGCAATCGACGTCCATGTTGGCGAGCGCACCCCCTGTTCCTTGGATATAGACTATATTATAATCATCCAAGTGGTCACCGCAGTAGGCGAAGGCTAAAAATAAATCGGTCAGTCATCGACGAGAGAGAGAGCCTGTGTAGATCCCCCTTCACCCATGGTTAAACTCACAGTTGGGCCCATTGTCGTCGCTCCAGAAGCCGGTAGCTAGTTTGTGGGAGCATTTCCCCTTCTTCCGGATGCCGTCGTAAAGCTCCCTCACGTTATCAGGAACATCTCGAGCCAGCGCAAAAGCTGTGAGCAGGAGAAACGCAAGGAGGGAAAGGAAGCCCATTCTTAGGAAAACCCTTCTCAATAACGAAGCCTCGGAAAGGCGTAGTTAGTATGGCCCGTCGGGAGGCGAGGCGGCCAGTCTCGCACTAGCGTGTTGTCTGACTCAACGGGCGGCGGTTTCATAGAGAACGGAAAATTTGAATGCGCGTCGATGTGCTGCTCCCGTTCATTGTCTTCTTGACCCCTGAGCTCGTATTTCATTTGATTACGTATTGGCCCAAGCTTACTGGAGCTGAAAAGTGTTACCTCCTTTTTGGGCAGTAGTTTTATGACAGAGCTCCACTCCTTCCTTCCCCATGAGGCTTTAGTCAGCTTCACGGCAATTCATGCCGGATCGGCACAGCACAAATTGAACACCCCACGTTGACTTGGATGTAGAGCCGTCAAAGTATGTCTGACCTTGCCCCTCACCAGAGTTGGTCGGAGAATAATTTAATAAACCACAGTGAGATTGGTTGTATCATGTGTACTGACGACTTTTCGCCTGATTACACTAATACAGAAAATAACATTCAAAACAGATTCAAGATCGAGTCCTATCATCCGAACCTTGGGCGGACTGTCGAAATTACATGTTAAGAATTTTACTTTATCTGCCAGGTTTATTTGCCTCCCTTCTTTCAGCTTTTGAAGATGGCCTGCCTGGGATGACCGACGACTGTGTTTCTCCCTTTGCGGGAGCATCTGCTATAGGGGATCCACCCATCTACGACTTCTCTTTGAGAGGCTGGCAGGTGCCCCTCTCTTAGCTATGATCCACTCCGGTTCACGCGCCGAGAGAGGGTTGCGCCGTGCTCAGTCTCTAAGTTTCAACCGGTTGGTACCGGGCTGGTGTGACTGTCACCTTCTCAATGTTGTTAGAAGGCCGTGGACTGACCCTTTGGGATGGACGAGAGTAAGATGGCGGAAACCAGACGTCGGTGGCCGCGGCATGAAGGATTAAGACGCAGTCTACGAAGTAGAATATCTCTTGGTAATAACACACCGCGCCTTGGGAGCCCCGTGTTACTTACCTTGTGATGGCATTTCTTGGTTATAAATTATCATGATGATCAACCCCCACGGGAGGCTTCTGGTTGGAGAGGGGCCTGAGTGCGTGCCTCCCTTGGGTTCGGTGGGGCGCTTCATGTGACTGCAAGTAGCCAAGAAATCGGATGACTTGGGTCATAGTAAATGCTCAGCTGAATTGGCAGTTATTGGTTGAAGCTGGAAATGGCAACGTGTGAGGCGAGGGGTTATCGTTGCCCGCAAGCTTGAATCGCGCCATCCTCGTCTTCGTTCTCTCGGCAGTCTATCACCACAATTCACCTATCCCCTATCTTAGTATCCCGATCAAATTTCGCTGTAAACAGTCTATTAGTCTATCCTCCTTAAAAGCGAGAGGCCCAGAAAGATTCGACAACGAGGTGGCCGGCCCACCTGATCGCAAGTCTCAAATGTAACGATGATGCCAAACACGGGAAGAAGATTAAGGGCGTCTAAATTATCATGCATGAGCCTCGGAGTCTCAGCCATAATCATGTAGCTCGTATCCCTGCAAAGAAAGAAATCCATGATGGAGCTAATAATATTACGATATGCACTTTGATAGACACCATCGTCCTTCGAGCGGAGTCCTGTTATCGATCACAGAAAATTGAGGTCTCTAGTCCTCCGGTGGTCTCATCCATTTTCCCTTCACCATTATTTGCGGCATTGGTTAGTAGTGAGTCACTGAGTTAGCTCATCCAAGTCCCGGAGCATCCGGAGACGCCCGATTCCTGTGTCCTCCTCTAGACCCCAGCTGTCTGTCGAGGTCGCCACCGCCCATTGTTGCCACTCATTCTCGAAGCTGGCTTCTCCCCATGGAAAGAACTAGGAGACCGTCAAGGGCCGACGAGAGGGATCCTGGGTCGAGCCCTGGGTCGGCGATGTCAACTACGGAGATTCAGAACTTCGACCGAACTTCACAAATTTCAATCACTGCTCAAGTAGGCTATTCACCTTTTCTTTCCGAAATGCACACGCAGGTCGTGTTGCCGTATCTTCCCTATGGCTATTTTCTGTCCCGTATCTGCCACGCCGTCTTGGAGGAGAATGAAGTTAGACAGCCAGGAGGCTGCTCAACGAAGTAAGGAAATTTGCGGGAGCTGTCCCTAGATACTGTCCATCTATGTGTTTTTTTTTTTTTTGCCCCCCACGTCATTCTCATATGGGTTCGTAGTAGACAATGTTGGAAGAGAGCCTGCTGGATTAGCACTACCCGTAAGCAGCTCGCTCCTTCTATGAGGTAGGGAGAAGTGCTGGGTGATGAGCTAGATCTGGCTTTCTTGGCAGAAGTGGTGTTGAAGATGTAAGGTAATAAATATATGCAAGTCCCTACAAGCCCTACTAGGTATAACGCCAAATCCACGTTCCAGCTTTTCTTAAGAAACTTGCTTTTTCGCACGCTTGAACCGCCGCATTGCTTCATTGCAACGGCACTTGAAGCCGGATGACTTTGCAAGCTTACTCGTAGCTGCCCTTTAAAGTTTCACTATCCTAAGAATCAAATAGAGTCAAATGCAGTATTACAACTTTCTCGGGATAGCCATTTCCATCTCTCCTTCATCGGGCCTGAGTCCGAATGCGGATAGTTATCTTTGATATCGAACCAGAGTGAAGCTAATGAAATGACCACGGAGCCGAGATGTGAATCCGAACTCTGACGAGCTCCGTCTGGTACCTCGGGATGCATTGGACTCGGTTAGTGCAGCCAGACCATTGGAAGCCCTACCAGGAAAGGGATTGGTTACAAGCACCTGGCTGACTAGGATACGTACTGCTCTCCAGTTGATTTGAATTCGCTGAGGGTGGGTCGATATTGACCCATGCCTGCCTTATTATGAGACGTATCCATGTGGACATTGGACAAGAAGGCGTGGAGAAGCCTGACTCGTGGCCCTTGTTAACAAGTGGGCCTGCATTCATACTACACTCCGCATGTGTCCAGCACAGCTTGCCCACTTCCCCATAATGCCCCCAAACTAGGATTATCCCCCTTGCACCCAAGAGGTTAGACCCCCCGCAATTTCCCCAACTTCTCTTCGACGTGATGCCTCGGTATGTTCTAAGTTACCTTTGATCGCGTTGCTTAAATCGCCTAAAAAAAGCTTAGCGCAGTCTCATCTCAAGTGGGACCGCGGGGTAACTACCACAGTCGGCATCAGATAACGGGAACAAAAAAAACCGGGGTAAAGGAGAGTGGAACAAACGAACCCCAGGAAAATCCTGTACATCGTAGCAGTACCTCTTCAGGCCCAAGCGCCAGGGTTACAAGAATACGAGACATAAAAGCTCGCGCCTCCCACTCGTTCAACATTGCCCAATTTGGATCTTTCTCCACTTCTCTCCTGTGTCCTCCTCAGTACAGGGTCGTCGATATCGATAACATCCCTATAACACCATTTCGCGTCAAGAAAAACAGCAACCATGAGTCCCCGCGGCTCTCGCGATACGCAAATGGAGACGAAGGCGAAGGAGGAGATGCTGGAGCGTGTAGCTTCGAGCGAGGAAGGTGTTGTTTTTGATGAGGCGACCAACAAACGTATCCTTCGAAAGATTGATTGGTATCTTATGCCTGCGGTAGGATTGCATCCACTCCCCTTTCTTTTCCAAGTGTCAGATTGGTCGGGTCAATGCATGCTAACCGCCTTTTTCGGCGCTAATAGCTCTGCTTCACCTACGCCATCCAATACTACGACAAGGCGGTTATTTCGCACGCCGCTGTCTTCGGTCTTCGAGACGACCTCGATCTTAAAAAGGGCCTCCGATACTCCTGGGTGGGCCTCATCTTCTATTTCGGTCATATGATTGGCATGTATCCGTGCTCTCTTCTCGCCCAGCGCTTCACGCCCAAACGTGTTTGCTCGACATTGACTATCATCTGGGGGATTATTGTGCTTCTCACGCCGACGTGCAAAACATTTAGCGGAATCCTCGCGAACCGCTTCTTCCTCGGGTTAGTTGAAGCCGGAGTCAGCCCCATCTTCATGCTCGTCGTCGGGCTCTGGTACACTCAAAAAGAGCAGTCTTTCCGCAGCGCTATTTGGTATTCCTGCAGCGGCGGAAGCATGCTCGTGAGTCCTTTGATCAGCTACGGAATGGCCCACATAAACGGTGGCTTGTTGAACAAGTGGCAATACATGTTCCTCGTAGCAGGCGCCATCACTTTCCTCTGGGGTATCGCATTGCTCTGGGTCTTCCCGGACACGCCTCAGAATGCCAAGGGCTGGACTGTGGAGGAGAGGGCCATCCTTTTGGAGCGTATCAAGCGCGACAATGTCGGCGGCGAGCATACCCAGTGGAAGTTCTACCAAGCTCTCGAGGCATTGCGGGACTATCAGTTCTGGGCTCTTATGCTTATGGCTATCTTGTCTACCACCGGTGCGGCCACGATGACCATCTTCTCGTCAGTCGTCTTTGCCGGCATGGGTTTCGATGCATACACCTCCATCTTGCTAAACTTGCCAACCGGTGTCATGGCATTCATCTGCATTCTCGGCTCCGGGTGGCTTGGCAGCACTAAGTTTGGAAGACTTAACACCCTCTCCCTATCTTGCCTCCCCGTCATCCTCGGTTGCTGTCTCTTGTAAGTTGGACCAAACCTAGATTCAGGCTCACAGTAGACTAACAAGCTGTTTAGGTGGCAACTCCCCAACCATATGCCTCAAGCTGCTGGACGAATCGTCGGCTTGTACCTAGTCAATTTCTTTTCCTCGGCTTGGATTCAGGTCATCGCCTTGGGCACGTCCAATGTTGCGGGATACAGTAAGAAGGGCGCTTACGCCGCAGGTGTGTGGATAGGCTACTGTGTCGGAAACATCATGGGCCCGCTTCTGTTCGACGCGTAAGTTCACCAAGTGTACATGGAGAGGAAAATTCCCCAGTCGCTAATCGATAAAACAGTAAATTCGCACCCCGATATAACGAGAGCTTCACTGGACTTCTGGTTTGCTTCGCTGCACTCAGTGTTATTGCCCTGGCCCTACGAGTGGCTCTGGCTAGGAAGAACAAGCGACGCGATGAGGTTTACGGAGAGCCCCAGTTCCAGCATGGCCTTGAAGATATGACGGATAGGGAGAACAAGTCGTTCCGATGGGTGATATAAGTGCCGGATGTTGCTCGGATTGATGTCCCGTAATTGAACTTAGCCTAGGTGGCGGTATCCTTCATTATTGAAATATTGAAATACCTGGCTTTTTTAAGCAATGCCAGCTTTAATTACTTCTTCCACAAGTTACGTCCTTGAATTCCACCTTGTTAAAATGAGGTTGCCCCCTGCGGGATGATCAACCAAGTCAAAAGTAAGCTACCTTCGTAACTCGGGACAGATTGGTGAATTTGAGTTTATTTGTATATGTGAAGGTTGTTGATGTACTGTACTTGGGAGTGGAGAGAAAAATGACTGCTGGTACCTTCTCACTTCCGAGATCTCATTTGTCTGACTGTGGGGTAGAGTACTGTGGGACCATGGCCAACCAATCACGCATGCTCCCGTCTTCTCCCCGTTTTCCCCGTGATCCCTGCCTTGACTTCTGAAAGCACTCTTGAAAGGGGTAAAAGGTATTAGTTCAGTGACTAGAGATGAAGTATTGGGGCTGATTACTCCGGAAAGAAGATGTGATTTTTTCGGGAAGGAGGAGATGGAATGACTAAAATAACATTATCAAATGCGGTCAGATGATTCAGACGATTCGTACACGCCGCGAGACCCCCAGTTCCCTTAGAATTCCGCTCCCTTTCGATTTCTGGCAACAAGTTTAAATCACGAGGCGGTAACAACTTGAAGTAGTTTACTTAATCTATGAAGTCCAGCGATCCTTCTCCATTTTCTTCGATACCCCCCACACACCCCCACTCTTCATTTACACTAAGATCCAGTCCAGCAAAGTTGACTAGTGGTATTTTTAGCCCGCCGTACATACGAAGTACACTATGCTCTTCAAACACAACCCATTGTGAGGAAATCAAGAAGTTATTTTTAACTGGCCCACAACTTTACGAGGTAGACATGATGACCTCTCTTAAGACCAAACTTCTCTTGCAACGATAGCTACCACTGTAGTATTTTCTCAGTCGCGTCAATCCTTTTGGGTGCCGACGTTTGAGGAAGCCGCTGTCTCGAGCCATAAATAACACCAATCCCATGCCAGACAAGAAAATCTGTCGATGCCAGAGACTCGTAGGGGATCTCAGCATTACATTACACGTACATACATCCTTCTTCCGATGGTGGCACGTTCCTGTAGCACCTTCCAAGTTCGCAGCATTGCTTGCGTCGCTAACAATCCACGCGACGGAGGAGGCTGTGGTGGTAGGATGGTGAGGATTATCGATTATCAAGAGAGTAATGCTATGCGCTGCAGCAATTGGCGCCTCCCGACTCACCGAAAAGCCAAAGCGATGACCCTTTTACGACTAGCATGTCGACCAAAGACGACGCGCTCTTTTGTTCTGAAATGGACAAGTCTGAGGCTATCTGCAGTGAGATTAAGGTGCCTGATGGGGCTGTGAAACAATTCAACATGACGATCATCATTCGCAGAAATCATCTGCATTCCTCCAAGGAACATTGCAAGAGGGATTGACCAATCTCTAGATACGGACTTGCCCTCTGCTATGACAGCGCCGACCCTTAACGACTAGTAGGGAAAGCAATGTGAGAACATGATCAGAGACGTAATGGGTCTATTAAAATATGAATTATTCTAACATGTGTAACAGAGTGGTCAGAGAGCAAAGATTATCAGGACCAGCATCACTACACTCATCTGGTGATTCTGGTCTACCGATTCACACTCCACTGGTACCCCAAGCCCTGCTCAGCCAACCAGGTGAACGGCGCCTTATCATTATCGTAATATAGAAATTGTCGAAATGTCCTCCCGCAGCCGAGATCGTGGACTCCAATGCCCTCGCGAAGAACAATAGTCATGTTTAGAAGTCGGGGCGATGGACTTCTTCAGGACTAATAACGTGTCATCAACTGGAAGAACTCAACGTTCACGACCATCCCACACAAACGCCACAGGAAAAGCCTGACCACAATAGGAATCCTGAACTTCTTGTTGGTCAACATCCTTCCTCACCCAGATCTGGGGGTTGTGTTTAATGGGATCCGACTCGACCCATTATTCCTCCTTGTTCTTCTGGATCGGATTTCCCTTCTCATCCACTAGGCCCTTTGCGCGCATAACCTTCAACGCTTCGATCAGGGGATCAAGCTCAGGCCGGGGTGGGCGATGCGAATCGAAGTAGCTGTCAGCCCAGGTAAAGTACTGCCCGTAGTTGACGGTGAAGTAGATGTGATGCAGCGTATGATGCGCGGGGCTGTTGATGTATTTCTCAAGCCAATGGCCCGAGATCATGTCTCCGTCGTGGATGAAGATAGTCCAAATTTGCACCAGAATGAACAAGGTCATATAGAGGTACTTCTGCACTGGGAAGACGAACACGAAGATGCTAAGGAGGAGTGTTAGAAAGTGCCAGACCTGAATTTCTCGAACAATGGCAAATTGTTAGACGTCGAATCAAGGACTCACTGGTATGGCAAAGACTGGACATATCCGTCGAGAGGATGGAAAGCCAAGGCCGCCCATGGTGTCGGGACTTGGTACCGTCAGTCAGCGCCTCTCATTATCCCGAATTGGTCGGTTTGAGAATAGGGTAGGTAACTTACTAATCCATTTGTGGTGAGGCTTATGCACATACTTATAGACGCTGGGGTGGTGTTCGAGTCGGTGAATCCAGTAGATGAGGAAGTCATTCCAGATCATAAACAGGACCGTCGAAATTCCAACCCAGGCCCAACCATAGTCCTCGACATTGGTATAAAGGAAGCTCTTTCCCCGCACCTCGGCCAGAAAGAAGGGAAGAGTCATAATATTGATCCACGGGACGGCCTTCATCGATGATACAATCTCCTGTCTCACTTGGTTCTTCAGGAAGCGAGGGTGGTACTCCAGACGCCGGTCAAAGATGAGGTAGTACGAAAGCGCGCTGAAGATCCAGTAGAGCACCGAAGCTCCAAGCTGCGTAATCACCAAGATTGAAATGCATTGCCGCAGGATATTGTCGCGTGGCCAGGCCGACTCGGGTGGTGACGATGGCACATCAAGATTTGGGAGGGTAGTAGAATTGGAAATCGTCACAGCGGGGACGAAGTAGGCATACGCCTTGTCCAGGACTAGAGGGTCCAAGATCTCGAGAGCTACGTCCATCTTGAATCGGCAGCACGGCTTATCCGAGAGACATTGACCGGTGAGTGAGGAATGGCGCGATGAGAAGAGGTTGTTTTTCGGTTTGACCGGAACATTATCGCTCACCTCCTTTACTTTTTTTTTTAGCTCTTGCTGCCTGATATCTAGGGCGCCACTGGCGTGACACGCGAAATCCAATCTCAAAAGTGGGGAATGGGCCGTTCCGGATAGCTAGAATCTTATCTCCGGGCCAATTCTGCAAATTAGCGTTGTTCCATCAAGCCCCCGGCATATTAGTCAGCGCCACATCCGGTGATCGGCTCCAATCTTCTTCATTCTCTCTGGCAAGCGCGTCCAACGAAAAGAGCACGGGGAATGGCTGGGCTCTCTACTTTCTCCTTTCAGGCAAGTTCAAGTCAATTAGACGACCGGCGGTCCAGGAAGTTTGAATTGTGTCTAGGTTCATCTTAGATCTAGTGTCGGGACAACATTCCAAGCAATTTAGAGAACCACTTGACTCTGAGATTGGTTGAGCAGTCGTAACATTCTCAAATGAGATCAACCTCAGCGTACCCTTTTCTTCTTGTAAAAATAACCTTTCCACTTGTGGTGGCTCTAGTCTCTATTTGGAGTGCTGCTCAATACAATGAAGTCCGCTGAAGCTGTGCTGCCTTAGCAATATATTGATTGGTCTGCACGATGGGATTGGACCCTTTGGAGGTGTTCTGTTTCCCCCATCGCCCCAAGAAGTCAGACCTACGAGGAACCCAAGGGTACATAATATCGAGAGTCAACACTGCTGAATCAGTGGCGATCCGGAGGATGAAGTAATACGGCTCAAGAGTCAGCAGACTGAGCCAATGAAGTCTTCGGAAGGCGAGCCCTCCAGTTATGAAGAATTTCTCTCCTTCTGGCTTAAGAGGAGATGCCGTGTTAGGATTTTTCTAGACAGCCGTACCCGGTGCTGGATTTTGTTTGACAATAACGGTCTAGCTTTGGCAGTGGCTTCGACGGGGTTATTAGTTTACGCCTCTTTTCCGCGTAAGGCCTTATGATACAAATCACACAATCGCCAGTGACCATCTCTGCAACCTTGAGGGGATAATCCGTTGGAGGATTGTACAGGGGGTCCAATTCATCTATTTGTGTGTACTCCGAAGTCCACGTGGGCTCGCAAACAGAGACGTGATAAAAGCAATGCTGGCAAATGCTGTAGATGCCCCGAAAGCATACTTGATTCCCGCATAATAAACTAACCTAGCGGGCTGTTGGATTTCCGTAGGTAAGTCCTTTAGGGCGGTTACGGAATGCCGAATTGCTTCAATAATCTACAGGACAGCGATGGCTTTAGTCTCTCAGCAGCACAACGATTAAACCATTAGGGAAAGACATACCCTCTGCTTATCCGGGACATCGCCCAGAACCTGGGGTAATCGAGCGCTGAGGGTAGTTTGCACAATTGCAGAGGTGATGGCCACACCCCAGACGGTCCCCAGAGACCTGATCAAGTACACGGTAGAGGCCGACACGGCATGGTCTAATAGAAGGCGAAATTAGCCTCAAAGTGCGACGTTTTAGGAGTTCTTGCCATGGGAGCTTACCTGAGTGATCAAATGATGCCAAAGACGTAAAGAGCATAGCCGGATATATGATACCCTGCCCAAGATTGGCTGGAAAGATATAAACGCTGTATTTCCACTTAGAGTCCTCAAACTTCAACGAGGTAACGAGGGCGTTCCCGAATAGCATCAAGATGGCGCCCAGGCGCACGAGCCAGACGAGCTTGCCCCAACGAGACATAACTATCCCAGCGATTAACCCGCCTACTGGAGTCGCTAGCGATGGAATTGCGAGCCGAGCCCCTGCTTTGCTCGCCGAATCCAGTAAAACGACCTGAAAGAACAAGGGGAGCATGAATAGATACTGCTTGGTGTCAATTTCGGTCGATTCCTTGTAACATGAAAAAAGAAAAAGAACCTACTGCGTATGCTGCAACACCAGCGCAGACATTAGAGATTTGTGTTAGGATGGGAAGACTTCCGCGCAGCATTCGCAAAGGGATAACAGGCGCCGCTGTCGTCTTCGCCTCGACCACCAAGAAGACCATTGACAGAACAACGCTCCCGACTAGTGAACCGATCACCCAGGGACTGCTCCATGGCAGCTCGTTCCCACCTAGACTTAGACCTACCAGCTGAACGGACACCGCCACAACTAGGAGTAAGGCGCCTGAAAGGTCGACCCTGGTCCAGATAGCCTTTAACGAGTCATCCGGATTAAAGCCACCCTCAGGGTTTCTAATCACGAGGGCACCGAGGACAAGGGCCACGATGGAGATGGGGACTTGCAACAGAAAGCACCAGCGCCAGCCGATGTGATCGGCGATGGATCCGCCAAAGGAGGCTCCAGCAACAGCTCCGAATCCAAACATTCCATTTTGGAAGGCCTGGTACATGCCGCGTTTGCGGAAAGGAATCATGTCCGAATTGACAATGGTGGCTTGTGAAAGGCTGTCAGACGTGTGCAAAAGCTATGGGTTGAGGTATTGAGCACTCACCCATGGTCATCAGGCCCCCTCCGCCGAACCCAGTCAGAGCCCGCATGCAATTGAGCAAGATTATATTGGTAGCGAGGCCGCACCCTAGACAGCCAAGGCCGAATGTAATGCTACTGACAAAGAAGCATACTCGACGGCCAAAGATATCCGAAAACCGGCCGTAGAGAGGCTGGAAGGCCGTGCTTGTGACGAGATAGGAGGTCGTCAGCCAGGACGCGGTGTTGGCGGCGTCAAACTCAGAGCTGATCACGGCGTAAGTGGCGGCGGTGATAGTCCCGTCAAACCCATACAGAAAGACATTGGACATGATAGCCACTTGGATCCACTCGAATCCGGCTGGCGGGCTCCATTCCCCGGTGGTTGGTGCTACAGGGGCGGGTCGAAGTAGCGGCTCGTGCTCACCAGTTTCCAAACCGCACTCGGTATGTGTGGGCTGGGACATACGTCTCAAAGAGGAACGGGGCCTATTCAGTGTACCACTGATACCCAGAGGTTTCTGGCGTGGGATCGTCATGGCGACTGGCGGTGACCGGGGGCAGAGAGTGAGGTATAGAAGTGCTATGGGTGGGGATACCCTTCAAGTGAAAGTGCCTCGAGGGCTCACACACGAGATGAGCGAGTGCAGACGAGGGCATATGACTGGAACGACACGCAATCTAGGCCCTCGCCCGCATTGAAATATCAATTGCTAGCTGAGTGCCCTTCCGCAGACCAGAAAACCCCGTCTTCCCGCAAGTCGTGGGTTCTCCTAGCCTGTTAGATGTCGCCCCAAGCACGCAATTTTGGAGGATATCCCGAAGATACAGGGAAGAATTAGATTCGCCGAGATTCGGAAGTAGTGATGCGACTTTGAGCGGGTTGAGATTCTGTGATGACGTTGCGAGAACAACTTTCTCTCTTGTCCCTCTTGTCAAGGCAGATGCCAGTTTAAAATCGAATGGGATTCGTGGGCGCCTCATGCATCAATCCCACAAGAACAGGGGCTTGTTCTTTTTTTCTGGTTGCATAATCAAGAAAGTCCCCACCTTTGCACTTCGCCGAGTGACACATTGCCCCTTCCCCCTTCCATGTTGCCAGTCGTCCCTAGACTTACTTCGCGACATTGCATTACAGCCGAGACGAGAGTGGGGGTTATGCCCAACAGAGCAAGCGAATGTCGGACCGCCAAGAGCATTCCAACACTGGAGAATCCCCCCCCCCAAACAGGCAAAGCGTGCGGGAAATGGAAGGCAGTCCTCCAAGTCCATTTTGAAAGGGCTCAGTTGAGTGCCGTCTCCCCGGTTGCCGAGCCTGCAGATTATTGAACAATGGGATGCGGAACACGACATGGATATTGTCCAATCCCGTGGAGGGCGGACGGAGATGATGAGCTACTTTTGACTTCATTGGCTCGAATTCCTACAAATCTGCATTCCTGCACATGTTGGACCTATGGGCCATTTTCTGTCAAAAACGTCTAGGTAGGCCCGTGGTGCATCACCATCCGGGTGAGCTGGCATCTGCAACCGGCGTTGGGTTGTCATGGAAGCAGAGAACGTGGGATTACCTGAGCCAATGAACCATTGACGCCATTGATATTGTCGCTCTTTTTCTCCCGCGGTCGATTATTGCGAGCTTGACGTCGGTCATGATGCCATGCGGCGCGAGGCAGAGTTGTTTCACTAGAATGTTGAAGATTTCTCGGGGCATCCCCCCCCTATTCTCAATACATCTTGAACCTGCTCGAGTCATGGTAAAAAGGCTCACTTTTCTACCAAGATCAGGGGCTCCGAACGGATGAAAACCGGTACAAGGGCTCAGAAAAGTCAAACTTGCGGGAACAAATTTTACAATCTCTTTTCAATTTTGGGGCGTGTACTTCACAAAGGTGAATGTACCTATTCCTTGAGAACAGAAGATGTGGATCGATGCTGACTTATTGGGGACGGGCAGTCAACCACGATGAACCACATGTGCACCAAGGCCATCCTAGCAGCTACCTTGCTATTCCGCACGAGTCTTGCCGACTGGCAATTCCGTTCTCGTAGCGATCTCGCACCCCCGCGTCTGAACATCACCATCGAGGCAACCGAGGATGTTGAGAAAGGCTACCTGTTCATCTCTCCGTTCGCTGGCCTTGTGGACACTCGTTCGGAGCAGCATGGCCCGCGGCAGGCAGGGCCGTACATCCTTTGTGATAATGGGGATCTGGTCTGGTCCGGCTATGCTATTTATTTTCAGGCCGCACGCTGGCGTGGCCAGGACGTTCTCTTCAGTTTCGAAGGTGATCACAATCCTGGCTATGGCCATGGACATGGGCATATCACTTTGATGGATCAGCACTACGAGACCATTAGGGAGCTGCGGGCTGGCGATCACAAACTAGTTGATAAACATGAGTTTCACATCATTAACGAGGAGACTGGTCTGATTCAAATATATCAGCCCGTCGTTCGGGACTTGGCCCCTTGGGGTGCTAAACCCGAGCAGCAGTGGATCGTCAACGCGATCATTCAAGGTTCGTGAAAATCGTCATTCCTCTCCGACTACTAATATGGTACAGAAAACTAACTCGACCTAGAACTTGATATTGCCACTGGCAGGGTCCTCTTTGAGTGGGCCAGTCTTGACCATATTTCCCCAGATGGTATGTCTATCTTGACTGGTCTGAAAACCAAGAAAGTGGTTACTGACATGGTACAGAGGCCGTCCTTCCCGTAAACCCAGGCCAAGCCGGCTCTGGGTATAACAGCTCGGATGCTTGGGACTACTTTCACATCAACAGCGTCGACAAGGATGCGGAAGGAAACTACCTCATCTCTGCTCGTGACGCTTGCGCGGTCCACAAGATCAACGGAACAGATGGATCCATCATCTGGCGTTTGGCGGGGAAGAAAAGCTCATTCACTTTGGGCGAAGGGGTAGATTTTTGCTTCCAACATCATGCCCGTTGGCTCTTCCAAGACGGAGATCAGGAAATCATCAGTCGTTATGATAACAGTGCACATGGCACCGAGCATGATGGGGGCAGAGAAGTTCACACGGCCGCTACAAGCAGTGGCAAGATTATTCGTGTTAATACCAAAACTTGGGAGGCGGAACTTATACAGGCCTTCCTCCCACCAGATGACCTCCGATCCAAGAGTCAGGGTTCAACTCAATCCTACCCAACGGCAATGCGCTTATAAACTGGGGATCCTCGGGGGCCTTGACCGAGTTTCTCCCTGACGGCACTCCGATCTTCCACGCATACATGGACTCTGGGGATCTCGGCATCGCGGTAGAGAATTACCGCGCTTTCCGGTTCAACTGGACAGGTCTTCCTACTGAAGAACCGTCGATTGTGTCTCTCGAGAATGGCGATGGAACCACAATCTACGTTTCTTGGAATGGCGATACTGAAACGGATGTCTGGCGCTTCTACGAAGTTTTTGATCGCCATGGGTCAAAAAGATTCCTCGGCGAGACAAAGCGTACAAGCTTTGAGACATCTCTTCATATTCCCAAGAAACGCATAGCTTGGGTCGCCGCTGAAGCAATTGACAAATCCGGGTCTGTTCTTCGAGGTACTGCCGTTGCTAAGATTGAGGCGGAAATCTTGCCTGCCGTTGTGGCATCGACCTCTAGTGCACATGGGGCAGGAGGGGTCGGGGGCAAAGGAATCCAGGAAATACTGTCTAAGCCGCAGTCTCGATGGGACAAGTGGACGTACCGGGATTTAAGGGCTTGAAGTCCTCTGTTTCTGGCGATGACCTTTAACCAACGGTGGTCGAGGTGGTTAACCCATCAGTCAAGCTAGCGCGCCAAGGGGAGCATATGTGAAACCCAAAACGTATGTGAACCCCAAGACATACCTGGACGAGAGAATGTAGGATGGATACCCAAGGGGCTGGGGCCAACAGCTACTGTCAATTATTACCTGCCTACAGGTATGTGATTTGGATGGGGGTGTGGTCTGGGTGGGGCTCGGTGGTCGCATGGGCGGCTGGTGATTGGTAACAGCTGGGTGATCAGGGTCTTGATTAAATCTAAAGTCTCCTCTCCCGAACGCCATCTTCTTGTCCAAACAGGCGGATGCTATAATCAGGGGACAAACTTTCACAAGCACGGCAACCCACATAAGATCTGTAAGAAGAGCTAATAGTCGGAGCTTATTATTCACATAGACGAGCAGGAATGCGTCCGTCAAATCGTCCTGTGTCCTGGTAGAGCGAATTGGCAAAATGGAAGGACTTCCCATAACCCGAAGATTGCGCAGTGTGGTATAATCTATTTAAAAGTTACAGTAATGAGGGACTTAGCTCTCTTGCCAGACAGTGCTGAAGCTCTAACGCATGTTAGATCAAACCCATCCGGTTTCGATTACCGATTTTCAAATATCATTCAGCAATAATAGTCGTTGTGTCGAGACAGACCATTCCAAGTCCACAACCTCCTGCAATCCCAAGGATGCTCAATCTTAAATCTTCTCTGATAAGGACAGTAAGAACATAAAAAACCCCTCATTTACCTCCCCTCGCCTGACTCATGATGTATTTTACTTCATCCATAGTTGTTTTGTTGAAATGCCACCTTCATTACTATAAGGCGGGGGTGACGCTGCGGGGGGTTCCGGTGCTGTGTCGTCGGAGAGAGTATATCGGTTTGACATTGTCTCTGTGTCGGGGTAGGCAACGGGTACGTCGACGTGGAAAGCAGGAGGCGACCGGAAGGTGTCGACTGGGTTCCGCGCTTGTGATGGGTCAAACCCATGTTCCTGATCCTCGATGGCGCTTCTTTTGGCTTGCTTTCGTAACTTTCCGAGGGCGTGGATGAGACGGATAGACAGGCCAAATGTATGTATATAAGCAATACTGCTGACGGTTAATCACCCATACTGTTCGCGGCTTGAAGAGATGCAGACTCACATCAAGAAGAGGGATACCACCCAAGAGAAACGCGGGATGGAACAAAAGCGGTCCAGTTCACCCTTTCCGTTCTCATCTCCGAACCTCACAGTGGTGAAACCGGCAGCCGGCTGGTTTTCGGTGTCGTCCGGGCGAACTTTTTTCAGCTTGTTAATCCCACACTCGTTGTCTGAGAAAAGGGGAATGCGCAACGGACCAACCTTTAAAAGTAACTCCAGTACATCTGTAGGGCAAACCCGCAACGCTAAGAACCACAATGGCTGCTACCTGGGTTCCGATGCACACCAAATCAAACAACAGAACGAAAGAGATACAAACTCGGTGGCCATAGCCGTTGATATATCGGCCGAACCAGTTACAGGTCATTGTAATCAGCAATGAGACGCCAGCCTTGAGTCTATGTTAGTCCCAGAAGCGTAGGATACAGGGCATAATAAATGAATACTGCCGTTCCATACCATAATGATGCAGACTGGAAGCGCCCCTGCCAACCCGAGGTTGTGTGAGTCAATGTACCCGGTAAGAAAAGCGGTTGAGGCCAGATTGAGGATGAGGATAACACATTGGAACACCTTCCATTTATACAACTGCTGGCGAAGGCGTTGGTCGGGGGGGATGTTTCCCCGCTCCTTGCGGGAGCGAATCTCCCTGAGCCAGGCCATTGTCTCAATTCCAGGCACTTTGGGAGTTCTGTTCTGTGAGGAATAACAGCACTACTGGTTCGGGAGTCAGTGCATGGGTGTCGAGACGGTGGTTCGGAGACTGTGCCGCCCTCGACGTTGGATGGGTTATTGCCGTCGATGAAGTGAAATCATGTACTTTTTTCAGGATGGGCTAACCCTCTCTACTTTATAATTTTGTTCTGCACTGCCGGTATCGTTTAGACCGTATTGCCGTATTTCTCGCGTCTTGCCTCGTCATCTGGTGAGGCGGAGCTTACGCGCACAGCTGCTCGTGTTGGCCCGTAAAACTGACCCCGCCTGAGAAACTAAGTCTGAAAGAATGCAAGTGGCCGTTCTTGTCGCGTGTGGAAAACCCCCTCAGGTCAGTTCCATGCCGCGCTCACGCATTGTCAAGAATCTCCGCGTCATCTAGACCACAGGAAATATAAAACGAAAAGGAACAAAAATTTTGTTGTGGAGATTGAGAGCATATCGAGGTCTATTGTGTTCATTTTTATGCTCCTCTGATTGATGCTTGCGGTGGAACATCTTTTCGAGGCAGGATGAACATCGCCCCAGCAGCGCCACGATGTGTCAAGAATCAAGGGCGTCAGGTATCTCGAATCTAAAAAAACATCACTGGTAGTAGTTAAATCGCAGGAGGGTCAAATCCCTCTGCCACCATTCCATCCGGGGCGAGCAATTCGTTTCTAACTCTTGGCGATGCAATTTCCAGCGGTCGCTGGCTGGCGATCGTTTCAAAGACCGCTAAATCCCTAAAAATAGGCGTTGTGTTTCAAATCGTTTCATAGATTAATCACTCGACCTGAAAAAATTATAAATAGACATTATCCCCGCCTTCACATTGGAAACTTACTATATTACTCTCGAAAGCAAGACCATGCTTACTGTAGTTTTCAAGAGGAGGATTTGTATAGCGAATAGAAAATCCTGCTCGAGGTTGGTAATCCTTGTACGCCTCATATCGGGCAGAAAGTTCAGTGGTTGCAGTGTGGTCGGCCACTAAGCCCTGTTTCCTTTGAACCATGGAAGTGAAGGAGTGGGGTGATGGATTCCGTAGAAAATCCGGGGTGGGGGGCAATGGTGTTGATATCAAGATCTCGATGAAGTTACGAAGTACACACTTACACACTAAATAAATTGGTCTTGGATCGCTATGGTCCGAGAGATCGCTGTCTCTTGCGTGCTTATCCTTGAAATGACTAGCACCTGACGCCATTCAAATCCGGGATAGACTGGCACTGCAATTTCGCTGGAGTGCAGCACATGGCCGTGACATTCGTTTGCAGGGTTCGGGAATCGTTGCAGTTGGGCGGATACATTGCCGTGCATTTCCACATGCCGCCGTTAGAATCTATCCACATTAGGATAAAGTCCGTCTAGTCAGGAACGTTCGAAATGGGCGACACGACATAGATGGTCGCCCCGAAGAAATATTTCTGTCACCACCTGTGTCTGCTCTGTGCGTCTCGTCGAAACCTTAACATTAAAATCTATTATATCGTACAACCCCTCCTACCCCCTCATCTCCTCGCCCCGCCACCCATAGGCAACGACCTTTTAGTTTTGCAGGATTGTGCTTTCCGTGTTCCGTCGCAGCTGATATATATCATAGGAAACGGGCCACTCGACTCTCGGCGATACCACTTATCACATCGGAAGGTAAGGTCGTCGCAAAAGGTAACACAGCACAGGGCAGAGTTGGGAATCCAGATATAGCTGATGGCGGGAAATCCCAGATCATGTAAACCCTCGTCGCGCAAGACGGGAGAAGCCTTGCCTTGAAAGTCTTTTTCCGACCATGCCTGGAAGGCGAAGCTATCTTCGGGTGTGGTCTCATTGAGGAAGGTTACCGTCGGACTTGCCGAGCTCGAGGTTGAGGTGCGCGATGATGACCCTGTTGTCGCAGTTGGAGTCGGGCTTGTAGTCGGGATCGAAGCACTTTAGCGCACATTGATGTTAGCTGTCTTTACTGGGAGCGCGAAAGTTGGTTTCTGGGAGATGTGGGCTTCTAACCTAGTGGGTTGGCCATCTTCCTCTGATGGTTCTGAAGAGGCGGACGCTTTCGAGTTGCGCGCAGACAGACCGCCACCTAGCCCACCGCCGAGAGCGGCGGCGAGGATGATCAGAACCAATATGGCGACGATCCAGAATGTCCTTTTCTTTAATCCCAATATCTTCTTCTCTGCAGGGGGGAGGGGGTAACCGGCTCCGTGGGCTTGTTCGTGTTGATGTGCGGATGCGGGAGAGTCTGGATACGGGCTGACGGGGCCAGCCGTCGGAGAACCCTCATACCCACCGACATACTTGGGAGCGTCGTCGGCGATGACTGGGTATTTGGGGTACCGATCGCCGAGGTGGTTCTCATAGAGGGCCGTGGCGTTCTTTGGGATGACCTCCGGCGATGAGTCGGGGACGACTTCAGGCAGGTTTTCGTCTAGCGGGCGGGGCATGTTGCCTTTCTCCATCCGATATTACTCCGGGGAAAGCAGAATCGAGAAAAAAAAAAAAAAAAAAAGAAAAAAAGAGGAAAAGACAAGGCGCCAGAAGAGGGAACGAAGAAATCCACCAAGGTTGAGTGTCGGGAACTCTGGTCGCGATCCGCAGCCGGCGATCCGCAAAAGATGTTTTGCCAGGGCTGTGGGTTCACGGAATTGGAAGTTTGGGTCCAGGGGTGATCATGGAATTTGTATAAATATGCGATAAGTTTATTTTTCTCCATGCCTTATTAACTGGTCCCCCATTTTAACACCGCCAGCGACAGCGGTGATCCCACCCCCGGTTTCAAACCAGGATGCGACTTCACGAACTGCATCAAGTCCAACTGGGCCAATCAACAGGTTGAATGTGACAAATGGATGGGCCTCTTCATTTAACTCGACAGGCTCCTGCCCTTTCCATCGAAGTAATTTCCGCCACATGTGGCTTTGGAATCGAAGACCCCATTGACAGCTCGTGTGAGTTCTGGCCCCGCTCATTGTTTGACCGTTGTAATTGACAGGATAATATCACCACGCACCATACGAGTTTATTTGAGACCGCACAGCCAAAACTATTCGGGAGTAGCACCGCGTGCTCAGTGCATCCCAGCACTCAAGCCTCAAGCCAATTGATTTCGCTTGAGCATCTGCGTGCTAGCTTCAAAGAGACCCGCAGCTTCGACATTTTACGAGGCAAGAACTCGGGCCACTTGCTCCCGAGTCTCTAAAGGGCGAGGTAATATTAGAAAATTAGCGCTAAGAAATGGTTAAAAAAATAAATCGTTCTAGGTTTTTAGACCTCTTTAGTAATCTAGATTCCAAGGACAAAATAGCAATGATGTCAGAAGAAAATAAAAGTATAAACTGGTGGTCGAAGCCTCGAGAGAAGATTCGAAAACCAGGGGCTAGAGAAAGGTAATCTACGTGAATCTGCGGGTGTGTGCTCGGCGTGTGACTCCTGATTATTCCTTGGTAGTAGATTACTAGTTGCAAACTTGGTTAGGACCACAAGAGGAAACCGTCGCGAATGTTAATCCAATTGTCGTTCTTCATGTGATTACGTTAGACAAGGGTTATTCTACCGAGGTTGATTAATTGCTAGGTGGAAAAGTGTCCGAAGTAGGGCAAGGTTCCATCCTCATTCAGGAGTGATTCAGCGGGCTCAACTTGTTCTGATTTCTACTTCGTAGTTTCTTTTCGTTTCCGCCTTTCCATTTTTGGGCGAGAGACATCCATAAGAGAGACATCAAGTGGCTTGAGAGGACGTGCATCATGTTTGCTGCCAGAACGGGAGAAAGGTCTCTCTCTCAACCCCAGCCACGCTTAATTGATCCACAGGATGTGCTTGACTGTTCCCTGTCAGTAACCTCCGCGCCGAGATCAGGCTAAGGTCACACCGCTTGGCACCCCACGTCCATGCATGACCACCAAAAAATCCCCAACAAGTCTTGGTGGTCGGCGAGCCCCACTTTCTGGTGCACGCTTCCGTTGGCCTCTGTTTGGCCGGACTACAACTTCCCACAAGTTCCCGTGATTTGAACTTTGCCTCATCGGACAACTTTCGTATTGCGAGTTGCCAAGAAGCTATGGAAATTTCGGGCTGGGACAGTATATGGCCCTGTTACTCCTGTTGCAATGAGTTTTGGGTAAGTTGTGTAACTCGACAAAAAGAAGGGGTTTAGCCATCACCACGGCAGCCTTGCACCCTATTCTATGTTTCTGTAAAAACAGTCACTGACCCTACTCGAGGTTCCTTCTCTTGGACGCTTCGGGGCGCAATGCGTTGGGATCGTGGGCCATATACCGCTATGGACTTCACTGATTGTCACCGTGCTGCATTACGGATTCCACCCATTTTGGAAACGACGCCCGGCATGGTTGAGAAAATTTGCCGTTGAAAGCGGCGTGCAAAGCCAATGCGATGAGTTTGCCGCACCGAAGAAGAGAACATTGACACTATGGACCATTTCTTTGCTGGTATTGACAGCCTCAGGGGCCATACTTAGCGCCGTTGGCGTCGCCGCCCTGCGAGATCGTCTTTTTTTCATTTCCCTGTTTCCGAATGTAATCAGGTTCCTGCGTTCATGATGTGAAATGTCGGATTTTCGTACTGACATTGGTTAGATAATATCATGCGCCATTCTTCTCATCGATCGTCCCCAGTCTCTTCCGGGGGCCGTTCTTCTCCTCCAATTTGTCATCTTCCTCATCGAGGCTGCGATTCTCGCTGTAGCTCCCGGTCTAAATGGCCCTTGGTATGGCCATGTATGCCTGTTGATAATAGGAATCTGCATTCCCTTTGCGTGCCTCTGCGTACTACTCAACATGCCCATGAGAGATGCCCGGTGGAGCGCAGATGAAATTAGCAAGGCTTTCGCCCAGCCAACGTCATCGCTTCGGAGCCCTGAGGATAATATAACCCTGTGGCAATGGATGTCGGTCTCGTGGATGTCGCCACTAATCTCGATAGGTGTGAAAAGACAAATTCACGAGAACGATGTGTGGTTCCTTCCCTACGAGTTTCAACATGGTCGGCTACATCTTCTGTTTCGGGAGCTCACTGGCTCCGTCTTCATTCGACTTCTAAAAGCCAATGGCCTCGACTTGATCATCATAACCTGCCTAGGATTCTTAGAGACATTTGCGGACCTCGCCGAACCTGTCCTCCTCAGGCAGATCCTGGCTGCACTCGCCGGTGGCCCCCAAATGTTGCGAGTCGCATTTGTCTACGTCGGCCTGTCCCTCTTCGCTAAACTCGCCAAGGCACAAGCAGGTGTTTTTAGCATGTGGTTCAGCCGCCGTGCCTACGAGAGATCGCGAGGAGAAATGATCACCACGATCTACGAGAAGACTCTCCGACGAAAAGCGTTCACCTTTCCCAGCAGCACTTTTGGCCCTGAAAGAATAGCTGATACGCCAGACGATGGCTGCACTTCAACTCCGACTACGCTCACTGACGACGAAAGCGACGACAACTCTAATGATTCCCAGTATAGATTTGAATGGCTTAAGGCCTGCTTTCGGAAAAGGAAATATGATAATGTACCACCTATATTAACTCAGATCCCGGTCAGCGGTCCCGCCTCGACCGGAAAGATCCTCAATCTTATGCGGAACGACGTGTACGAAGTTGCACAACGTTTCTGGGAATTTGGGTCTCTTTTCACCAAACCGTTTGGCTTCATCTTGTCGATTGTCTTGATATGGCGGATTCTTGGACCCGCGTCGCTCTCTGGCATTATCGTTCTCCTTGCTGGACAAGTCATCAACGTCTTTATCCTTCGTGCTTTCGTGAAAGTCGAGAGGATACGCCGCGGCATTACGGATGCCAAATTGCAGCTGATCAGCCAATTCGTCGAAGCTATTCGACACTTACGGTGGTACGCGTGGCAGAATGCATGGCTAGTCCGCATCTTCGATAGCCGCCAGGCTGAGCTCTCCAAGATTGTCCTCGGCATGGTGCTCACCAGGATATATGGTTTTGTGAACAACCTCACGGGATACCTTTTTCCCTTTTTGGGGTTTATGGCATACACACTCATCAGCCGGAAGCCTTTGACGGTTGATATCGCATTCCCCGCACTAACTCTATTCACCACGCTCCAAAATAATCTGCGCGACTTGCCAAATCTCGTCGCGGTATTGTTGAATGCTAAAGTTGCGATGGACCGCATCGAGGACTTTATGGCTGAGCCTGACAAAGACGCGATTGATGAATCCGTCGTAGGGCCATCTCCCGAGCTCGAGATCGGGCTCAAAGATGCCACGTTCTCCTGGCCCGGCTCCGACAAACCCGTTCTCCGCAACGTCTCGATTTCGTGTAAACCGGGGCTTGTCCTTGTCTGTGGAAAGGTCGGCATCGGCAAGACAGCCCTCTTGCACGCTGTCCTTGGGGAGCTTGACCAGCTCGCGGGCGAGAGGCGGGTGCCCATAGAGATGATCGGGTATAGTGCCCAATCTCCATGGCTCCAAAGCATGAGCATTCGCGAAAACATTCTCTTTTGTGCGGAATTTGACGAGGCTAGATACCTCCAGGTGCTAGATGCCTGCTGCCTTCTGCCAGATCTGGCAACCTTCAAGGCTGGAGACCTCTCGTTCATCGGCGAAAATGGCGTGGGTCTCTCTGGCGGCCAGAAAGCCCGAGTTGCCCTGGCTCGGGCGATCTACAGCAGGGCGCGAATTCTTCTGCTAGATGATCCCATTGCCGCCTTGGACCATCAAACCGCAGAGACCATACTAAGAAAACTCTTCGCCAAGCCCTCTTCGCTGATGGAGGGACGACTGGTTATCTTTGTCACACACCGCGTCGACCTCATCACGAGGTATGCCAATCAGGTCCTGGATGTGGTGGAAGGAGGGCGAGTGAATACGATTAACAGGGAAGAGCTGGAAAATAACGAGGAGCTTCGGCAGATTGCAACCGAGGCTATTTCTCACCCCGACGCCACCGAGGACGAACCTACTCTTGAGGAAACGAACGCAGTCCCTGAAAAATTCATCGAAGAGGAGTATCGTGCCCACGGAGGGGTCATGGCTTCTGTGTACTGGAAGTATGTTAAAGCTGGAAAACTTCGTTGGTGGGGTTCCCTCGTGGTCTTCTTCATTGCTTTCCGCGCCACAAACATCCTCTACTTCTGGTTTCTGAAAGAGTGGGGTGAACGATATGGGGAACCAGAGGCGGACACACTCGTCCTGTCTTTCAGTACCGGTTTTCAGCAACATAGCCTCGGTTTCGAGTCAACTATCCAACGGGCGACGGCCTTGAGCAGCAGCTGGCTTGACTTTGGAAAGTACCTCCCTTCCCCTCAAGTTAACGTCAGACCCTGGTTGTTCTGGTTCTTTGTCATCTCCATGGCCCAAGTCCTCACCCAATTTGTCTCCGAATTCATTCTGCTCGCCATCATGTATGAAGCCGCGAAGCAGCTCTTCCAAGACGCGATGCAGAGGGTAAGCGGCGCGATGTTCCGTTTTTACGACGTGACGCCGGTTGGCCGACTCATGAATCGCCTGACTTCTGATATGGGCACCGTCGATGGGCAGATTGCCAACCAGCTCCAGCAATTCGCGTGGTACCTAATCAGCTGGCTTTCTGCCGTCTTCGTTATTGCTTCAGCAACACCGCTGTTCCTCTTCGTCACCTTGATCACCACGGGCCTTTTTGTGATGATATTTATGCGCTTCCTGCCAGCATCGCAGTCTCTGCGTCGACTGGAAATGGTATCCCTGTCGCCGCTGATGTCCAATTTCGGTACCCTCCTCGAAGGACTCACGACTGTTCGGGCATTCCGGGCAGAGCCACAGTTTCAGCAGCGCATTGTCAAGACTACAGACGCTTTCCAGCAGATGGATCATTTCTACTGGTCGTTACAAGAGTGGCTCCAATTCCGCTTTGACACCCTGTCGGCACTTTCGACCTTCGCCCTGACAGCCACCGCGGCACTCTCAGGGCTATCGGGCGGCGTGACGGCGTTTGTCCTTGCTTCGGCTTCGACCTTCGTTGCGAGTACCCACGCTCTTTGCCGTCGTTATGGCGAGCTCCAGATGCAATTCGTTAGCGTTGAGCGTGTTGTTGAATTGTTGGATCTTGAGCAGGAAGACCATGGCAAGAAATGCATCAGTCCTCCAGCTGCGTGGCCCACCTTCTCAGACGACATTGTGTTTGACAACGTTACCTTGCGATATGCGGGACATCTCGAACCTAGTCTCATCGGTGTTTCACTGCGTATCCCCGCCGGTTCAAGCGTTGCCGTAACTGGCCGTACTGGATCCGGAAAGAGCACGCTAGCACTCAGTCTGCTTGGTACCCTTACCCCCGATGCTGAGGGAGGAGGTTCCATATGTATTGGCGGGGTGGACCTCGCAACGGTTGACAAACAAGCACTTCGGCGGCGAGTGACTTTTGTGGCGCAGGACCCAGTTCTGTTTCCGGGGACGCTACGCGACAATCTTGATCCCCTTCAAGAGCACACCAATGAAGAGTGTACAGGAGTATTAGAGAGAGTCCTAGGACAAATGGGAGAATTTAGACTAGACAGCCGGGTTGACGGCGGGGGGAAGAACTTGAGTCAAGGTCAGAGGCAGCTGGTGGGTCTCGGAAGAGCGATACTGCGCCGCAGTCCGGTAGTGATTCTAGACGAGGCGACGGCATCTATAGACCATGGGACAGCGCATTACATACAAGAGGTGCTCAGGGAGGAGCTGAAGCAAAGCACGGTCATCACGATCGCGCACCGGGTAGAGGCTGTGCGGCATGCGAATTACTGCGTTGTTTTGGATAAGGGTAGAGTGGTTAGAAGCGGGCCGCCTGCAGAAGTCGAAGTCGGAACGGAAAATTAGAAGAAAAGAATTGGCGGCTCATGTTATGACAGAGAACTAAGCCCGGTTCTCCATTTTGATAGACACGCCTTGTATTTGGATGCACAACTCTACGGATAGATGGAACTTCGTTCTGAGGTCATCACGAGCCTCGCAGGACCGCATGGATTTCAGTCACATCAGCAATAAGGAGGAAGAGTTACCATGACCACGTGCGGGAAGAATTCGGATACTTTGAGTTTCCAGTCCGATGGGAATGTTGCCAGAGCAATCTCTGAGGGTCCTGCTGTAAGGCATGTCATCACAGCCACTCTCTGGACTAGCAGTCGCTCGCTGGCGGACGCCTCAACCGTTCAATCTTATGATTCTTCCCTCCAATCACGCTGGATGTGGCTTTGTGGCTTTGCAGCTTTGTGGCCTCTCGCACTCATGTTCCATGCACGAAACTAACCTCGAGCGAGAAGAGATGACTGCTGCATGACGTAAGGCAATTGCTCATGTTCATGATAAATGTGTCACCTTCTTTCGCCAAAATGCTTCCCAGACATACTTAGGAGCCTGTTATTTGCAGGTTCTTGGTATTCTGCTAGTCACCGAGTCTTCGATCGAGCGAGTCTTAAAATAAATTTTTCATCGCATGCACTAACGAAATATGTCGTCGTCCGCCACTATCCCTACTTCGACGGAGGTTGTTGAGAGCGCTGTCATCCGCGCACCACTCTCCAGTGTCTGGCATCTCATCCAGCTACATAACTTTGCCAACTTCTGGGACGCGTTGAAGGCGTCCGAGTGGGTGAAGGGCACTGGCGCGGATAGAGTAGATGTGGTCAAGTGGACATTCAAAGATGGGACTGTTCTGGAGGTTAAACAGGACGAATACAGCGTGAGTCGAACCATGCTTTGGCTGCACGGAGAATCGTTGCTAATGAGTTCTTCGCTAGAATATCAATCACTTCGTAACCTACAGCACCATCACGGCCCATCCCGAGCTGTCGTATTCGAGTGCTGTCAGCACTGTCCGTTGCCATACGGTGACATCTGGTGAACTGGAAGGAAGCACGTTTGTAGAGTGGACGGGAAAGTTCTCGAGCGATGCCGATGTTGGTGGGTTGCTAGGTTTAAGTTGAATGTCGAGGCGTATAATACTAACGGCTCATAGGTGTCATCCAGGATGCCAAGTTTAAGCGTCGCGATGCGCTGGCCGATCTAGCTAAGGCAGCGACGGGGAAGGTCTAGGAGATTTCTATGACCCTTATACAACACCGAGGATGAAATTAACAGGGGAAAATGGTAAAGGGTCTGAGGGCGTTAATATTTCGTTCATATTATGGGCATCGCCAAGATGGAAATGCATCATTGATGGGTAAATTGAAAGGGGTCCAGCAATGAGATGTGGACACAAAAAGAGCAAGAGGAGGATGAGACTCCAGCAGCATGATATTACTCGATAGGAGTAATGTCCTTCTCCTGGAGCGTAAGCTGTCCGGCTTCTTATGAACCAGTTCCACATATGTCTGTCCAATTACGCCTTTACGTAGCGAAACGGAAGTCAAGCCTAGGAAGTGGGTGAGTTCTATGATTCACGCGCTGATAGGGCAGGAGAACTTACCGCTTGTTGCCCACGTCAGTTGTAGTCTTTCTATAGTGATCCTGCTCGTCTGGAGTCATGGCATCCCATTTCTTGGCCTTTGAGAGGTTTCTCCATCGGTAGTAAAAGTATGTGCCTGGGTATTGCACGACCTAAAGATGCCGTAAGTCTCACGTAGATGAGGAGGAGCAGAGGACATAATGGGGAAAGCACTTACACACATCCAAATGCAGATCACTAGCAGGCCTTTGTTGGCTTTGAAGTATCGAGGCGAGTCCTCCGGTTGATAGACTATAGATTTAGTTGGCAATTGCACTCGCCACGTCGAAGGTTAGACTTACTGTTCGCCCCGATCATCCCACTAACTTGAACGAACATGTTGTAGAGGCTAGGTAAATTGGTTAGTCTACTCATAAGCTAGAAATGTAATCTTTGGCTTACGAGGCAGAGACGGTTCTGTTCTGGACGGATCCTGCGTTTCTACTCGTCCAGGCAACTTGTATAGGATGTGTGCTGGGCTTCATTAGAACATGGCTAACTCAATACTCCGCTTAGTTCTGTACTCACTATGGGAATGCTAGAAGCACCGTCGCGATTGCGAAATAAGACCAAGGGTTGATCGGGTCTGGCAATGCTATCAAAGCCGCAAAACAAGGCAACAGCCAGGCGTCTTCGGCCATCGATACGAAGCTCCTGTTGTTTACTAGTTCGCTGATAGCGGTGATGAGTAGCATGTTTAAACTGGAACCGACAACATTCGGAATCGAAAGCAAGTTCGATTCGATGACGTTGAACCCTAGACCGCGGAAAGAAAGGGTTAGGTATTGGCCGATCGGATACTTCGGTAAGCCGAATAGCAGGCCCAAAGCGTAGAGTGGCCACATGTCATAGTCTTTTGCGCACTCCCAAATCTGCTTCACCGAAAGACCTTGTCGGTTATGCATTCCGCCTTTCTGAGGATCGTCTCGGATGACTGAAGATAGTGTCAGATATGATTTGCGTCCACACTCCACTCTCTGCTCGGCTAACCTGAGTTGACAATGATCTTTTCTTCCCTCTCGGTGAAATACCCCTTAGGGTTCCACCAACTCTTTGTCCTAGCTGGGGATTGAGGCATGAGGAAGAACGAGGCAACCCCAATTAAGACTGAAGGGAAATGTTAGCCTCTTCCATATTACAAGAATACGGTACCGCTTACATGTGAAAGCACCCCTAAATGATGTTAGAGATAACCATATACTTGGAGGAAACCATAACTCACTCGATCAAGAACAACCACCGCCAACCTGCGTACCCCAAGATTCCTCTCATTGACAAGAGTCCAACGGCGGCAAAGCCGACACCAATATCGACTGACAATAAATTAGAACAATATTCTAAACTGAGTTGAAATGTAGACTACTCACCTAATTGTGAAGACATCCAGAACCAGGCCAGCCTGATGGGGAGCTATTGGAGTGAGCTAGGTATGAGGAGAGTATTCTGCGACGCTAAGGAAGGACACTTACTCTAGTACCAGTGTACCAGTAACTGAGGTATAGGATCGTGTCACTGCCAACGCGTTAGTGCACAGTCTTATAGTACCGTAATAACGAAGACTTACGGGATGAAACCACCTTGGAACGTTGCACTGACTGGTAGTGAGTAAGAACGGTCTGTTTACATCAAGCGCGAACACACTCACACCAAATATCTGGTGGCGAGGAAAGAAGCTCGTCCTTTGAGGAAGAATTGCATTGCAGAAATGATACTGAAGATACATATCTGGATAGGAATCCAAAGGTCTGGGCCGATACTATCATAATTTAAACGTTAGACAAGCCTTTGTAACCATCATTGCAACCTGACTGACCGTTTGGAGATCAACTGAGACGGCAGTTCCGCAACGAGAAAGCCAACTCGGGAGATTGTTTGGCCGATATTCTGTTTATCATCAATATTTTCCATAACCCGGCTGTTTTCACCGAACGAGGGGCGTCTTGATTAGTGGACTTACATAGTCAACCTTAGTGAGACCCAAATCGTCAAGCATGTCATCAGAAACGGCGTTGGAGATATTGCCTCGATCAATGTTCAGAGCGGCAAACATGATGCAAACCCAGACCTAGCTAGTTATTAACTACCATCCTTTATTTGATTGAGCAATCTGCTTACCATGATCTTCCAATCCACTTTGTGCCGAACAGCTCTCTCTTCCCTCCATGTCCATCGAAAACTCGGGTCGAAAGCATCTTTGTTCTCCCACTGCGGGTGAAGATAGATTTCTTTATATTCCTCTACGTTCTCGGAGTCCCAGATGCTGGGTTGCGTGGCAATCTAAGACAGTCAGTTGCTGTATTGTACCTAAGACTTAGCATTCATCCGCACCGTATCGAGATCGTACTCCTCCCGCTTTGGGCCTTTCCGGATTCTCAAAAACCGTAGGATAGCATCTCCAAGTGCTGCCTCCATCCGCTCAGACTCTCGGTTTGCCAGGGCCGGGGTGATGGGTGGAGACAAGTCATTCCGATTCTTATCATCGCCTTTTCCTTGAGAGGTAAGGCTGGCACCGTCGGAAGGTGTAGGCGACTCGCCGGCCGCTGGCGTTACGATTGGTTTCAGGACAGACATGTTCTCTCTCTACCCAAACTGAAGATGAAGAATTGGTTTCATGTAAATTGCTCCGGTAGGTAGATGGCCTCTACAAATGTCGGCTCATGAACACACGCAAGGTCGGTAGGCTGCAACACACGCCGAGAGAGAGGGATCTACAGAAGCAACGTGAGCTTATATGTAGACTTAAAGACCCCCATGGTCACCCCCATGCTCCCCTCCTGGACTCCCGGACCATCGCAAGATAAATGGCGACAGAATGCTTTCTTGGTAATATCGAATGCCCGAACCGGGATGATTCTGCGTCCCGAGGAGACCGTAACACGAGCCTACCCCACCAACGCAACGTCGTGTGTGATTTACGCCACTTGGATATCAACTTACGCCATTTTTCACCATTAACAAACTGAATGTCGCGCATCACATTATTAAGCCATTCTTTTCAATGGCCCCGGGATGATAGGCACTGAATTTTGAAATCCTACATAGAATGCGTTTTTACAGCTTATGATTAACCTGCTCCCGCTCTCTGGCTCGAAAGCCAAGCTGCCAACTGCCGTGTTCCGGATCGAGACAGACCACTTGGAATTTCCTACCCTCGACTTAGATGATGTGTACTACCAGGATAATGATGCTACATGATTGAATAATCATACATGGGTCTGAGGGGGAAAGTACAAGCAGTCTCACTCTATCTAAAACTTGACATCTGCGCAAAGGAGTAGAGCAGAAAATCTTGGAAGCAACATTCAGTGAAATATTCGTTACAACAGTGAGGGGGATCTCCGAGGGACGCTATCTTAGGAAATATAATAGCCGTGTTAATGTTTGCTCGCGGTTTACAATTGAGAAGAGCGTCGAATTAAGCTCAGCCTCATGTGTTGCGAACGTTTTTACTTATTAGTATTGGTCGAGATAACCAACTTTCGTTGACATAACCAGGGGCTCGGTATTCTCTGCTCCCCGAAGAAGCTAATCACGCAAACGCCTCGTCAATGCATTTTAAGGTCTGCACATTTTCTATCGCGTGAGCATGAATCTGGGCTAATTCATAACCACCGTGTTGGCAGGAGCATGTTTTTAGGGTAAGGTAAGATCCTATGATTTTGCTTTGATATTTACTTTTGCGACCAAGCACGGGCACGAAAGAAAGTACGGACATACATAGGCTGTTGAAAACGAAAAATGGCGCAGCCAGATGGCATATTCACGCCCCCATCTTCGATCATGTCCAGCGCAGTTTTCGTTTGTGGAGACTCTAATAGTTGATAACTAGTTCCTGCGGATCACTACGAGGGCGACTTCGTCCACCCTTCGTGAGGCCTTTTGACACTTGATTATATTCTTAGTCGTACATACTGGAAGATATTGAACTAACTATGCATGCATGGATGTTGATGTTGACTTCTTCCAAGAGACTAGTGGTAGGAAGCCGAGGAAGGTCCGAGAATACAATCGCCGGGATGCGCCAAGACAGTAAATTTTCCAGTACTTTAGTGTCGATTCAACCAGGAAGACAGCGGAAAAAGTGGGAGGTGGACAAGCCTATGTAACCAATGGCATCGTGAGCAATGATAAGCGTTCCAGCAAAGAGGGAACTAGTTTAGGAACCCTCGCACCGCAGTTTAGAGACCCGTAGTATGCCAAATGACAGCCCCACGCTTGACCCTGCTCCTACCCCTTGTCCCTTGTCCGAAGTGCCCTCAAGCCTCTCCGTTGCCGGACTGTCCCCATCGAAGTAAGCAATGACGTGACCGTCATGGTCGTCACTGGCAGTGGACCGCACTCCTCGGAAATCACAGCGTGGTCGTGATTCGTGAATGGTTGTCAGCTACTGTTTCCCCAGCCCACTTTTGAGACCCACGACCTCGCTGCCCAATGTTCGTTTCGACGCGCTTCAGTGGCAAGTCCTTTCATCATCTAGGAACAGAACTCCTGCAGTGAAAGGGGGCTAGATATTAGAATGGCGACGACGATAAATAGGTTAGGTATAATTCAATTGGGCAGTGTGTACTCTATTCTCACAACAGGCGAATAAATGACCGGAGACCATAATATTTGGATGAGAATGGTGAAGATGTTGCGATTTACTGGAGGCTTCTACCAGTGTACCAAGTCCTCCAGTTGGGTCAATAACATTCGAGTTCACGAACGATAAGAAAAGTTGGCCCGGGTTCTAGCGCTTACAAAGACTCTACTCCGTGATGCTTGAATTTGCATAGCTCCACTCAGGGATGAGGCAGATGGCGGAAGGGAAGCTGTGAATGAAAACGCATGTAGCATATGCTATTATATCTCGTTAAGGCAGGGTTAGCTTGGATTATGACGGCGTTGGGAAAATTACCTGCGCCAATCAATAACGGTGGTTTTCTTGAATAACCGTTGTGACCAAGCTCCCGAGTGGTCGGTTTCCCAAGGACATGGATTCTACAACGCTTTGGAAGGTTGGCATGAGTGGTGGGTACCAGGTTCGATGCCAGGCAGTGCGGGGCGAGGCGGGGCGGGGCCAGATGGTGATGACACCGCCGGGCGCTCACTGGTGAGAGTGGTAGGCCCGGGCAATGGTGACGACGCCTGGCGGTTTCTTTGAATCGTCAGGCGGTACTATTAATAGAGTTTACTGTCAATGCTTGTGTAACGAGATGCCAAAGCAGGTGGCTGAGCCAACAGGCCTTCCGTGACTCAATGACACCCAACCTGCCTGATAGGATGAAGATTGGGGCGAAGCCCGATCCAGTGCGAAACACACCAGTCAGTTGGGATGGGCCAGATGATACTGGAGCCTGAAGTACCCCATGATGTTCTATGCCAAGATTTAATTGTATTTTAACGCCAGGCGGATATGACACCGACGCCTCGGGTGCCATTTAAAGATCGGATTTTACCCGTGTGCTCTTTCTGCTCTTTCGTAGCCATGATCGATCTTCCATCGCCCCAAAGCCCCAAATGCAAGCTCACAACCACGAAGAAGGGTTACCTTTGCAGACGTGGCCGTACTCTGCCGACTCGGTGCCGATGGCGTCACCGACAGCTATCATGCATGGCACTGAACCCCAACTTCATCCTTTTGTGCCTTATAAGCGCGATCAGGTAGTCTACCACGACCCTCCGCTCCTGCGCCGCATCTTAGTCCTTCTGGCCTCTGGCTGGACCTGGGAAATTGTCTCTTTTCTAGCCGCCGGGGTCTTCTTCGGGATTTTCCTCTGGCTCTTATTCAAGTATGATGGGAAGCTAGTTGAGACATGGGCTGACAACGGCCCCATCTCCGGTCTCTTCAGGACACTGCCAGCTGCTATTTCCTTTTTAGCCACTTTGATGAGGGGCGCGATGCTATATCCTGTCTTGTCGGCGATGGGGCAGCTGAAATGGCACCATTTTCGGAGGACACGTCCAGTGTACGATTTCGAAGTTATTGATAAGGCAACTCGAGGATACTTGGGTTGCTTTTTTCAGCTGCTCTCTGGGACGGCCTTGTGAGTTATTGTTCCTCGATCCCGGAGAAAGGAAAGGCCATTTAAGAGAAGGGACTTTTATATTTAATAAGGAGGATGAGAAGTTGAAAAAAAGGCAGAGGGAAAAAAATATCTCGCCTGCTAATAGTAATAAAAAAAAACAGCCATATGTTCTCCATCGGCTCCATTATCATCCTCGGAACAATTCTCCTCGGACCCTTCCTCCAGAACGCAGTTCAGACGCACAACAGGCTCTACAGCAACATCACGACTGGTGATCCAAATACGGTTCTCGCCGTCTCAAATCGATATGAATACCCCGAAATTCAGCCCGATGAGAATGCCACCGATGCTGGTATGATGAGTGCAATACAAGCTGGATGGGCATCTTTTCCGAACTCGCCCTCAAACACAGAGAGTTTGCCATTCCATCTGTGCCCGACAGCAAACTGTGCATGGGAGAATTATTCTACGATTGGAGTTGTACAGAGGTGTCGGAAAGCAGATACGAGAGTGGTTAGGGAGCCGGGGCTCCTTGAATACGGCTTTTCCGAGGCGGGAAACATTGCCACCTCGTCTAATACGCCCTTGTTTAACGAGACTGTCTACGCAAGACTGGCGATAGGTGCCGGTGAAGGCATCCCGGAGAATAGCTCTTTTAAGGGGGAGGAATCTACCCTTGCCGTGCTGGCCCATGTAGGTGCGATTGCTCTGTTCAACCAACAATACTACGCAGCAGAGTGCCTCGTTTACTGGGTTGGATTCTCGAATGGAAGATTCGTGGTTAACGCGACAGGAACGTCCAGGTCCACCAGCGAATATCTCCTACATAATAACCGGAGCCTGTTCGACATCCGAAGCCGGCCTAACGATGACGTTCATCTGGTTGAGCCCTCTACCTGTACCTATAACGGGACTGTTCAGCCCTGCACCTACACGATACAGCGGTCAGCCCATAGAGGACTCCAACAACTCCTGACACTTTTCTTACCCATGGCATCCGGCTGGAGTCCGAGTGGCCCCGTCCAAAATCCTGATGAAACGGATTTCTCGAATATGAAAGCTGAGATATTCTGGTCCAGTCTCGTCGACCAATTCGAACGGGGAGCCGATGAGCCCCTCGTCAAGACAATGTTCAATTTTCTAGAACGGGTGACGCAGTTTGCGACAAACAAAATACGAGCCCGATCGAATGTCTTCGAATTCGGCGAAGCCAAGGCGCCGGGTGCGTTCTTCCAGATGCGCATGCTTTACGCAATCTACCCAGGGGTGTTTTTGCTTCTTTCGGTGATATTTTTAGGAGCTACTGCCTGGAGAACTAGAAAAGAAGATCTATGGAAGAACTCGCACTTGGCGGTGTTATATCATGGATTCAGCGACAGTCACCCAACCGATGAGGTGCCCATTTTGGCGGATGCACAAATGGAGAGAGCCGCGAAGACGACATATGCCCGGTTAGAGGATAGCGGGAATAGAATAAAGCTTAGGATTACAGGATAGTCAGAGGTTGAATGTTGCGATTTAGTATTATTAGTGGCCAAGCCGTTTTCTACACGGCAAAGGTTGAAGGTGAATGATTCCTTTTTCAGTGGGCTGGACACAGAGAGAATCATCTTGTTGACAACTCGTGCGCAGGGAGGCGAAAAGGGCCAAGGCCAGTTACAATCTCGTTGGATGATACCAATGGGAACGTATGCGATTTCCTATTCCTGGTAACATTGTTTACGCTTCAATTACGAGCAATCCCCCAAACCAAATAAGGAGGCATGGTGTTGATCTACCACCCGGATTCGATAGAATACCCACTCCATTGTGAATACAGAGAGGATTCCGGACGGAAGGTTGGACTTCACTTCTTAATAGTGGAAGAGCCGTAATTATTCACCGACCTAGTGAACGATGAGCTTATGGTTTTCTGGAAATTGGTTTCTCAAGAGGAGATCTGAACAGGGTGAAAGGACTCGAGAGGGGGGTTATGATCTTCAGCAATAGCTTATGGGCAAGTCATTAAAAATTATGGAGCTACAGTAATGTGTCCTCTTCCGTCTCTTGAAAAAATTCATCTAACCGCTCCAAGCCTAGCATTGACCGAGCCATCATAATCAACAACGTCCTTCGCGTGATCTCGAATCTTTCTCAAAACGCGACCCACAGTCCGAATGTCAGGAGACAAGCAGCTACGAGTGCCGAGTCAAAGCCAGTCTTCACACCAGCAGCCTGTGGCACCGTTGCAATGCTCTGAGTTGGTGTAGTCCTAGTGTGTGTTGGCGTCAGAGTCGGGATAACAGAAGGAACAGACGACTCCTGAGTTGCAGTTGGCTCCGTATCTTGCGTTGATGTACTAGGCGTCTCCGTGGTAGGCTGCTCAATCTCACACGGATCCCTCGTGCTTCTGAGCAAAAGCTCAAAGAGACCAGCCAGAGACCCATCCTTTGTTTCAACCACGACTTCAATTTCCGTATCCTTCTCCGTAGTGTACTCGATGAAATCTCCACCAGTGGCTTTAATCTCTCCTCCATCTCTTAGAGTAAGCTTGATAGGGATCGTTTCGTAGAGGCCTTTGGCTGTGATGTTGAATGTCTCTCCCGCCTTAGCCGTATAGGTGAAGGTGTTGGGCCCGGTCTTGTCGAGGACAGAAACGATGCTCACATCCGGTACAGCATGTACCTTGACCTCGGGGTTTGACTTTCCGACCAGCCCATTGTCTATGAATAACTCCGCCACCCGCGAAACAGAGTCAGCATCGGAGAGGATTCCAGGTGTCCCGCCAGTCTTGACTAAGGCCAGCAGGATTCCGGGGTCTTGATCCACGTCTGCCACTCGAAGAAAGGCAAATGAGACACGGACACCGAGACGCCCAGCCCTTTCGATCTGGCTAATGGTCTCTTCGACAAGTTTGGGGTAATCTTCTGGAATTCCATTGTCGGGTAACCCATCCGTGAATACGACGATTCCCGCCTTCTCGGATAAGGAGCTCTCGCCCGTCTTAGACAACTCGTCCAGTGCAACCTTTATGCCGTCACTGATAGAAGTCCCGCCATCCGGGAATGCAATCTCGTCAATCTCGGGGCCCGCACCACTTGGGTCCCCAAGCGGATACAACAACTCAGCAGATTCAGAGAATTTGACAACAGCTGCCTCATCCACCCGCCTTTCGCCTGTCGCAGTGGCCGGGGTGACGAGGTTGTCGTTGATGAGTTTGGCGGTGACGAGCCGGATGTTGTTCGGGTCAAAGTCAACCATGGAACCGGAGTTATCGATGACGAAGGCGATTTTCCGGCCACCATTGCTAGTGTCTAGCTTGCCGGTGTTGGTGCATACGACGGCCCGACCCGTAGTGGAGAGGGCCAGAAGGCCAATGATAATAGAAAGATAGTGCATTGGTGGCGATGGATGCTACCTGTGCATATGAACTCGGCAAGTTTGATCGTTCGGTAACGGGAAAAAAAAAAAAAAAAAAAAGAATGCCTTTATGAAACGAGAGTTCGGCTGCGGAAAACGCCGTGTCGATAAGTTAATACGTCAGTGTGCTTGACATGATGCACATTATATTTATATATAGCCTGGAAACCACATCAACACTCGCCTCCACTAAGGCAGAGGTATTTAGATTAGTTGGCATCACGGCATCGCATTTTTTAATTCTACGAATAATCGATTGTTTTCAGCTATCATTCGACGTCTCATGTTCGACTGAAGTTGAGTCCGTTTCTGACAAGGCGTTCCGCTTCAGTGGTTCGAGAAAATTTACGTTTCGGGTAGGGCTATTCTTGGCTTAGAATATTGAATATTGGCAAGCCACTATCCAATCAGAGGGTTCGTGGATGTCATTCACTGGCGTCATGTCCCTTCTCATGGTCTCAATCACGAATCGTGGATGCGTATTAATGGTCCGGGTGACAGAAAAGATGACTGCTCGGATAATAAGACTTACGGTGCGAGGTAGGTTCGAGGGTTTATTACATATTGATAGTTTTCTCGGAGAAGAGAAAGCTAATTAAAATCCCATCTTAGCTCCCTAAGAGTGGTGCCATTGCCATGGACTTCAGAAAACGGGATTTAGGCCCTTAACACATGCAGTAGCTACAATCGCCCAACATACCACCCGCCATGATGCCCCAATGAGAGTTGTGCCAGAGTTGGCGTCGCCTGTCTCCGCCGTCGACCCCGGAGAGGTGGACGTGAAGGCTGGGACCGTTGGGCGTCTCGTCACCCCTGGACCGACCCCTGGAAGAGTAACCACCGCTCCAGGGTCTGGTGTCGCCTCAGGCGAGCCAACCGCATCACCACTACTCCTCCACGAGAAAGCTTCTAGAGCTGATGTCACTACATCTGTTGGTGCCGAGGGCTTCAGTTTATACAGTCAGTGGTTTCTTCTAAAGGGAGGTGAGAAAGGGCCAGGACGTCTGTTCGCATACCTCTCCCTTCTGAAAGTAAGGACAGACAGAAAATCCCAGGATATCCTCTGTCCTCCCTCCCTCCAAGGCGCATGACACATTGCCATCATACTGACATCTCGAGTAAATCGACGTTAATTTTGGGTCGCACACGCATGACAAGAAATCGATCGACGCCGTGGCCGAGCTGGAGCATTTCTGAGATTCATAGGCAGCACTCTCGCAGATCGTCGCATATGTCTCGCAATTGTCCGCGTTGAACGTTTGGGCGAGCGGTGTGAGCGCCGGCTTTGTGGCTTTGAAGTCTACCTGGCTGTCACAAGCCGCGTGCCAGATGTTGATGATCGAGTCAAAGTTGGAATCGTAGGCTTCGGTTTGGTCGCATGCGCGGAGTTCATTCTGGCATCTTAAACCCGATATTTCTTAGTTTTCCATGTCACCAGTTTCAGGGCATCTGAAGACTTACTCGCGTAGATTATTGATGAAGTCTTGCGTGCACATGCAGCCCCCAGCTTGCGCGTTGCTCGTGGATCCTGCACATTCTTCCAACTTGCTAAAGAAGACGTTGCATGTTTTGAAATCAGTGACCCCTCCGAGGCAGTTAGAAGCATCGGGGAGGCTGGGAATCTCGATGCCTATCACAAAAACTAGGAGCACCGAGAGCACAGAAAAAATGAGGTGTATTTGTCCGTTCATTGTAATGATTGGCAAGAGGTATCGAGTCAAAGGCGCCTATGGTTTGCGGACGTGATTACCGTGCTATTCTAACACTGAGTTCAATGGTCTCTAGACCATCGTTCACCAGAACCTTTGCATTTTTATATCGATAACTCAAGCCATGCTTAGTTTCGCTAATACACCATATGATAATAGTAAATATACTTACTCACACTCAGGTCTTGGGCTTAATTTTAGCAAGGCATGACCACGCCCTCCAGATCTACGACTTTTATCCCTCACTAATAAACGCCACTGGTGCCATTAAGCATCCCATCATGAGCTGTGCGAGACCAAATTGGAGCAGGCTCCGGCGCGGCGCACACCCCTGCCCATGCCTACTGGAGAAATCACACCACTAAATTTGGGCAACCACTGAGGAGGCCCTGGATCGCTCTAAGGGGAATATATTTCGGTTTTCAACAGAAAGGGGAGAAGCACCTCAGTTACTAGATTAGAAGGGTCATTATTTCCACGACGGCTAGCCATGACGGGGCAGTATGTTCATATCGCCAATGTCCTTGACATGCAGTGGCTGTATCTGTGCATTACAACAAACACGACCAGATTATTTTTCTTAGAGCAATCAGACCTTGAATGGCTGCTCGCGGCTCTGCTCTTGGGCCCTCCATCTCTATGCCGACAGGGCAACATGAGTCGCGCAATCGGCTTCCAGTGGAACAGCATGAGTTGCAGCCATTACATTCCGGCCCCAACCAAGAAGCCGCTACACAACACGATGATCAGGATGACGCTATCGCCACTTCCTCGTCGTCTGCTGGTCCTGGAACCTTAACACCGGGTCCAACCGGAGCTATCCCGGCTGAGCAGAATCGCCCATCTGGCCCAGTGATGGAGTTGGACGGTGGATGTACGCAACTCGGCACGGCAGGCACAGCAGGAACCCCAGGCCCTCCAACTCCTAGTCCTGGTCTCTCTTCGGAAGCTTGCAACGCGACCGCTTCTCCCTCGCCCAACGAAGCTGGGGCATCAGAATCCCCAGAGAATCAGCCTAGCGTAAATGGAACAACGCCGGAGGCCACAACACCATCCCCTCCCCAGGAGAAAGAAGAGGATCACTGGATTCCATGGAAGCTAAAGCCCTGGTGGTTTTGTGTTCTGTTGTTGTTGCAACTAGGGACAATCGCTGCGATCTGCACGTTGTCTGTTATCTCTAGCACCAGATCTGGGTTTGCACCTGTCGCCGATGTGCCTAGGTTTCTTGAGCCCCACCCGGCCTTGGCCAAAGCACTCTGGACAGAGGGATTTCTGTGGAACTTTTTTCCAACATTGTACATGGCGATATACGGCATGGTGTGGAAATCTGTGGTGGACGCGTCGGTAGACAGGCAGCCATTTGTTTCGCTCAGCCCAATTCTCAAGCTAGCGCCGAAGCCCGAAAGTGCTAATGGGCAAGCCAGGAGTAGTGCGGAGCAAAACAGAACTGCTCTCAAGCCGGACGAGCGTCAGGAAGCAGTAATTGGTGCCAGACTGGATTACACGGGATATAATAACTTTCGAAGCTGGGTGGTGGCTCTCAGCAGGGGGCATGTCATCCTCGGCATTAGCATGTTCTTGGCCTTGCTTTGGAGCGTGATTTGCATCCCACTTTCCGCCTTCCTCTTCACCGATGCGGAATTCACGTTCAATACCACCGAAGCAGTCATATCTAGAGTCTCGTTTGACGGCTTAGCATATAGCCTACAACGTGATGCTGATCTTAGACCTATTTTCCAAACTGCCTCGGCTACCAAAATCTACGATGCTTCACCGGTCGCCTGGACCTATGGCGAGTTCGCGTTCGCTTCGTTCTACCCCGCCACCAGTTCTCCGGACCAAGCTAATTTGACAGTTACGACCTCGGGATACTCTGGGAATCTCGACTGTCGAATTATAGATGCCTCCGAGTATAACGTGGACAAGACCGGATCTGATTTCGTGTTTACCACTGAAGATAGGGGCTGTCTACTGTCCTGGAGAACTTCAGTTGACTCGCCTTACAAGATGTTCGTCAAGACCGCGTCGAACCGCACATGTGGTTCAGATGGCTATCGAAGTCGGATTGGTTTCATCTCCGGGATCAACAAGTCTAATTCTCTACCACAGAATGTGTCCTTCGTCTCTTGTATCCCCTCCTACTGGATTACGCAGGGCAACTTGACCGTGGTGTACGGAGCATCAAAGAACCCCAACTTTACCGTTCTCAGTGACTTTGTTCCGTCGGACACCTCGAACCCGTTCTATTTCTTGACCTGGAGCCTTTTTGAGACCAACCTTCTCTCAGCGACGAGCTTTAACCCGATGGGGGAAGTGGAGGGCAACGAATTTGCGCAGGATATATACGCACTCGCCAATCGAGTTAAACCCGCGTCGCCGTTGGACTCGCAAATACTCATGGATTCGATGTCGGTTCTCTTCTCCACCATCTTCGCCGCCCTCTCAAGCACGCTGCTTTTCCAGCCAGCGGAACCGGCCACTCTCGACGGAACGAAGTTGGTCCTTCGGAATCGACTAATGGTCAACGTGCCGATCGCTATCCCGTTGGCAGGCATAGTCGCAGTAATGGTCGTCATGACAGTGCTTCTCTTCTGGCAGTCGACGAAACCATCCATCCTACACAAGGAGCCGGAAGGACTTGTCGGTTACGCGGAGTTATTGAGTCGACCGGAGATTTCGGAATTTGTCAACGGAGTTAGGGAAGGAACCGTGTGATCGCGAAATACCGGCCTGTCTTTTAAGCTTAAGATCTCTTGATATCGATACATAATCTGACGTCACTCTTAAAGGAGCAAGTTGATCAATCAATGCCACTTGCAGTTGGTTGATCAGATGGTGCTTAGAAATTCAGATAATCAAAGAGAAATTGGTCCAATCCCTACTCTTTGTGATAGAAATGGCGTCAGTTTTCGCATGCTTGTCGAATCCTCAGCTGATGTATATGGGGAATATTTAAATCCTCAATATTTCCTTGCTGGCGTCGGACTTGATTGCCAGAACTTATCCAACTACATTTCACTTTGCAGGAAAAGAAAATGAAGGAAGCAGTCTATGACCACCATTTTCGAGTCGAAATCCGAGATGTCCCTGTGCCAGAACCGAAGGCTGGCCAGGTCCTTATCAGGACAGTCGTGTCGGGATTGAATCCAAAAGACTGGAAAGTCCCCAAGTGGAACAAAGATCAGGGCCCTAGTAATCATGGTGATGATATTGCCGGGTACATTGAAGCTGTTGGGGAGGGCGTCGTGGACTTTCATCCTGGCGATCGAGTGGCTGCTTTCCATGAGATGCTTACCCCGCATGGCAGCTTCGCCGAGTATTCAATTGCCTGGGCGAGGACGACGTTTCACTTGCCATCTAACGTTTCGTTCGAGGGTGGGCGGTAATCCCTTTCCTTCCTTAACTGTCAAACACATGGGTAGCTAATCGGCGCTCGCCCCTTGACAGAAGCTGCTACGATTCCATTGGCAGCCATGACTGCAGCTCTCGGGGTTTACCAGAAACTTCAAGCTCCCCTACCTTGGCAACCAGCCAGAAATCGATTCCCTCTCATCGTGTATGGTGGTGCGACAGCAGTAGGCTCCTTTGCCATCAAGTTCGCAAGCCTCTCTAACATTCACCCCATCATTACCGTGGCTGGAAACGGCATCCCGCATGTTGAATCGCTCATTGATAGAACCAAAGGCGATTTTATTGTCGACTACAGAAAGGGCAACGCCCATGTCGTTGAAGAGCTGCGCAAGCACGCTGGAACCGATATTGGTCTCGCTTTCGACGCCGTATCTGAGAAGGGGAGCGTGACGAACATCGGAAAGGTGTTGCCAAAGGGTGGCAAGATTACCACAGTTCTTCAAGCCACGGGCGAGGTCCCTGGACAAGCTGAAGTTGTTCCTACATCCGTTGGGGCAGTCCATAAAGAGCGTCCGACGGTAGCGAAGGCGAAGGAGAACGCCCCGACCCTTGGGGAGCGAGAGTTCGGTGCCATCTTCTACCACTTCATAGGACTTGGTCTAGCCGAAGGCTGGTTTAGCGGCCATCCGTTCGAGGTGGTCGAAGGAGGACTCGGTGGGTTACAGAGTGCGCTGCAACAACTTGAGGAAGGCAAGGTGTCCGCTAAGAAATTGGTCATCCGCATAGGCGACACCGAGGGGTTGAGAACGCACTAGGTATTATTCGAAGAATCTTCAACCAGAAAATAGCTTTTCCGGTTTTCAGGAATGAATGAATTAGTCACTCATTTTCTGTCGCCCTATATATTGACCCATCTTAACTCGTGGGCAATGAAGGATACGTCCTGGCCCATATTTTCTTCTAACCTTCCCTCACACCTCTTCTGGCCGCCGAGATGACGGCTCCGATAGAGCTTTAGCTTTCCTCGACCGGTCAGAAGTACCACACTCGCCCTCAATCCCCGAGCCCTAGGGTGAGTGCCTCGAGGTAGTTGAAGCCCAGGCTTCCATCCTTGACGGGAGCCCTATTCTCGGAATCTACCCGGACGGGTCATGCTCCAAGAAGATACCGACTAATCTCTCCTCGTGAACGCGCTGCATTATAGCGGTTGAGATGCGTCCTATAGCCCTCGACAAGTCCTACCAGAACTGTTGTCGGAGACCCGCCTGGATGGGGAGTCAATGCCAGCCCCTCGCCTTTCGCTCCCTGAGAAAGTTCCCAAGTCCCTCGATAGACGTGCCGAACGGGCCGACAGTGGCATCCTTCCAGTCTCAGATGCCTGTAGTATGGCCTGTCTCCGAGTCCCCGTGAACGCTATTCTCAAGGAGGTCAGTGTAATTACGTACCAGTGAGGAAAAAGAAATAATCACGTGGCCTGGCCCTCCTGATTTTTCCTGATTGACCGGTTCTTGGACTTGCTCGATCCCCAGCAAACCAAACCAAACACTCGAATGTCCCTCATGTCCACACAAGCCTCTCGTCACTCATCTCGTCATGGCCACTCTACATCATCTTGCACCTGAACTGTTGATTCTGATATTATGTTTTGCTGATTCCCCGCGGGATCTGCATAGTTTCATCTGCGCATCTGCGCCCTGTTTTCGAGTCTTCTTCTCAAACCGGGTTCAAATACTATCAACACTCTTGGAAAATGCGATTCAGCCCGATGCACTTCGCCATGCCTTGGCTGTCAGTCAAATCCCCTCCCCTTTACCGGCTGGAAGCGAAACTTCGACAGTGCTAGCATTCTTGGCGCAGTACTTTTTGACGGGAGAAATCGAATTTCCAACCGACGTGGCAATACTTATTTCAATCTGCAAAGTTTATGACGGGGTATCTCGGCTAGTGGACGACTTTTCTATGCGTTCTGCCCGTCTCCTCGGCTTCCATGACCCCTTCAAGGACGATCCACTGTCGCCTACAGGGTTAGAACCCTACAAATTCACCCCACTGTCAACGACTGAGCGTGCTCGGCTTCAGAGGGCCTTTTTCCGTTACGAGATATACTCCAAGGTATTTCCCCCAGCGCCCGAGGAACCGCCATACTCTCTTTTTTCGAGCGAAGCCCAGTTTGGCCTATTCCTTAGCAGACTAGAGCCATGGGAGGTGGAAGAAATGAGTTGTATCCACACCTACTTCGCCTCTCTGGTCGCAGGCTTTATCAACGATCTCGAAGAACAGATAACCGAAGCTGTTTTGACGTCGCCTGGCGTCCGCGGGACCGCTCGACATTCCTCTCCAAGCCCACCACAAGGACGTATGGATGCCATGGCGACTCGAAGGGGGTTGTGGGATGATCCTGCTGTACTTCTTCGTCGTCGGCAAACCCCGCAGACCACGGAAGGAGGAGAGAAATTGGTGTATTTTACCAATCTCGACCTCAAAGGCCTTGATCTCTTCGAGAAAACGACGAAGAGGATGATTCCCAAATTCCTCAGTAATATGGCGTCTCTAGGTCTAGAGTTCATGATACGGCTCATCGAAGGTGATGAGAAGCAGCGAAGAGACATGATTCAAGAAAGAGCGCTATTCTCTCGCGATTTCCTCCCCGAGGCCCTGCAACATTCTCCTTCAACTGATCCGGTTATTGAAGCCACGCCCCCGATCGCTGAGTACATTGATCTGCCGTCCTCTCCTAATCTTGGCTACTCCCTCTTCCGGCGTACTTACCGAAGTGTTTATGCTCGGATATGCAACTTTTATGGCGACCCAGTGTATGAGCCTCTCCGGGAGATGGGATACGTTTTCTGGGATGCAAATCGAATCAAAATCTCGCATGTCAAGGAACATCTTGACAGCGCGAAGAATTTTCCCAGAACCACACCAAATTCTTGTAGATGGATAAGAGAGAAGAGTGTCGAGGAACGATTACGCAACGTGCAGCTCCCGGAGAGCGAGATGGACAGAATTGCGAGAGAATACGGTTACGGCAATGAAGAGGATGAATACTATGGTGATGAGTCTAATGGTGGAATTTTGGCTACATGAGGCAATAAAAGTGAATTCTTACTCCTCCAACGCATTTGCTGTATTCATTCTCATAACAACTGCTTCGAACCGACAGCCTTGGTGTGGCATAGTGGAAGAAGAAATGAAAGGTATCGAAAGAGGGACTGCACTCTCGTATTAGAATGGCACTTGCCTTAGCTAAACTGTGCTTCCCAGTAACTTCTGTGTCGCTTCTTCTACTACCCGTCCCTGGAGGGTTCCTCTTCCCATGTCTGTTGGAACGCATAAGCTGTATTGTATTCCCGTGCTTGTCCGAAAAACGCCCAGGCAGTTCAGACATGGTCATCATGACCCAACATTTTTGTCATTCGTCATTTCCAAGCCGGCGTGGGGCGTCAGTACCATCAAGGAAAGAATGGTAGTTCAGATTCGTATTGCAGGTGGGGCACCCAGAAACGGACCGCTGGTTATCTACGAACATATGAATCAACCCAAGGTCACAATGGGTCTAGTCGTGTCCGAGATAGCGCACGCACTTGCGGACAAAAGGGTGAATGGTGTAAGAGTAGCGGGGTCTCCCTGGTCCCGCGATAGACCCTTCGAGATCGTGGAAGCACACGTGGAGGTCTGACGGCCTTCTGGATGTGCCATAGAAGCGAGGTAGAGAGGATATACACGTTGGGTGGGGGGCTCTTAACGACGGCTGGAGTGAAGACGTAAAGCAAAGCTCCCCACATGATGCCAAAAGTGTGTCCTGATCTTTCGGAAGAAAAGTTCGGATCTCCGGGGCAGTACGAAAGTGAAGCCTGACAGTAGCCAATGGAACCTAACACACCTGAAACTATGGACCGATTTCAAGTCAAGGTGCAAATGGTTATGGGAGATTTTAGGCTCATACGTGTGAGACATCACGAGCAAAAAGGCCACGGCGTGGGGCTCGATATGTCTCGCAATTACCTCCGAGTCGAGAAGAACGTGATCGTCGTAGAGCAGAGTATAATATAAGCCTCGAAAGTCGAATGAATTTTAAAGTCTGTTCACGCACCGCCTCTCTTCATTTGCAACGCCGGGTGGACTTTTAGTCGCTAGTCATGGAGATGAGGGATTCGAGAACTCACATCGGCTCTCAGCGGTATGACTCTAGGAGTACGCTGCTCTCACCCGCATCAGAAGAAACGGCCGGGTCTATTACATCCAGACGCCTAGCATCGCGCGAACCATCCATCCTTGTTCGGACAACAACGCTGATCGGCCTGGCTGTGGCCGTGCTTGCGGCTAGTGTGGTAGGTCAACGACCACCGGGTAGCTAAACCAAGGGCTATGGCTTCTAGTTCAAGTGAGTCTGTGTTTCACTAACAGACCATTGGGAAGTGAAGAACAGTACTATCATTGGTACACTCATGCCCACTCTCGTTGATGAGTTTGACTCTTTGCGGGAGGCGGCCTGGTATGGTTCTATTTAGTAGGTCAAAATCTTAACCCAGACTATTATTTATGAGGAGCGGCGGGCGATTAACGCTGAAGTTAGTCTTCTCGTGATGGGCGCCACACAGCCCGCTCTTGGGAACGCCGCCGGTGTATTCTCAAAAATCGCCTTATTCATTTCGGTACTGATTTTTGCCGGGGGCTCTGTAATCTGTGCCATATCTCGCAATTCGCTTACTTTTATCGGCGGAAGAGCAGTCTCCGGCCTTGGGAGCGGCGGGATTATGTCTGGTGCAATGGTGTGAGTGGTGTCGAAATCTCTCTTTCCATTCATTTCTTCTGGCGCTAACTGCAGCTTCCTCACCAAGAATCATAGCTTCGGTAGTCCCCCTCCATCAGAAATCACTGTACTGCAGCATATTGTTACTCTTGGAGGTCGTGGCAACAGCCGCTGGACCAGTCATCGGCGGTGCCATCACAAGTCGCCTCGGATGGCGATGGTGCTTCTGGATAAATCCTCCAGCTGGCGCCCTGGCCTTTCTCATTCTGCTATTCCCACTATGTCTTCCGCGCTCCCTTTCTTGGAAGTCGAAGGAAGAATTGGATGACATGAGCTTCAGGGACAAGTTATACCAGTGCGACATATTCGGTGGCTTCATCATTGCCGGAAGTCTGACTTGTTTGTTCCTTGCCCTTCAGTGGGGAGGCGAGCGGTGGGAATGGAGTGACATAAGGATCATTGTCCTCCTGATTGCCTTCGGAACCAGCTTCATTTATGCGCTTATCCAGCAATCGAACAAGGGAGATGCGGCCGTGCTCCCAATGAGACGGAGGAAGATTAAGCACGTCACGGCCTACCTATTCATTGGCATCTGCTTTGCCAGCGCGCAATCACTTGCCCTCTACTACGTAAGCTGGCCAGCCCCCACTGCCGCAAGGCTTGATTTGATATCAGTCCATTCCTTTGCTAACCTTTAGATGTAGATGCCGATGTGGCTCCAAACTGTACAAGGAGTCTCGATTCTGGATTCTGGTATACGAATGCTCTCCATCACCGGTGCTATTGTCGTCGCTAGCATGCTTGGAGCTTTGGGAGTCTGGTTTCTATGCTACATGCCACCACTTGTCACAACGGCCACGGTTTTGGCGTCCGTTGGAGCTGGAATGCTCTTCACTCTGAAATCGGAAATGCCTACGCTCGAGTGGATTGGATACTTGGCGCTCTTCGGTCTTGGTCTGGGAATGGGTGGCCAACTGGCAGTTCTTGGTGCACAGAAGGCCGTGAGCTCGACTGACGGTCCCGGTAGCATATCCTCCGCGCTATCACTCAATGCCATGGGCAGTTCCGTTTTCATTTTTGTGTTTCAGAGACTGTTCAACACCGAACTTCTCGCCTTATCCGACCCACCGACAGAATTCGAACTGAGTGTTAAGAAGAAGAGCTTCGCTTTTATGAAGAGCGCATCACCTGAGGAACACCAGTACGTGGTAGAAACGATCACTTCCGGGGTCCGCAAGCTTTTCTTCATTTGCATGGTTCTGTGTGCTGCCGCCCTTCTTGCGCTGCCTTTTATTCATTGGAAGTCGGTCCAGCGGAAGACCGAGAAGACGGATGTGGAGAGCTCAAGGCCTAGCCCATATCAAAGTAAAGCATTTATGCACTGGTCTTCCGGTAAATAGGGAGTGGGCTGCTGCTGGGCATCGTTATTGGGCATTTCTCCTCAAAGTCTGCACTACGTTCTTCATTCATTAGAGACAGTGTCTGGCTTGTTGATGCTAAAGGATGACATCTTCATGATGCTTGGGAGCACTAATAGGACGAATCATCTGTATTATATTCAAATAGCATCTACAATTCATATACCTTCTATACAGTAACAAGATAACTTGATTCCGTGCCGCCACTACTGAGAAAGATGCTCGGTTTGTCTCTTGCATTGTCCTACCTTTCCTCTGTCGAGGTGTCGGACGAACACCTGACACGTATTAGAAATGCAATTATAAATCAGTCACTCAGCTCCTCCAACAGAATATTGAGCATGTATTGCAGATTGAGAAGTCGAGCAGAGGTGAAGGGGGTGAGTCCGTCCCTCCAAAGACTCTCTTATCATGAAGGCAAAACCTTCCTGTTCCAGCACGGCCCCACTTCATCGAAAGCGCTAGAGCGATTATAACCTATTTGGGAGAGAAATATTTGATGTCAATAGGGCGTGGCCCTGTCATTGTAAACTCTGCACCCGTCCGGTCTTACTCCGCCCCCTTCACCTGCATCTCTAAGCTAGTCTATGTGCTTTGCAGATAACGCAGGTGCTTTCCCACTAGATCCAACTCGGGGGCGTTCAAGATTATCCCGATTCTGAGCTGAAAGAGACGTGTTACCGTGACTCAAGTCGACCTCCCTCATCCACCCCTCATCCCACTCACACCCACTACATAAGGGCCGCTTTGCGACAGCTCGTCCCAAGGAAATCAGGCTCAATCATCATTCATCAATCCTACATCTCGTCAATCAAACATGTCGTCGACTCCAGAATACAAAATTACTGACCTGACCCCTTCCGATTTTGCGGAGTGGGACGCCTTGTTTCACGCCTACATCGACTTCTACGAATCCACCCTCCCCGATGAGCAGTACAGAAAGACTTTTGACCGCCTCGTCAACAAGACCAATGGCCTCGGGGCATTGGTCATGAGGGAAGTTTCCGACGGTAAAACAAGAATCGTCGGCTTTGCTCATTTCCTCCCCATGGAATCGACTTGGACTGAAAAGAAGATTCTGTTCCTCGATGGTAAGTTCTCCTCATGATTTAGAAGATTAGTGTTTCGGTGATGGCGCGATTTATGCAAAACACTCGTCTACCGGAGGTAGCAAGCTGATCTGACCCCTCTCCGAAGACTTATATGTCGATCCGTCGGTTCGTCGAAAGGGCCTGGGACGCAAATTGATCCAGGGGGTTGCCGATGTGGCCAAAAACAACGACTTCGCTCGCGTCCACTGGGTCACGAAGCACACCAATACTCGTGCGCGTGCGTTGTATGACACGGTGGCCAAAACCATCTTCACGGAATATCGCATGCAGCTGGAGTAGAGACATGGACTTGCGAACTTGAGCGCATATTACCCCTCGATCCACATCCATAGGCAGGAAATCCAGGAACCTAATAGTGTAGCGATGAGAGTTCGAGAATGTAATTTCCTCCCCAAAACCGCCCTGCCGCCAAGCATCCCATAGGATTTTCAATACAATATTTAGTTGATGAAATGCCATCGAACTGTGAGGAGCTGAGCTTGTGAGTGGAGTGGATTTAGTGACTGGGCCTGGCCGGGGAACTAGGGGCAGGGAACACCTTATTCGAGAACACCCTGCGCTCTCAGCGCGTTAATCGTCTCCAGCGTCCACTCCTGGCAGCGGCGGAGGGGCTTGGTCGGGTCTAACCGCCTAGGGCCGTCGAATTGCTTGGTGGGGGGAGGATTCGCCTCGCAGATTTCTCTGAAAAGATTCAATTTGCCGCTCGAGATTTTTCCGATCTCCGTCCTCGAGATGAAGGTCGGCGAACACTCCTCGGGTGCGCCGGTATCTTTGACCTCGAACACCATGCCTTCTTGAATGTTTCCTGTGACATGGTATATCGTTCCCCTCTTCGAATGAATCTCAACGAGAAGGGATTGATGATTTCGCGGGGCGCCGAGAGACTCCACCAGGAAGACAGGATACATAGTCATCGCTGGAAGAGTCAGTCACTGCTTGGCAGAGTCTCGCAGAAGGTATGGTATGAGTCTTACAATGTTACCTTTGTATATCCGGACCCTTCTATTCATTCAATTAGTGTACGGGTGAAGATGGATCGAATCGCTCCATGGACTGGATTTGGCAAAGTGTGGATTTTGTCGAGAAGGTGGGACCAGACCAACAGACTTCACTGCCACAGCCACTGCTGCCTGATGCGCCTGGTTGTTTATTATGACTAGAATATTGGGGATTTGGGATTGGCCATGCTCGATGCAGCAGACTGGGTACGCGACAGCTACGCGTCACATTTCACGGATCCGGTAGAAAGAAATTCTCGTTCGAGATATTGATGTTCCTGGTTGACCATTAGTCTCCATCACCCGTGAGCTGAACGGGTATCATAGCCTTGGCATGTGCGGTGGTGGGGGAACCTCTCCACTTGAAGTCAAATCGCTCGAAAGGAAGAAAACTCTGAGTCACAGACAACAGTCACCGAAAAATGCAGACCTCAACTTTCTGGTTTTTGCGAGTGTACCTTACGCAATTGTTCCTTGTACCATCATGCTCATTTTACTGGAAAGGGGTCAATTGTCAAAGGAGTCAAGGACCACATCGTGAGGATGGGGCGAGGAGGTGCACGTCGTAGTTGAGAGACTACAAGACAGCCCCTGCCTCCGCCACATCACTTCCGCTTGAATTCTGTGGAATGATGTGGAGTTCAAGGATCTGTCTTCAATGACTCTGGACTCGATTTTCAAATCATCTCCCGAGATTGGCAGTGGCTGTGTACACAGAGATGGCAAGACTCCACGCATCTGAGAGCGATATTCGTTCTAGGATGTCCTCTAATACCGTACGCCGGAGCAGTCCATACCGGAATTTATGAGCAAGAAGCATTGAGCAAGTCTTTATCATTTCTCTGCCGAGCTTGGCCAGCACAGCTTCGAAACGAAAACGGCCTATAGGGCCATTACACCAAGTAAAATGGTCCAAGACTTCAGGCGTCTTTAGTTATGAGGAATATTATTTGTCCTCGGAGGAAATCGAGGGAGATTTGCTATGTATTTGGTACTTCACCAAGAGAAATCTTCAGCATGACGAAGGATGAGACAGCTAGAGAAAGGGAAGCTTGAGGCAGCTCTAACATCGCGTAAGCTGCCTCCATAACCGCAATCCTCTCGCACAAAATCCATTTCCGTAACCGGGGCGGCGAGGTGAGGAGCAAACTAAATGAGGGCCGCAGGACGATACGTCTTAGCAAATGTTCTTGCTCGCATTTCCAGAGAGAGACCAGTTGATGTTTGTGCCACAAGGAGACTCCTTGACCGAGTTATTGTTGACCGTCAAGGTGATCCAGATATCTCGGTTGTTGGGGAACTCCGATCTTGCCGCAAGCCGAACCTCTCCTCCTCCATTGACGGTTCCACCACGAATAGAGACGTTATAGCAGTTCTCGATGAGGATGGCGTTGTTGCCGTTGTTTTGTAGGTCGACACTCTGGATGACGACACCGCCAGATTGCGAGACGCAGAAGACCCCTCGGCCGCCACCACGGGAAACAACTTTATCGATATAAACGTTGGTATTGTAATTGCCGTTGGGGTTCTGCCCGTTGTTATTCGCCATGCGGAACGTCGCGTATCCAGTTCCAGCAGCGACATTGTCGCCATCGACGAGCCCCACCCAAGCGTTTGTGGTTTTCTGGAGCAGCAATCCAGACTCTCCGACGTTTCGCGCTATGACTTGGTTAATGTTGAGGCCGTCGATGTTCCAGGTCTCGACTGCATGACTACCAGCCCCGGTCACGGTAATGACGTCCATCTTCACATTGGAGTTGGCGGCTTGGTCTCGGTCGAAACGGATGCCGAGACCACCGCTAAGGTTCATGTTGATTTTACCAAGCGAAAGGTTGCGCGTGCCGTAGAACCGTAAGCCGAAGTACGGGTTGCCAGTCATGGTCAAGTACGGGATCCGAACATCCGCAGTGTTCAGCGACTCGATAGCACCGCGACCAGACTTATTGCCCACGCTGATGGTGCCACAGCCCTCGAAGATCTTGCCGCTGCTAATAGAGATGGTATTAGCGCCAATGGACCCTGAAGCCATGACGGAGACACGCTGGCCGCTGCCGATAGAATCGAGGGCAGCTTGTATAGCAGCGCGATAGTCGGACCCGGTATAAACTGTGCTGGATCCCTTTGTGGCCGTGAACGAGTTACCAGAGCCCGTTACCCTGGCATCGGGAGTCCCCGAGCCACATTGTCCATGGACAAGGGAGGCGATGGCGAGCACAGCGGCGAATACTGAAAATCGTGCCATTGTGACTTTTCTCTTTGGGTCAAAATGGTTTATACCACCGGCTTCAATCAAGGAAAGGTCGCGTAATTTATACGGGGGCCATCCCACCTTTTGATTTCGCGCGATATCGTCTGAGATTTTCTTGGCGGGAGTGAGAGCCACCAGGCCGAAACGGAATATAAATCGAGGGCATATCGTCCGTGTTGCGAGGTGTCTCAGTAGCAGAACTGCATCTTCACTTCGAGTTCCATTGCAGGGGTTAATATACCATCCGCAATTGCACCGAGATTGTTGGTTGGAGGGAAAATGGATCTAGGCTGATGAGGCCAACTAACTCGAGGGAAAATAAGGGGCAACGGAAAGCAGGGTTACCCATAACCAAAGAATGCTTGATGCCAAGAAGAAGCCGTGTTCACATAATGCGACGTTTCCGGGGCGAAGAGCTTGCGTGGCATTCATGTCGTATCGGTCGATGCGGGCAGCACATTAGCGCACCAATTCTAACCACGCTCCAGATTAGCGAGTGAAACGCAGCCTCTTTGACACTGCAACACCTCAGCTTTAATACCACCAACCCTGAGGGTTAGTGTTGTCTTTTCCTGCCATGAAATAACCACCCGAAGGAGGTATATTATATTCACCACCATCGAAGTGTCCCACGGGCACCTAAGCAGACGTCTGTGGTGAGACTCGTGACCGAATTACTTTTAAGGCCGAACTTCGCGAAAAAGGACCACGGTTCACACGGTGACATCTGCTAACGATGTCATAATCCCACCAACGATACTTGGCGGAAATCAAGCAATATTTATTAGTCCAGTACATCTCATAGAGCCCGTTCCGGGGGAGGAGAAACGATGGCACCCTCCCCGCCAAATCACGAAGACGCGCTGCAAACGCCCGAAACCCGGGGAGGTGGGCATTGCTAAAATGGTGCAACCCAGATGTAGTTAGCTGTCGAATTCGGAGTGGCTTCCAGCACTGGAGGTCATCCAGCCTTGTAGGATAGCCACGGCAAATCTAAACGCTGGTTAAGCGCTCCAGCGGGCTAGAGCCGGAATTGGCTTTCCCTCAGCATTGATATCGCTCAAGATCTCAGTTCGCTGGTCTACATGTAGTTACGCGACGAGTTAGTGGTATTCGGTAACGCGGAATATATCATGGAAGGGGTTACGACTTGTTTTAGAATTATACAACCTGCATTTGAGTTTTCTGTTCAGTTGGACATTGTGTACCTCAATTGCCAGCATTGGGAGGAACATTGAAATCTTGATAGATTGCTTTCGCGAACTAAGTTCCGGCGAGTAGTTTCGAGAACACGGCTGGTGGCCCATTAGCGAGGAGAGACCAGCCTAAAGAAAAGACTCTGATTCGAACGCGAACGCCAGTGACTTCCTGGTTGGCGGAACTCCGGCGCGCTTCAACTATGATTGCAATTTGCACCCGGTCAGTAAGGCTTACAAATCCCAAACATACCAGCTCTAGGTGTCTGACCATGATCTGATTCATCAATCCAATTTGACACCAATGATCCCATTTGGCCTACTGAAGAGGCACGCCACATCAACGACGACATAAAACGGCAGTCCTTCGCCAGATGCAAGTTTCGATACTGTCCCGTGTTTGAAGATTCTCCCTAAAATCGAAACCTATTCGCTACCGCGAAGGCACGTCTTTGGTCATTTTCTTCAATCGCAAATTCCCAGTTTCATCATGGCCCCAGCGATTCTGGTCTGCGGTGCCACTGGCAAGCAAGGTGGCGCCCTCATCAACCAGTTGATTCGAGAGAATGCGGACTTTGAGATTTTAGCCCTTACTCGGGACGAGAAGTCACCGTCTGCCCAGCGCCTAGTGCAAAAGTCTCCAAACATCAAGCTCATCCAAGGAGACTTGGCCGATCCATCAAAAATTTTTGACGCCGCTAAAGTAGCGGCCGGAGGTCCGGTTTGGGGCGTATTTTCTGTCCAGGTACATCCACCTTCTTTTGTTTACATGGCTTTCACTTTTTTCTCCCCATATTCTGGACAATCATTAAATAGTGTACATAATATAGGTTGTCATGGGCTTTACCAGTGGAGCAGACGCCGAATACACTCAAGGGCGAGACCTCATCGATGCGGCTCTCAAAGCCGGCGTCAAGCACTTCGTCTACACCTCTGTTGACCGCCATGGGGATGCATCCATCGATAATCCAACCAACGTTCCCCATTTTATCAGCAAACACAAGATCGAGAAGCACTTGATCGACAGCACCAAGAATGGCGAGATGACATGGACCATTCTTCGCCCCGTCGCTTTCATGGAGAATTTTACAGACAACTTCTTCGGCAGATTCTTCGTAACGACCTGGAAGATGGCTGTCAAGGAAAAGCCACTTCAGTTGATTTCCGTTGACGACATTGGTGCCGTCGCAGCTCAGGCGTTCCTTCGCCCGGATCAGTGGAAGAATCGGGCCATCTCTCTTGCGGGTGATGAGCTGACTATTGACCAGGCCGGCGAGATTTTCAAGAAGCACACTGGAGAGGATCTTCCATGGACCTACCAGTTTATCTGCTCTCTTCTGATTTGGGCTGTCAAGGATATGGGGTACATGTTCAGTTGGTTCTATGATGTGGGTTATGCGGCCAACATTGAGGAGGTCAGGAAAATTCACCCAGGGCTCAAAGATTTCAAGACCTGGCTGGTTACCGATAGCCAGTTTGCGAAGAACGTAACCAAATAGGTACGTCCTATCTATGGACTTTTCCGCGAGGGTGTCGTGTACATGTAAGAATAGCGAGCCAAAAAATGGCCGAAGAATGTATTAATTAACTGGAGGCTAAAGAGGAGCCAAACGGACTTTCATGATCGAGGCAGAAATATGGGGATGAAGTCCCACTTGATCAGCCGTTTGCGGTGAAACTATCATCGCCACTCAACAACCTACCCATGACACAAGGGCTCTCAACTCAACCATGCTGCGAATGCAGCCACCGTCTACGAGTCTGCCTGTTAATAACCTTAGGGAGCAATCAAGCCATATCCAACGGGCAACTCCGTACCCTCTTGACAGGCGCTGGGGATATGTCCCAACGCGATGGCCGAGATGCCAGCTCAGTCACGCAATGCGTGACAGCGTCACACCCTTCCAAATTCGTTCGAGCCTCACGCGGCGCCTTGTTTATAGGCTACATTCGCAAGGGCACTTGGCAAAAATTGACAAAAAAAAGAACAAAAGAACAAACAGGAAATGGCAAAAAAAGAAAACATACAACACCAGGGATTCGCTGGTCGTCACCGACCCAACTACTAGTCTGGCGCTTCGCAGCTTATGTATAGGGGAGCGGACGGGACCCTCAGTTCTCTGCGAGCTATGGTCGTATGTATTAGCGGCCCCCTTAGATTGACCTTATAAGCCCAATCTACCGAACGCTGCTGCGAGATGGGCATCGAGGTGGTACAGCCTTGGTGGAAAGTATGACAATCTCCGTGCAGAATAGACACTGATTAAGCGAAACTACGGTTTAAACACAATGCTAGACTTTCCTGCCACACTTCTGGCCGGGCGCAGAACGCGCTAGGGCTCTTTCAAGGCCGGGTAGCAATAGCTTCGAGTCATCGACTGACATGGTGGCCCCCAAGGACATCCCTTTTCGGGAATCCACCAGTTTCAGTAGATTAAAAGAAACTGGAGTTTCAGCGAACGTCGTGGCTAGGTTTAAGAGCTTGGATGTTCTGACTAGTTTCGTTTGCGAAGATGGCCTCGCCCATCGAGCAAATCCGGGTTGCCAGTACAGAGATACTCGCCAACAGCAAATATGCTGCAGTGGGCCAGAGTATCCACCGGGATAGTATCCTTCTCTTGAAAGTCTATCCCCAATCATCACCGTCCATTCCGAACGGCCAGTCCCGATCATATAAACCCTGTCCAACACATAATACTAATCATCCAATCGCCTAGAGCCGCGACTGGTACTCATTGGAGAGTGCGCTCAGCATGTTCTCCAATTCCCCTCTTCCAGCTATAGATGGAGTGCGCTCTGGCCCGATGGAAACTTGCCTTGGGGTTGTCAAACGGAAGGTACACAGCTTGCCCAATATCGTCTCCCTCTGCCCGGTTGGATATGGCGTAAGAGAATCTGAGAATCGACGACGATGTGTGTAAAAGAACGTTGAGGGTATAAACGCAACTCATCGAACAGCGGTGGTCAATGGCCGAAAGCTTGACAGAATCTACTTGCCTTATAGTGCCACACACTTGGGCTGTTCCAGGTGTGAAATATCATCGCAGAATGTTTCAGCATCGATGCATAGATTCCCGATCTAAACGATAAGGACCTTTCCCTTTGGCTCCATACCTTGCTAATCGCTCACAGAAACCTCCGCATCAACGCCCTAACTTACAGCATGAGGTGTTCACATGGTTGAATGGTGGAGGGCAAGGCGGCACTTCACTAACCATTAGATGTCAAGGAGGCGCTGCCTACGCATCGCGGCATACACCGTGACGCACGCGAGGCGTTTATTATTCCAGCTCATTTATATACGTGACTGCCTACTAGGACGGCCCCGCTTGCGTCGATATCTGGAAAGAAGCAGTTAGAAACGAAGAGTTGTCTTCAGTGCCACGACTTGCGACAGGCCTTGATCAGCCGGTAGAAATTTTCGAAGGAGGGAATGACAGCTGTTCCTCATTCCAATGTCCTGTCCCAATACGAACAAATATGTAGGACACATAAATCAGAAAACTCCACACGTCGCTCCATGGTCCGACTTATCCTCATCGGCCGTGTGTCGGCGAATGAGGATCACAAAAACCCAGGGTCACGGAGGATGTTAAGGAGCAAAGCGCCTGCGGAAGTGATGCACAGCCGCTCAACCAGAACTTGGCGACAAGAAGCCATGCACAAGAAGAAAGAGAAGAAGGAAATTATCTAAAAAAGTTCGGCCTGCTCAAAGAAAACGAGAAATACCAAGAATTGGCCGGCGCGGGACCAACCAGACTCACAGTGGGTGGTGTTGACGAAGGTGCACCAAGCAGGAAACACAAGATACAAGTTAGTTTAATGGTTTGTTGGACGTTTTTCTAGACTCGTTCATATTGAGAAACAGACTCTACAGAACACCCCTTACTTTCTCGATAGATCCTGCGCATAACCAAATGCCGTTTATTGAGGCCGGCTTATCACGCCTGGACAGACACACATATATCTCGCCCGGGCTGCGATAATGATGGGTCTGGTTTGGGACTCGAGAGGTCCCTTTTCTATGGCCGAGTGAAGTTCTAGTAGATTCGAGAAAGCTCGAGTGGCAAGATCCTTTGTTTGCTTGTACTGCATTACAGTCGTCAGAGATGATTTACTGATCGACGACCACAGATTGGTGCTCGCAAGGGCGGTTTTGCGTGTCAAATCACATCACTGTTAAGGTTTGCCCCCCCGGGGGGGGGTGGGGGGGGGTGCATGAATGATACTACACACTACATTGAAGGGGATCATTGGGCAGCTTCATGTAGGATTTGAGGAGGAATGCACAGCATGGAAGTGTGTGAATGGGTGAAATATCCCGCCATCCATTCCCGGCGTCATTTGAAGGTTGTTAGGTTTTGGTGACATTGATGAGATGAGATGAGAGTCATGAGACGCTCACTGGATGTTTCTACCAAGATGGAGAACGATTCTACATTGTATGAAGCAACTAATTACCCTATTTTTCCGCCGAAATATACCCTTGATTTCAATGTTGAAGCAGCTCTTTCTCGGAGCCGAAGCTGGTTCTTCGGCTCGGATGTGACGTCGGATGCATCCATCCTCTCTTCCTTCCGATCAAATTCCATCGGTCCGTTCTCATGCCAGAATTTTCAGCACAAACCCCACGGCTTGAAATATGTTTCACGTATCATTTATACCTTTTTAGGTAAATAATCCGGAAGCTCTACGATCAAACTCCGTCAGCCCCAGTCGTCGATCGACAAGAAACGGCTTGACGTTGAGCAACAAGACCATGATGGCATCCAAAGCGAACCATGATTGTGAATCGATAAACAAGAAATAGAGTCCAATATATCACAGAACGTTAAGTAAATTGGTCATCTTAAGGGAATATTGAGCGAAGATATTGACACAATATTGGGAAGTCGGATTGCTTCGAAGGAGCAATTAACTCTCCCTGCTGGAAACAATGTTATTTCAATCTGGCCCGATTTACATCTCAGCATTCTCTCGAGACTGTGATGACGAAGTAAGGATTGATGTACTAAGCTGTATCACGTCGTATGCCATTAATCAAGGTGATGAACCAGACGCAACATATCTATCTCTACATGCACCTTTGTATTTGGTGGTTTGGTCGTTGCATCTGGCCGGCAAGGTATTCTCTCCGCGCAGCCCGTGTCTGCATGCCGAAAAGGCTTCCGAACCATCTTCTCCTGTGAGCGATAAAATGAACGACGAAAAAGAAGCCACGGCTCGGCGGAACCCCCGGATCAAGACGTCATGGCCAAAGACTTGTATTCTACAGCAAGAGCTGTATTAAAATAGACTCACTTCCCGATAAAAATTGCCGCCGGCCCCTCTAGCGCCGGCCTTACTGCCCTTTACTGCGTCAAAAGTCCAAGTTAAGATTTCTGATGCAGGGGGAGGAGGTTCCGGATGGCTGGCTTGTCCGCCCTGTTAGGGTTCTTGGCTAAAGTCCGAGTTATGCCCGTCGATACGGATGCGGGGCAAGGCGTCGTGTGGTGGAGGCGAGCCACTAGGAAAGAAGCTAACTCAAATCAACTGCATTAACTCTTGTGCAGGTGCAGGGTCGCACAGTCGCACTGAAGGAGGTGTGGACCGGCTGGTGAAATCGGGAGGCATCAGGGTTTTCTTCGCTAGACGCAACAGGAAGGAGGTTAAGGGTGATGGACAGTGCAGGCCATCAATTGATCCATCCATTGATTGATTGATCCATTATTGGAGAACCCCCGCATTTGAAAGTCTGTTGATCTTGGTACAAGTGATTGGAATTTGTTAATCGGGGAGGAGTTGGGCGAGGCAATCGGTCGAGTTTTACAGGGAGAGACCAATGAACGTTCCCAACATCAGGTTTCATTATATTGTCTCATAATTATATCATGTTATCGAAAGTGGCGATCCAGAGATGTCGCGTAGAGATAACTCCATCCATTGATAATTGTTTTTGGTACACCAATTCACCAATTTCTCCGACTGGACTGTACAATCTTCTCCCGCCCAACCGCAGCCTTTCCTCCTCCTCCGCGACACCCTTAGCGCCTCGTGATTCCTACTGAGAGTCCCATTGGCTTGCGCAGGAATCCTTCTCGGGTCGCCATGACGGGTTGTCGGAGGAAGACGCCATAGCGCTTGACCCAGGTCGCCGCAAACATTCTCATCTGCATCTCGGCAAGGTTCCTTCCGACGCAGGCACGCGGACCATAGCTGAAGGGGATGAATGCCGCCTTTTGAGCTTCGGTGATAGTCTCCCACCTTTCGGGCCTGTATTCATCGGCGTCGGGTCCCCAAATTTCGTGGTCGTGGTGAATCGTATAGGTTGGAACGCTGAGGACGGTGCCAGGCCCGTAGTGACGTCCGAGGATGGTGACGCCGCGGGAGTTGGGAGGGATTTCACGGGGAAGGCCAATGCCGGAGGGAGAGTGGAATCGTAGGGTTTCGTTGATGATCATGCCAAGATAAGGAAGATTCTTCACAGATTCGTAGGTCGGGACCGTTACACCGTCGGGAATGGCCTCGTCAACTTCCTTTTGCAACTTTTCCAAAACACCAGGAGTTCGAACGACGTTGTAGAGGAGGGCGCAGGAGGAGTTCGAGGTCGTGTCACTACCGGCGATCAGCTGAGTCAAGGCCTCGGCGGTTAGCTCGTCCCGGCCAAGAGGCTCTCCCTTTTCATCGCGACCCTGCATCAGACGAGCGAGAAGGTCTTTTCGATCCGGTGGGGCACCGCGCTCAAGCCGCTCGCTGACCCGCGCAATGGCAATACCGGCCAAATTCTCGACCGCCTGAAGACCCTTGCTGAAGAAAGGGTCGGGGATCCACTTGGCATAGGGCTTCAATTGAGGGAGACAGCCAAGAGTGGCCGAAACTTCTCCGCGGCGGTTCATAATCTCAACAGCAGGGGCGTAGATGGCGGGGCTGTTCGGGCTCGCCTTGACTTCGGCGATGTCTGCACCAGAGGCGAGCATGCCTGGAAGGATGATCGTCAGCTGATGTCACTTGGTGCTTCGAAATCAAAATTTTCGCCCCCCTTTCACGCTTAACATACCAAATGGCTTTCCGAAGGCGAGATCCGCAATTACATCAAAGGCCAAGTAGTTGACTGCAGTGATTCATATTGTCAGTAAACAGAATTAAACTGGGGGTTGTAAAGGCGAGCAGGTGAGGAAACGAACACCACGACAGGCAATCCAACTTGCCGGCGCCATCGGCGGCGGGAGTGGCGGCAATCCTATCCCATTGTTTCACGAAGAGCTCGAGGTTGTTGTGGATATAAGGCTCGAATTCGAGGACGGACTTGGGAGCAAAGGTGTGGGAGACGAGCTTCCTCTTGCGGGTATGCTCGGCCCTGTTGCGCGTGTTGAAGAGACCCCGTCGAATCGAGACGAACGTGTCGTAGAACTCGCTAGAGGTCCATTAGCGACCTCAGCCATATGGTGAATGGAATCAAAAAGGCACTTACGACTTGAGGAAGCCATTTCCGTGGCCGTAGATGGAGTGGATGGCGCTGACATCGGCGATGCTCACGTGGTTAGGGGCGATGCGGACGACCTTGCCGAACTTCTTGTGCATCTTATCGACAACCTCATATCTGTTGCCTCGCCTCACTACGGAGAGCAACCAGAGATTGGTGAATTGCGCTGGGAACGGCGCCGGTATGTCTCGAAGGTCCCCGAATGTGGCGAAGTAAGGAATGATGTAGTAGGCCAGCACAGCGGCGACCAACCCCGCGGGCGCCCACGGTGAGACGAGCAATTCTGCGATAGCCATGGTGTGCGATTGTATTGTCCCGTTTATCTTCCTTGGAGTTGAATCGCAATCAATTGGGGACTCTGCACAACAGAGATGATCCTTCTCTTTTTCTCGGTTTATGAGAGAGAGTTGGTCGAGTTTAAGTACTTTGCGATAAGGTGAGGTGAGCTCGAAAATCCCGACTCCAGCCCAGTACCCCATTTCCCTGGTACGTACCCCGGCAGTACCCCGGAACCCCCAACAAGGACCCCAGCTTCCCCCTCTCACCGGGCATCTCCTCTCCACGTCTTTTCATTGTTTGCTTTCCTTTTACGAAGTAGCCCTCCAATGTTTGGGTCCGAGTCAGAGCGCTAGCGCACCCCGCAGACTCACAGATTCCTATGCGCTGGATTGCGTAGGATCTCGCACACCTTTTGGCGCAGCCACCCTAAGCGGCTCTAAAAGTCGGCAAGTAGCCTAGTACCGAGGCTTCGCGTCATTGGCTCCCCACAGTCCCTCACACACCCCCTGTTCTCCAGCAAATGCATAGGATTTATCTTGTCTTCGATTGAGTTTCAATCCTGTTTTCCTCTCGGGACTTAAAAACGGCTGTCGCCCCGACGTGTTAAGTCCCAGGGGCAATACCCGTCCTGCTCCATTGCCCAGTATCTAAGTGGAGAGCAACAACTCTTTTTGAACTCCCCGAGAGATTTCCGAAGCTATTGACGTATCATATGGCACGTGAGCGTCATTGGCGATCGTGATAACTCGGTTCGGCGACGCGGCACGGAAAAACCGAGATGGTATGTCCGCACAATCTCTTCATATCTACGCCAGTCCCCTCCTGCTCGACTCGCCGTCCCAAGAGCCGAAGCCTGGTGGAGGTGTATAGGGTAAAAAAAGACGAAAACGATTTCTATTCCCCTCAAGAGGGGCATCTTTCAAACAACAACATTACCAAGATAAGCAAGTCCCCAACCTCAATTTTTCCCTATCCACGTCAACATCGTGATCATAAATCTCGACTTTGCTCCCCGCCGTCCACTTGGGCCCGTACCGCCAATATATTACCGTCTGTGGCTCTCACTGCAAATCTAAAATCGAACTAATACGTGAGAAGGGGCAAGTGATAGAAAAAGATCAGTGTCCTTATTATCAGAGAACTGCTGAGGACATGCTTCTCTAGACGATGCGCTCGCACTGAGCTAATTGCCTGTTTTATTCAGAAGATCTTAACCAATTGTATATATTCATGAACTTGGTCCAGAATACCCTCGACTTGTTCTTCCACGGCGTCCTTCATTTCGTCGTCTTCTGCTTCCACCTCCAGTCTGGTTCGCCGTAAGTTTATACCACGACACATCTTATGATCGGCTGCATTGATCGCCAGGGAGATGAGTGCGGAGTTGAGTGATCGTCTTGATAGTTGCTATCTCCTATACACGTCAGGGAAGAAAACCTCTGTTATAAGATCAAGCCCAGCCAGTCTGGATTCCACTCCCCCCATTCCCTTTCAGTATTAAAATTAACTCTGTATATGATTTATAGAATACCTATACTTCGACGTCAAACGGGCCGTCGGATGTGTACAGCTGAAGAGGAAATGCCGCTATATATTTTAGTACAGGAGCTGGATATAGCCGCACACCTGTCCATCATTATTCATAACTCTATGAGAGTTAAGTGCACGGGGATATATACACGGATGATATTATGTAGTGGTTTGCTTCGAACAAAGCCAAGCCGCGGAATGTAGTAAATACGTATGGGGTATGTCACAAAAAATACGGTAGGTTGGTATCTGATCCACCTCCCTCAAAACTGTATCAGATGTCGAGGTCATCATTGTTCACCACTTTTGTTGTTGACGAATGGTAGACATGATTGATGAGAACCCTTGATGCCGCCACCCAAGATATACCTTCAAAAGCAAAGCCCTCTTGGACCAGCCAATTCCCAGACCTATCACCAGGAGCAATGCCAGCTTCTTCCAGTAGGTCTTGCGTCGGATAGACGATTTGGATGGCAGACCCTGCATTTTGATTAGCGAACGAGGCTGCCTTCGGCCAACTCAACTCGGGTCCTTGGTTGAGCTGCATCGGAAACTTACCGTATAAGTCCAGTCGCGATACTTGGGAAACAAGCTCTCGTACCAGAAATATGCCTGTGAATACGGGTAACTCATAGCGTTCCAACGTTCGCCAGTCTTCTCATCATCTTTAATGTACCAGCTGTGGCAGCCCGAGAACCAAACCATCTCTCGCAGGGCCGAATGCGCTCGGCTCACCCACGCTTTTTCTGCTTCCATCTTCACCTCAGCAGTGCTACACTTTCCTTCGAGCGCCGGCTTAATAACACGGAGAGCGTAGTTGATGGAGTTTTCTGCTGCCATTATCGCCGAGGTATGTCCCGTGGCAGAGTTGGGGCCTAAATAGAGTCCACTCGTCAGCAGCTCTTCACTACGAAGGTTAAGGAAAAGGAACTATCTCCTTCCGACGCACCGAGAATGAGGAAGAAGTTTGGGAATTCATTGAGCACCGAGCACTGGTACGCCTCGCTTCCGCCGAAGGAATCCCAATGCTGCCGAATTTCTACGCCGTCGCGACCGACAACCTCAACGCCGGCCAGCGGGTTGTTCGTATCGAAGCCATTAGCGAGAACTATGACGTCTGCCTCAATGACGCGGTCCTTCGTCCGGACTCCCTCTGGAACAATTTCCAGAACGGGCTCATTCGTCAAGAGCAGGTTTGGTTCGTGTAGGCTTTCGAGGTATCCGGAGTCGAAGATGCGGCGCTTGCAACCGACCTCAAAGTCCGGGATTAGAAGGTCATGGTACTTCTTGGGCGCCGTTGATCGCATATACTTCTCGGCTGTGGCTTGCTTCTTCTTGCGGAACCGGGTACCTGCTTTAGTCATGGCGAACCCTCGTAGGGAATTTTCAGCTACCAAAAAGACCATAAACCGCTGGAGAAGCATGCTTCCGGGTATAAGCTTGTTCACTAGGGTTATTAACTTCGAATTGAGTCCATCGATGGGAGGGAAGATCCAATGCTTGGATCTGACAATCTGCGTGAGGTGCTTTGTCGACTTGACGATAGCGGGAACAATCTGGGCGCCGGTGCACCCGTTTCCGAAGAGCACCACATTCTTGTCGGAGAGATCAACATCTTTCCGCCACTGGGACGAGTGGAAAATGGGTCCTTTGAAAGTCTCGGCGCCTAGGATATCTAGCTTCCGCGGATGGACGAGGATGCCGGAACCGCTGAATAGAAACTGGCATTCATGGGTGAATAGTTGACCGTCCTCGCGCCGGACATGAACCCGCCAGCGGTTCTTGTCTTCTATCCATTCACACCTCTCGACGGTCGAACCGAAGGACGTCTTGGCCAGTAAATCGTACTTTTCAGCAACACCTCTAATGTACAACCAGAGCTCCTCGTTAGATGGGAGAACTCGGGTCCAGTCCGCCTTCGGTTCAAACGAGAAGCTATACAGGGCACTCGGAATATCGCATGCACAACCTGTGGAAGGTGTTACCAGACCGACTCGTAGCCTACCAGCGGGATCACACACCTGGATATTCGTTCGCTAGCCATGTCCCTCCAACATCATGGTGCCGCTCGAACAGGCGGATATCTGTGATGCCATACCACCGCTGCAGGGTTGCACCGAGGGCAATTCCGGAAACGCCGGCTCCGATACAAGCAAACTGACTATAAGTCGCTTTCTTTGGATCTTGCGTTGAGGCCATGGTTATTATTTGCAGGTGGCGTGTGGTTGGAGGGACAAGTGAGGGCAGCAGGTTTCCAAGCGCGAAGAACAGTCGAAATCATCCCACCAGCACTCTAGGCAAGAGTAGAGGCGCGATTGGTTCTTAAATGTAGGCGTACGCTGTACGTGAGCGGCTTCTGTTGAGCAGTCGTCGCCAACCAAGCAACTCCTTACACCTGGGTAGTCGTTCGATGGGGGGTCACATGTAATTAAACCATGCCTCGGGTATCGACACTAGTGGATGGAGCGTCGGCCGAATCTGGATGGACTATGGGGCTTCCCCGCATTTTTGCTTCGAGCAGAGCTCTTGTTCGCGTCGTACCCCATTGCCCCAGACACTAATCTGAGGGATGGCGGCGGGAAGGGATGTTCATGCGATTGATCAACCCGTTTTCCATCAGGAGGTTGCTACCTTAGTGGCCTTCTGGCTGCCAGAAATGGCAAACGCGGAGCAGATCGACGCGAGATTTAGGCCGTCCGTCGGTGATCTTGAGACTCCGGCCCCGCTCTGCGTCCTTACCGAGGTCCACCGCCGGCCTGCCAGCCTCAGAGCAAGCGGACATAAGAGAAATTGTAATGGAAGGAGAGCATGGCAGGTCTGGGAGACGGGAATCGCGGAGTCCGTTGGTTGTGAGGCTCTCATGGTGCCGTTTTCCTCTAGCTAAAATCGCCTCGCGTCGTCGACCGGTTCTTGATAATTTTTTTTCCCCTGATTGCCTCTTGAGTCTCCGTCGACTTGCCAGCATACTGACGGGGCTATTGGTGTGGAGGTTGGCCACGCACTGTATTTGTTGACTCCTCTCCAAGGCCACCGCCAACCGCTGCTTTCTCCAAACTGCTGCTGCTCTTAGATCTTAGGTCAGAAGTAAAAAGCCACTTCAAAGCCGGGTCTTAGGAGCCCCGGGAGATGGGATAAACGCGGAGCGGGATCGGGAGTCAGCCGAACAACCAATGATCGTCTCCAGACCCTGTACACCACCGGCCGAGAAGTTTATTTACCCCGACGTTCAAATAAGCATATACTGCAGTCATTTTACCGAACAGAAACTTAGCTAAATGTGCGGAGACGCTGATGATCAACATTCACAGTATCTCCGCTGGTCAATGGGCCACATCCAGGTCCCGCGCCCTCCCTGATCCCAGTTAGAACGGCATGCTTGTCTATCACCCAGCGTCGGAAGATGAACGCGTATCAATAATTTGGAATTTCGATGGCATCAACCCGACTTGTGACTGCCTCGTCACTTTTTCATCATCTCCCGAAGTTACACAGCCTCCAACCTGAAAATCTTTGTCGGACGTGACACCTCTTTCGTTCGATGCACATCGCGGTTAAATAGATCAAAGGTGAGATCCACGGAACTAAACGCGCGAGAATGATCATACGAAGTGATCTACGCAGTACATGTTATCCATCGTATCCACGGACTTCTTTCTTATCAGTCGATACGAGAATAGTGATGCCATCGCTGCGCCACGATGAAACAGAAAACAGCAATCAAAAAATGCCACCTCCTTTCGCTTGAGCAATACAACCAAACCTGTGCTGCGCCACAGCCGCTCCGGTCCCTATCGTGAGAAAGGGTTGTTACATCGTTCGTGTTTCTTTGAGTTGATGCCCACGTGCGCTCTCTACACGCTGCATATGGGAATCTTCTGTTGATGGAGTAGATGCAGTATAAACCTCGTCGCATCCGCGGGACCGTGCAGGGAAACAATTTTCTTCTTGTTCATCGACGCCCAGCTGTCGCGTTGACGACAAGTTACAATGCGGTCTCGAGTTCCTTCAGCGATCGGCATCCTTCAGGTGTTCCTGCATCTAATATCGATAGGTGCCGCCTGCACAGCTTTTGGGGGATTGATCTGGGCGACGAAAGAAATCGTCTATAGAAAAACCGCGGGGTACATTTGGGTAGCGTTTCTCGCAGTACGTTCTTGGACACGCAGGCATCACCGTCGGCCTAGAAGACCAAGCTAATCTCTTTCTTGGCGGTCCAGTGTATCTGGATCATTTTCGTCAGCACGGTCGATGTGATAGGTCTCCTCGACACCAGAGAAAAATCGAGACGCTGTGGTCGCAGCGCTCCGCCTTGCCTTGCATGCTTACACTTTGTTTCCATTGCTTGGGGGCTCCCCGGCCTCATTTTCTTTCTGTTCATTGGGTATGGTTTTGAATACGGAACCGAGCAGTCGGATGGAACACCATGGACACCAGAAACTCGCGCAAAGGCCGAAGGCGAGCTTGATGGCCCCTGGGCGTCCATCCCCTTTATTTGCATGCTTATCTGCATGTACGTGTATCTCTCTCGCCCTCGGCCTCGGCCAGCCCTCGCTGACAGAATTGTACCAGCCCCGCTCAGTTCCTTTTGTGTATTTTGGGGTGCTGTTATACGTGCAGAGCCTGGTACCGATCGGAAAAAGCAGAGCGTGCTAAAATCCGACAATTACTCGAGAATGCGGAGCCGCTCGAGCACGGGAGGCATCTTCGACCACCGAACCCCAACAACCTCATGAGGATGAACAAGCCTAATGGCGTTGTTGTAATGAATGATGATCATCGATGCCATATCCTAGTGCAATGACAGGGATCTGCCGGATCCTATAATATCGACGATGTGTGTTATTTATTGTCATCATCGCGGCGCTCTTACTAATTGGGACCTTTTCACTTCGCTAGAGTCAGAGCTGAGAGACTGCGCACTCCATCATTGACCACTAGTGACACTTAAGGGATGGTATTTCACTGGACCCGGGACTAGTGGTAGTACAAAGCCACACCCTCGAACGGGCGCCGTTTGATCGACGTTGTTGAGACCGGTTCTTGGTCTTGGGTTAGCGCCAGGTCTGTTCACGACGGTTCTTACCTCGGCCAAAGTCGTGCTAGTATTCGATGTCACAACCTGATGTACGAAGTAGACCCTCTCTGACCGACGTCGAACCCGGTGAATGAAAGGTACACCGTTATTTCTTCTCCTTTTCAAGATCATGAAGTATTGTTGGCATCCACCCTCCCACCCTAAACCAGGTTAGCCCCTGGACCGATGAAACCGTAACAGTGGAATTGCCGGAACGCCGGGGCCCAGAACTCTTGAAGTACGACCGGAGGTGGGCCCAATCTTCGGATAGGGGAGGAGGGGAAATTAGTTATTGTTCTAAATCCTAAAATACAACTATACAAGAACATTAATTTTTTCTCTAATTATTTGCTTTTCAGTCACGAAGCGGATATCAAATCCGCTGCCGCCTACACCGAAAATTGCCCCGAGACACCTATGTTACAATAGTCCACCGAATATGAAAAGAAACAGAACAGGAAGAGACTGGGCCACTTTCAGCTAGCCTTAGAAGTGATCAATATTACGCATACGATCGTCATGCTTGGCTGCGGACTCCTGGACCGTGACCTCGGTAGTAACAACGATGTGCCTCCCTGACTGGCCCCCTTGGCGTGCTCCGGACGTCCTGCGATCAGAGGATATTTCCACGCCTTTGGCGGAGCCGTCCTCACTCGAGGCCATCTTCTGGTCCGAGCTGACGACGATATGCTCCTCGGAGTCCCACGCCGTGTCGTTGGGCCTCGAGCGCGGTCCACTTGAGACCATAGCGCTGCGGGGATACTGGCCAAGTGGGTGACTGTTCATGTTTGATGAACCCTTGGTCGTGCCCTTATCAATATACTTCTTGATGATGGGATAGATCATCGGCAGGTTTGTTAAGGTGAAGGAGACAAATGATTCACGGACAGACCAGTAACCGGACTGTGCGGGATCCTTGTCGCCGACCTGTGATAAAGTTGTTAGTAATTGATCCTCCGTTCAAGAGATTTGATCTGGGCGAATAGATGAGAATATTAAATGGGACTAGAGGGGCACGCACCGTCAAGATTGACACGCATCGGAGAATGCCGAATGTCATTTCCAGGAAAGCACCGCTGAACATAATGACCAGCCTGACCTTCTTCTTCCATGGCAATTGAGATCCCCACACTATCGGAATGGGAATAGCCATAAGATAAAAGTCCGTGACGGTGTTCATGACCATGACGTAGATGGTCTGGATAAAGGAGATGGCTGGCATACATCGATCTTTGAGGCTAGTGAGTAATGAAGATCATGAAGTTATGTGCACAAAGTTTGACTCCACTCACTTGGAGGGGCGGGGTAGATTTGCCACTGGTGGTCGAATGGAATACACTTCAAGAAGGCGACGAGAAGGCAGGAAATGTATGTCAGGGGCATAATGATAACGCCGTAGCGGACGAGTTTGCGCATCTTGCGGATTCCCTCAGTCAAGCGAAAGTAGTAAACAAGCCAGCAAGCTTTCAGTATCCAAAGGAGAGTGGTGTACAGGAGCAGGCCAATGACATGCGTCTTGGAGCCGTTGACTCGAAGCCTCCACTCCTCGGAATTCGGGTCGAGCGCGGCCCGTTGCTCCTCTGTCATTGCATTGTTCGCGAAGCCCCTCCAGTAGGCCACGACGAAGTGCGCAGCGACGGATTCGGCGGTGTAGACAAGCTGGTTTCAATAAACATTAATTGATTGTTTGCCGAGGAGGGAGGGACGGAGAAAAAAGAAGAGGGAGAAGACGAAGATTTGGAGAGGTAGACCCAGGATAATTGACTGCTTGGGGATGGGGCAGAAGATGTGAAAATTGTTTTTCTTTCTTTCCACTCACTGTTGCTAGAACCATAAAGGCATCATCCCAAGCAAGCTTGTGCCATCCGAGAGTCGAGATTCTTTGATAGTACCGCAAGCTGACAATCACGTATGCTGTCGCCTGGAGGGCCCAGACTTCGCGAAGGAAAGCCTGCCCTTCGCCGGCCATGATTGGTGCACCAATTTCACCTCGAGGGAAGGTGGAGGGTGATGTTTGGCGTCGATCTATGATCATGGCAACAAGAGAGGAGGACATGGCAACCTCGGTCTCTAAATATCGGTGGCGGTCTCAGGAGTCACCCAGCCCTGCCCTGTCGACTGTACGGAAGTACTGTCACCGAATGTCACTGCCCAGGCTGTGTAACGTGCGTAATCTGGGTAAATCGGCGTCGCTTGCCTACCTCATTCTTTGGTCATCTATCCAGCCGTGGGGGGAGGGATAAGTTGTTCGAGGATGAGCGAGCAACCTGTCGAACTGAATTGTGGAAAGGGTAGGTAGTATTAATGCCGAACCGCTGCAAAACAAAAAGGGGGCCAGAACCCTTCATTCTCGCTTCCAAAATGACATCTTCTAAACTAGTAAAAACACGTCGATCGTCATGGAAAAGCACAAGAAAAGCACAGGACAAGAGACAAGACTCGATTCCTCATCAGGACGAAGCAGGAGGGGAAATCGCGGTCTTGCAGGGGTATGCCTGGTACTTTCCCCACGTCTGTTGACCCTGTTTGACCCTTGGCTCCATTTTTCCTGCGATCTATCATTCAGCTCCAGCACTAAATCTCCACAACTAGCACCAAGTAGGAAGCGCACTAGTGCACGACGAGATGGCTGGGCTCCTCATCGATTTCACGTGTGAAGAGACTGGGGACATGGTTGTTGGATGGGGATGCAATCGCATTAGCGTCTGTGGTCTTTGGACTTGCAAACTTAGATCATCCAGTCATGTTCTTCCGGAACGTTTCTCTGCTTTGCATTCGAGCCGTGTCCATGTCGAACCAGTACGAAACTAATTACGAGGTACATGACAGTGATTTGCACTATGGCTGAAAGGGAGTGGCGCCAAATCTCCAACACGCTTTAGAAACGCTTCATCTCACCGGGTCAGGGGAAGTGTCCGAGGTTGGGTTGTATGGGAGAGATTGCCTGCAATGCAGCCTGCATCCTCCCCGGCTCGCCCGTGCACTCGCAAAAGGTCTTTTTCTGTTCTCACAAGCAAAACGACACGACACACAGCCTGCTGCGTGTAGTGTGCAGGGGACCAAACACCAATGCGGTACGAAGGATTGTCGATTCCTGCACGCCCAGAGGATGATCCCACCTACGCCTTCGAAAATACTACTTCGTATGTGCATCCCGTCAGAAACAAGGTATTGGGGTTACCCCGAGAAAAGAACGAAAAAGAAAAACTTTGTTCCTGTTGGTCGTCCAGGGTGCAACGTCGACAAGGAAGCCGGAGGTAAATGGAGGCCCAGCCAGGGTCGATGGAGCTTCTATTATTACCCGTCACTTTTTCTCGGATAGCTCCCGCGCACTAAAAAGCCGTTGGTGGACACGGACTGGTCACCCAGGCCTCGTAACCGTAGTGAGGGGCACTGGAGCTCTCCATCCTTTGGAAGCAAGAATTCCTCTTGTTTTCCGTCGGGGAAAGGGACTGCATACTCCCGGTTCCAAGCTGTTGGTTCGCAAACATACGATATCGGGAGTTTTCTCCAGTGCGGGTAGGAATCCTTACTGCTGGAATTATAGGTCGAAAGAGGAGGGAAGAAGCAGGGCGAAAGGAGGAGAAAAAGGAGGAGGGTAAAGACGCAGGACACGGGCATGTTCCTGTTTCTTAAGCACGGCAGTTCTCCCCCCAAATTTTGGCCGTGTCGTCCCTCTCTTCACACTTTCCAACTTGCCGCTCCTCACGGTTCGCTATTAATAACTGCTCCAACTAAGATTCCCAATCCATTAACAGAAGATCTTGACGCGCAATGGCCGCTCCCGAAACCCCTGAATCCAACGTTGATGTGTAGGCAGAAGCACCACACCCAACCTTCACACCATCCCAAGAGGAGAGAGAGAGAGGATGTGGTTGGCTAACAATAGAGTACTCGCAGGCTCATCATCGGCGCAGGTCCTGCTGGGTAAGGGAAATTTGACTTTATTTAGACTCGAGTTAAATCTTTCCACCGGGCTTCGGAGGCTAACTAACATTGGATGGCCTCAGACTCATGGCGGCGTGCTGGATGGCGCACTGCGGGGTCAAAGCACGAATTATCGACAAGCGAAACGCCAAAATCTTCTGCGGTCAGGCGGATGGCTTGCAATGTCGAAGCCTAGAAATCTTCGATAGCCTCGGCTTTGGCGACAGAGCGTGGAAGGAAGCAAACCATATGATTGAGGTGAGCAGCACCCTGCATGTGGCGCTGAGAGAGATCGACCCGAGACCCGCCCGGATGAAGCTGACTTGCTTTTCACCGCGCCACAGATTTGCATGTGGGTACGTATTCGCCATTCACCCTGAGAGACTACGTCGTGTTACACAGCTTGAGGGAATTTGTTCCTTTTTCCTTCTTTTTATTATTTCATTTCCTTCTAGTGTGTGTGTGGTGTGCATGTCCGTGTGTGCTTTTTCTTACCTAGGGTCTTAGAACCCCGGTCCGGACGGCGTGATTCGGCGCTCCGACAGAATCCCCGACACCATCGTCGGCCTCTCCCGCTTCCAGCAAATCGTCCTGCACCAGGGCCGCATTGAGCGTTTCTTCCTCGACAACATCAAGAAGTTCTCCAAAGACACCATCAAGGTCGAGCGCGGCATCTTGCCCGAGTCTCTAGAGATCGATGTTTCGAAGGTCGAGGACAATTCAGCGTACCCGGTGACAGTCAAGCTGCGCCACCTCTCCGAAGAAGAAGCCACACCCAGGCAGGAAGTTAGTGGTAGCAAGGCCGGCAAAGCCGGCGACGGTATTTTCCGCAGCAATCTCATCTACGAAGATGACGAGGAAGACCTGATCCGGAAGAGTCGATCTAGGGAGGGAACGGCCGAGACAGTCCATGCCAAGTATGTAATTGGTTGCGACGGAGCCCGCAGCTGGACCCGACGGGCGTTGGGATCTGAATTACAGGGCGAAGCTACTGATTTTATTTGGGGAGTTATGGACATAATCCCCATTACTGATTTCCGTGAGCAGATATTCCTAGTGCCTGCATACATCTCGTATCATGTAGCTTCTTCTGTGATTGCTAACGCTTCCATGTTTCCACCACAGCGGATATCCGAATGCGCTGCGCAATTCACTCCGCCGAAAGCGGTAGTCTCATGGTCATCCCCAGAGAGAACAAGCTCGTTCGTCTCTACATCCAGTTGGTGGAGGTCACACCGGATGCCTCTGGTCGCGCAGACAGGTCCAAGATCACGCCCGACTTCATTTTCAGCGCCGCGCAGAAAATCTTGAGTCCTTACAAGATCGACTATGAGTACTGCGACTGGTGGACCGCCTACCAGATCGGCCAAAGGGTAGGCACGAGCTTCGATTCTCACAGCCGAGTCTTCCTCGCTGGCGACGCCGTCCACACGCACTCCCCCAAGGCAGGCCAGGGGATGAACGTGTCGATGCAGGACTGCTACAATCTCGGCTGGAAGGTCGCCCTCGTGGCCAAGGGCATCGCCAAGCGGAATATCCTCACCACGTACCAGAGCGAGCGTCGCCGTGTGGCTCAGGACCTCATCAACTTCGATCACCGCTTCAGCAGGCTCTTCTCTGGTAGGCCCGCCCAAGACGTCATGGACACCGAGGGTGTCAGCATGGAGGTGTTCAAGGACGCCTTCCTCAAGGGTAACATGTTCGCTTCTGGCCTGAGCGTGAACTACGGACCTAGCAACCTTGTGGTCAAGTCCGGCGACGCTGCTGAACAGGGAGACGGAAGCATCCCGGCCACCTCGGGTCTGGTGAAGGGTCTGACGCCCGAGGTCTTTGAGAAGAAGCAGGCCCTCGCTACCGGTCTGCCCGTCGGTATGCGTTTCAACAGCTTCAAGGTCCTCAACCAGGCATGCGCACGCCCCTGGCATTTCCAGGAAAGACTCAAGGCTGACGGACGATTCCGCGTCGTCCTCTTTGCTGGAGATATCTTGGACCCGGAGCAGAAGGCTCGCGTCCAGAAGTTCTGTGACGCCCTGGACGCACCCAGAAGCTTCCTTCATGCTGCTACCCCGGCCGACGCTCCGATTGATAGCGTTATTGAGGTGCTGACCATCCACTCGTCTCCCCGCACGGAGACGGAATTGCTCAGGGATTTCCCTGACATCCTCCACCCCTTCGACAAGCATGCCGGCTGGGACTACAACAAGGTGTTTGTCGACGGTGAGAGTTACCACGAGGGATATGGCGAGGCGTACAAGAATTACGGCGTCGACAGGAAGAGGGGCTGCGCGGTGGCCGTCAGACCCGATCAATATGTCGGCTGGGTTGGCGAGTTGGAAGACTTTGACCAGCTGCAGAAGTATTTCGATGGTTGTCTCATTCTTCGAGACACCACGAGCAATGAGTTGAACGGCCAGAAGCTCGCCATCCGCTAAACTTTTCCCATTTCTTTTTTTTTTTTTTTTTTTTCCCTTTTCTTATCTTCCTCCCTTTTCTCCTTCTTTTTCTTCTATTTCCCTCTTCTCACTTCCTCCCTCCCGGCTTCCCAATCGGGGAACATCTTCGTCATGACTGTGCAGTACAAAGGGTCGCAGATCAGATCAAGACGTACCCGTCGATGCTTAGGTTCCCGAGTGCCGGGAGGGCGAAGGATTTGGGTCGGCCTTATCCTATCCTCATGCGGGCTAACTTCCCCTAACTTTTGATGAGTGAACGTACACCACGGCAGCCACATCAGACGTGGCAGCATTTCTTCAAACAGGATACAAGATTGTATTCAGAATTAATGTAGAAGAATGTCTCAAGTCATTATGTCGGAGTTGTGTAGAGATGTGCATGTTGATATCCGCAATGTGGTGTTGTTTCATTATCACAGTCGACTTGCTTGACACACTCGCCCCACACATATCGATTCCCCATCCTTGGCTTTCGGCTTCCCAATTACCTTGAACGTCAGAAATCATATATCTGCCGCACTGGGTCGGAAGCAGCACACCAGTTGGCTATGAGTTCCTTTCTTAGTCGGGTCATATCGGGTTCCCTTGACAAGACATTGAAGGAAGTACAACCTTCAACACGTAGGTAATACTTGAGAAAATGCCCTTCGTTATATGCCATGAGACTGTGAGAGGATCTTTCCCCCATCACCATCGGCAGACATTGCCACCAACCATGTTCTCCTAGATCATATTAGAAATTTATTGGTAAAGACGAATCACAATAGCTCTTCTCCCCATTCGCCTTTTGCGCCTCAGCGGTTCCTGCGCAATCTGACGAGCAAACTTCTGCGGTATTCAAACTAGATATTGATCTATTGTACTCTCACTCCGATATCAGTACTTAAACTCCTGTCCTACTAGTTTCTCGCTCAGTTGCCAAAGCCTTTCCGACTCTACTGAACTCGTGGCCCAAGGCTTCACTGTGTCCGTCCAGGGATCAGCCACATGGCAATCCTGCAGATAAGCGCCATTGTGGGCTAAGCGATCTAATAGTCAGTGGAAAGTCCATGAATTTGCTGCTCAAGGTTCTTACCTTTGAGAGTGGGATCAAATGCAGCATACACCGTCGTCGCGGCACCCTGCTCCAATGTCTTGAATTTGAAGTCTTCCCAGCCCTCCCTGTTGCCCAGGGTCCTGTCCGCATCCCCTATAAATATTCAGTTAGATGGCTTCCTATGTATATCTACTTGAGGTGCGTGCTGTACATACGTAGTCCAATCATATCCACTTCCCAGTTCAAGTGATTACCGAGGTTCGTTCCGATTACACCCGGATGAAGGCTAAACGCATGAAGATCATACTTGGGACCGAGCTTCTCGGCAAGCCAGAGTGCTGTCAGAATATTGGCTGTCTTCGACTGCCCGTACGCGAACCATTTGTTGTACAAGGCTCCGTTCTTCAAAGGCGGGCCGTCCAACCCAGTCAGCCGAAGCCTGCTCAGTAGGTTACTTTGGATCCTAGGGACTCACTCACATCAAAGTTGTAGTCGGCAAACCGAATTGGGTGTAGCCTATGACCATCACTGCTAACGTTGACGATCCTAGCAGACTTGGATGCGCTGATCTTCTCCATGATGAGATTGGTGAATAGGAAGGGTCCGAGATGGTTAGACCCCAATTGGCTTTCAAACCCATCCACAGTGAGCGCGAAATCGACTGCCATGATCCCAGCGTTGTTGACTAAAACATCAATCGCTGGTATGTCATTCCAAGACAAAACCTCGGCGGCTGCGGCTCTCACTGCATCTAATGAGCTGAGGTCTAACTGAAGCGTTCGAACCTTTACACCAGGGTTGGCTTTGGTGATGGCATCGGCTGTGGCTTGGACTTTGGCGGCATTGCGGCCAGCGAGAATAAGGGCGGATGGTTGTGCGACAGCGACGGCCTCTACAAAAGCGGCGCCGATACCCCCTGGGGAAACACCCGTCGTAAGAATAGTCTTGCCCTTGATCTCATTGGCGAACGCCGCGACGAGCTGGGGCGCGGTAGAAGTAGCGTCAAATATAGGTGCCATGTTGCCTGGGAATTCGAAGTGTTTTGGGTAGACAAGAACCAAATGCCATCTTTCGCTCAAGAGATAATAAGTCGGAATTTATAGAGTCGATGATCCAGTGAAGTTGCGTGCTCGGTAGACGCGGCGCTTTGTGAATGCTTCCTGATCCTTTTGTGTCATCATGAGACAGAGTCGAACTAATGCAAGTGGCTGACTCCCGTTTCTAGTTACGGAGTGGAGACAAAATATGCAACTGGATGACATGTGGGTCAGGTTCAAGTCGTACAGTCGTCCTGAAGGGTGGTGGCTTGAGAGAGATCAAGAATCCTGTGTTGTTTATTACCCACTGGCTTCCGCCCACGATGTAGGTGTCGACAGTGTTGGGGGCGTAATGTGACATTCCCGAAAGGGGTGAAGACCGTGGGTGGCATTGTTACTTAAGTCGGGGTGAGCGACAGACGTGGATTTCATCCTTTTTCCGGGTGGTCCCAGCCCCCGTCGTTCTTACGACAGTTCCCCGCCTAAGTCACCCAACTTCCCCGGCCTCTCCGGGCTCCGCAGACTCAAACGGGAGCTTTTGTAGGGATGACAATTGAAGGTCTAATAATACCGGCAATTTAAATTTCCCCAGCAATGGATTCTATAGGTAGAAGGGACACGAACGTGTTTACTTATTTATACACTTGGCGCTTTCCCACCTCTACATTTACGAGACCATTTCCGTGCCGACATATTTATTCACACGTACCTTGGGGAAGCTAACAACTTCTGACCAGCAATCGGGAGCGCTGAAGGTACTTCACGAGCAATATTCCGACAGCGATCCATATTCACCCACAGAGGATCATCAACCGAGCGGTGCAGTCAGTCCTCGGAGCGTTAAGGAAGCCCAAGATGTTGTGAGGCTCGCCAGCAAATACAAGGCAGCCCCGTGGACCATCACCCGGAGCAAAGACCTGGGCTACGGCGGGTCAGCACCTGTTGTCAAGGGCGTTGTGGTCCTGGACCTCTAGCATGTGAACAAGATTATCAAGGTTAATGGGGAGTACGGATACGCTATAGTAGAGCCTGGCGTCTCCTCTTTTCCAAAGACTGGGACTGGAGTTGCGGCCCTCGGTTCCAGAAATTGGATGGGGCTCTGCCCTGGGTAATACCATGGGTCAGGGTTTCGGGTATGTTCAGAGTCCCCACAAGACAGCTTCTTCGCGGTGGAGGGGGCGATTCAGACACGCCAACATATGACTGGCAATCAGAGGGTTCGGTTCAAGTGTTGGTATGGATTGTTCTATCGGTCAAATTTAGGTGAGGTTCTTTTCAGTCATGCACTTCGTGGCCGGGACTCTCACTGCGCCTCGCGTCAACACCTTCGTGATGATAGGGGACATAAGAATTAGGCATCGTTACCAAACTCGGTATCCACATCACTCCTGCACTAGAGGCATACACCATGATCGAAATTGATGTCCTGTGCGAAGAAGATCTTGTGCCTCTTGTTAGAACGCTCTCCAACGCCATCCATTGCTCTATCATCCTCAACTCTCCTTCTATCGCCAACATCTTCTGCATTGCACTAACTTCAAGTACAAGCAGACTTGACCAAGTACATGAAACCCGGATTTTGTGTGCCTCAAGGGGTTTTAGAGGAGATCCGGGTGCGAAATGGGTGAGGCTTCTGGCGAGCGTGCTTTCCCTTCACGGCTCCGTGGAGATGTTGCTAGCCTTTAGAAGACCATTCAACGCACATTCAACACTACCACGGGCATGCAGATCCGCTGGAAAGAACATTGTGGAAGAGAGGGGCACTACATCAGGGCATCGGAAATCGGCCAGGAGGAGATTCAACACAACGGTATCCCGACGCTCGCCCCGCTCGGGATTGTTAATACGCACGTGTCTCCGGCGACGGAGGTGCTCACACCTGCTTCTCGCCTATCTTGCCGCCTTCAGGCAGCGAGAGGTACGAATGGTATCTCGGCGCCAAGCAGCGCATGCTGGGGGCCAAATTTGACTTCTTTGGTGACTTTCACGTCTTTCCTCGGTACAAAATCGCCATTGAGCTTATAATCTATAAGCTACTGGAGGAGAAGGCTGCCATGGACCTCTATGAGGAGCTTCTGCATGATGCGGCGCGGCAGGGACACATGGAGTATCGGGCCCGTGTGACGTATATGGATAAAATTTCGGGGAAGCTTGGTTTTAATCAGTCTGCTCTTCCCTGCCTTTTAACTACATTGGAGAACGTTCTTGACCCCACTGGAATTGTCTCGCCTAGGGAGTCTGGTATCTGGAGCTTATCAGAATTTGCTTTAAAAGCCAACCGAAGAGCAATATTGGTGAGACTGTGCATCTAGAAGCGATGATGTACGATGCCGCAACAATCGATGTGCAAGTGCCGTCTAGCCCCGAGGTCATTTCACGCTGGGCTGGCGCGGGCCACGGATAATGAAATCTCAGACTAGCAATAGTTGGCCGCACCATACATCCCATGGGTGGCGAGAGAAATGGATCTCTACCGCCAAGGGTCCTCCAGGCGAGTCATGATACTACTAGAATTTGATGCTGATTATCTATGGAGACTGCTAGACTGATTAAAGCAGGTAGCTGACCATATTACCGGGTCAACAGTGTATCTGGAGCCGATGCTCCGAAATGGTGTGTTAACGGTAGCTATGTCAATGGATGCTTTTGGTGGAATCACTGGAGTGGAATGGTTTATGGAGAGGAAGACTGTTAGACTAGCGTGGACAGGAATGAAGTACAATTTCTACTTTCTACGCGGGAATGAGAGTAATACGAATTTATAGGAAAATATCAAACATCTAGATCGGCCGCTAAGCTGATTTTCGAAATAGCCTATTAACTTACTCCAGTCAAGCCGTCTAGCATGGTCCTTGTTACAACGTCAGCCCTATGAAACTTCCACACCGCTGTGTTGCGTTTTCATATGCCGGCGGAAATGGTCGAGCCGCTGGGTGGAGTAACTGCACACCGAGCACGAGTTCTCGGATGTAGGGTACATATCATGGTGCTTGGTGATCTTGTGCTTGTGAAGAGCAGATGAGGACCGACATATTTTCGAGCATCCGGAGGCGCGACACGGGTAAAGCTTCCTGGATGAAGGGAACTAGAGTTAGAGCAGGTGTGAATACGTGATGGAGTGACGAGGAGACTCAACTGCTTAGTGACCCTCCCGGGGGATGGATCGCTTTGAGTTTCGGCACTGGAAGGCCCAGTGGTCCGAGCCCGACTTCGAGTTCGTGTTTCGCCTTTACTATCCGATTCTGCCATTAAGGGAAGAGGCAGACTGGAGGAGAAGTTCTCTTGCAAGTAAGAAGTCAATAGCCTATACGTCTCATCGTGGGCGAATATCTGCTAGATGTCGTTAGGATTTCCCACCCTGTCATAATATCACTGTAGTGAGATGATGCAGCTTACCTGAGCAACTTCCAAGATGAATTCCCGAACTTGATCTAGCGATCTGAGACAAGCCAGCCTCACGAACGTCTCGGCCGCAGAGACGAGAGCCTGAAGAGCCAGTATCTCCCGGCAGTCTCCTCTCCGAAGTTGTGCAAATGCCTCCTCTGTGACTTCCGTCTCGAACATTCGCTGATCCTGATCCATGGAAAACCCACGACGGCAATACCTGACTGTTGCCCCCTTTCCGGAAAGAATAAATAAAAAATCGAATATTTGCCCCTCGGCAAAGGCATACACGACCCGAACAACAGATGTTTCGTGTAATGCCTCGAACGAGGGCCGCTCGGCTTTTTGTTTTGCTGCCGCCATTCGTGGTTCTGTTGACGAAAGGAGCTGCGGGTTGACGTAGAGCCCGGTATCATCGCAATGGTGCATTGTTGGTTCCAATGACGATAAGTTCGGTGGGCTGGTATACCCAGGACCGGTACTCAAGGCTTGTCTGCTCCCAAGATCGCCTGTGGGAGGGGTCGTCAGCGGGTGAAAGTAATTCTCAGCAGATAGATCCTGAAAGTTGAGATTCTCGGACCACACGCCAGCTTGATCCATTGTGGATGCCCAAATTTGAGATTCTGTGAAGGCATTGGCGACTGAGCTAAAATCAACGCCAAGTCCGTCAAAATTAGGACTGCCCGGTCTGTTCTGGGCCTGGAGCTGAGTCTTAGCTTCTGGCCATAAGCTCTCAGCAAGCTGAGAAAAGTCCTCCTGCTCGGAATCGCAGATGAAATCCCTCCAGAGATTCAACCCGGATAGAACATCCGAAGGTTTAATCTTGTCTTTGGTGAGGAGGATTTTCGACATGGCGTACGACATGGCCAAGAGCGCAAAGATGTTAGGAAGGTCACTTGGTACTGCTCCACGAATGACATCCTTGAAGGCCAAGATTCCGCGATTCCTGAGGTCTTTGGGCCCCCGAACAGTCTTGAGAAGCCGAGAAAGTGCTGGCGAATTGAACTTTCTGGCAATTCGCCTCATTTTCCTGTACTCACGCACGAAATATTGCCGAAGACACCTCAGATCATTCCAGGCCATTTCAAACGTTGCCTGAAAATTTGACGCTATCCCAGTAACACCTGAGGTATGTTTGATAAAGCCTTGGCCAGGCCCTCGAGAATCATTCGGTGTGTGCCGTTCCCGATGGGCGGAGAAGGTTGCTTCGTGAAGCCCGGTAGAAGGTGTCACAGCAACTTTGGGAACCACTGGAGCATCAACCCAGGAGCCACAGCCAGAGACAAGGCTAGCCTCCGTAGGAGGAGAAATTATATGGGGTCTTTCAAGCCTGGGAAATTCGATGAGACGTTCTTCGCTATCGATTGGAGGAATTCCGCATAAGGCCAGGGGACTTGGGCAGTAGGGCTCGGGAAAATATCCTGACAAACTTCCATCCTCCCCAAACTGCGAGTCAGTCGAGATAATGGGGGGTTCGTGTTCCAGCTCATCTAGGATTTCAAAACCTGTGATCATTCCATTGAGCATGGCATCGGTGTTGGCCCTCTGGAGCACCCTCGGCGTACTTTGGTCAACCCAAGCCAGTATATTGGAGGGTGAAGAATGATCGCTAAGCATTTCGACGGCGGAAGAATTGAATGGTTATTTGAGCGAATAATGAGTATCGCGGTTCCGGTGTTGATGAGAGTGGGTTGTTTCATATGCTTGGACGGCGGCTACATAGAGGTATGTAGCTTCGGAGTCAGTTCGCTTCCTTGGTCCCCGAGATCAAAATGGTCCCCAAGGGATGGTCCCCAGAGACGGTCCCCTCAGCCCCAAAATTTAATTGGCGGACTAAGCCTCTGGAACATTGTACTTACAGGTAACTCTGCCCACGAAATTTGTTTGTGAATTAACCTTAAAGTGACTTGGAACTTTGATCAATCAAAGTTTAAAAGGAAAAAGCCGCAAGGCCTGCGAGATCTCTCCAATGAGAGAGTTGGAACTCCTTCAGATTTGAAGTTATTAAATGTCTTGAAATAGGAGGGGCTTGTGGGATCAGGAATTAAGGCGCCCCTGAGCCTGAATTTCAATGTTAACGCGAGCGCATCACTGCTTGAAGCTTCAGATCAATAGGAGTCGTTATCACCGCCACGATCGAACCTAGTCCACATTAAAGAGGCGTATTTACCATTGCGTTCAATAACACATGAAATATATCAAGTTTAATATTGTGAAGCATGCTGTCGAGGGAACACTGTAGAAACTACCGAGAGGGAATGAATTCACTGAGCAACATCATTATTCAGAATTGGCATCGCCCAGAGGACCAATAACCTGTACAAGGATTCCTTCGAAGCTCTTCCGTGCTTTCCTTCCAAAAAAGTAGAGGGGAACCGCTAACAGCATCGATAACGCGACCACCATGAACATGATCATGTAGACCTGGATCCAGCCTTGAGAGTTGACCCAGTCAACAGCAACGTAAAGAAACATAAACGCCACGAGGTTCTTGATAACATTGACCGCGACTAGGATCTCCTGTGCAAAGGCGGGATAGCAATCAAGAAGGTACGTCATTGCGATATTTGGGGCGTATACGGTGCCGAAGGACACTAAGATTGCGGTTCGTTAGGTCATCGAGTTTGCTAGTAAAGGGGAGCGTTGAGTCTCAAGATCCACATACCCATACCAAACCCGACCGCGAGAGCTGCCCAGTGGAGCTGGTTCTGGCAAGCGAACGCAAGAAGAATGCAACCCGCCGGTGCAATCAGACACCCCGGGGCCAAGGAAATCAGTCTCTTCTCGGGCGAGAAGATGCCGTGGTTTCGAATGATTAAACGGGCCGTAATCACATCGCAGATGTAACCACCACCATAGCAAGCAATTGTGAAGCCGATGATGGCAGCTACTTGCATGAGACCGACACTGCTGGGGGGGAATAGATACGGTGGAGGAAGTAACACGGACGGAAAAGCAAAACTAAAGCAGTCAGGTTTTTAGCGAATTGGTCACCATGCAAGATAAGCTGGTATAGTTGAGGGAAAAGAAAAGAAAAGGGAAGTTGGCCATACATCATTATTATCTGAGATGCCAAGGAACATCCGTAAACAAAGACTGTCCAGAGGACTGGAGCCGAGAGGAGGAAGACAAAGGGCACCCCAAAAGCCCTCAGTAGGTCAACTCTATAGTTAGACTGGAAGAAAGACCTCCAAACCTGACGATAGGAGACTTTAACGACCCAATCTTCGTTGTAGGTACTGTGGATCGTCCGGGAGGCGTCTTCGAGCTTTTCACAAGTGGCGTCTCCCTCATCTTTATTTATACTCGGCACGCCTTCTTGGCTTGGAGACCGAGGGGCTGGCAATGGTGGACGATTGTAAGAGGATTCGGGATACAGGAAGAATATGGCGAGAAGGTTGAATCCAGCGAGGGCTGTGCACAGCCAGACGAAATCGCGCCATGTCTCAGGGGTGTTTTCAATCATGAATCCGGCGATGAGAGGGCCGACAGCTGATCCGGAGGAAATGAGTATGACGTATCTGGTACGTCGAACATTGGTCAGCCAGGACTCAGTCGATGACATGTAAGTGGCAATCCGATCAACTGAAAGTAGACATACATGGACATCATCGCTCCTCGCTCGTGAAGAAAGAATATGTCGGAGACTACACCGGGGACGATGCTCTAAAACAGAAATAATCGTTATGGGTCAATCATGTTGTTCGGATTTTCACGCAACATCTTCCCACCCCGGCCGACTTACCTCCCCCGCTGCCGAAGCGAATCCGGAAATGCATCGTGCGGCAAGAAGTTCTGTGAAAGTCTTGGCCTTGGCTGTGCAGACAAGAGCTGCAAACACGATGGCCATCGAGATGATCATAATAGGTCTCTTGCCATACTTGACTGACAATGGTACCCACACCATGTTTCCGACGCCGAGGAGGAGGAAATTAAACTGCGGGTCAATCCTACGATTAGCACCCTCAGACAGACTGGCAAGCCGAGCCTCGTTAAACACTGGTTATAGGAAATCTAGTGGGGGCCTACCGTTAACAGAGCATTTACTTGTTGCTCAGATTTTTGAAACTGGGCCTGAAGCAAGACAGTGGCCACGGAGAGTCCAGCTCCCGCAAAATTTGCGACGAAGTTGAATAGAGCCATTGAGAGTAGAGCGACAATCTTGACCCAACGCGGCCAGCGCAACGGATCCTTCGGATCGCTTGACGGTGGTGGCCAGAAACCCAGGCCGTGGTGATGCTTCGACGAAACATCAACCGCGACCTGTTCAGGAACAAACGCAATCCCATTCTGCGCCATTGCCGTGCAAGTTTGAGTAGTGTCCACTGTCCAGTTGTCGTTTGAAGAGCAATTTTCATCAAAACTGTGTCAATTAAAGTTGGCTAGTCAACGCGATATATGGTTGAAGTTGAAGAGACGCTAAACTGGTTATAGACTAGTCACAGGCATGGTTATTTCTTCCCCACGGGGTAATGGCGGCAATTTCGGGACAGATCTCAAATGATCTCGTGTCGTTTGACGCAGTATCGCTATCATGGTCCTTGATCTTGGATGGGGAGTCCTGCATGAGAAAATATCGTTGGCTGACGTGTTGCTCAAGGCTCTGCCGGATCCTGCGCACAGACCTCGACTCCTGAAACGCCGTGCTCGTAAGATTCGAGGCTGGTATCATTCGGTCGGGGCTGGGGAGTGGGACGGGGCTATATCGGGTCGTCGCCGACGGGTTTCTTGGCCATCGGCGCTGATGAGCTGGGAGAGGATATGAAGGACGAGATTTCTCGTCGACCCCCTGTAACCATACTATTGTGGTACTAGCCATATTCGCCCCAAAGATTCATCAGTGTTTTTCTACATTGTCAACGGACATGGCCGGGTACTTCCGTGGCACCCGCTTTACAATTCCCTCCGCCACCTTGACCACGAAACCGGCATGCTTGAAGTCTATTTCCCCGTCCCGACACACGTACAGAAACCGGTGTTTGTGCCCCGCTCGACGAATGCTCCGGAAGGCGACGGGTTCTTGGTAGTCCTGGTCAGTAATTATGCGATCATGTCGAGCGAGTTGCATATTGTGGACACTCGAAACTTTTCAACTGCAAAGGCTGTTGTTCATCTTAATCTCAGGCGACTGGGTTGAACGAAGGAGTTTGATGAGCAGAGAGATTCCGTGGGATGTTGCAGATGTGAAGTTAGACGCTTCTGGCGGTGTCATTTGATGAGATTATGCAGGTTAAATACCGATCTTGATAGTTGCGAATTTTTGGTAGTCATATATGGTTCCCTTTCCTTCTTCACTGCCTCCAACAAGGCCGGATATCGCGGGGATGGCCCACCATCGTGACAAGTTTCTTTGCGATTTCTAAGGCTTTTTCATATTCACCTATATTCTGTTTCCTGCCGCTCTCTATATCAAAGTGACTAATATTTATCAGATATATGTATCATGTGTTTAAGAAAGGGGCCTGGGCATATTTAAATCTCCGCGGCAGAAGCGAAGCATCGGGACTGGGAGAGGTGGCCAGGCTCGCCGGCTTTCGACATGTTCCAGGATTTAAACGACACGAGACTACTACACTACATTATTTCTTGCCAAAGAAAGAAAAATAGTAGATTCTAACTCGGCGGAGGAAGTAGGCTAATATGTTATCCCCAGATAATAGGTCTCATGACATCGCCCCAATCGCCCTCGTTGCCAATTTAATCCGAGACGTACTTCTCAACATCCACACCTTCGACGCGATAAAAGCCGAGGGCTTTAAGCATAGGCTTGTCATCAAAACGATACAAATACACCCTCTCATTCCCGTTAGCGGAATGCTGGTAGCGGTGCCAGGCCGGAATGCAAAACGTATCACCCTGTTTCCACCTGAGCGTCGTGTCACCAATGCTGCTGCTGCCCGATCCCTCGATGACATGATACACCGAGGATGCGGTCTCACAGACGGCTGGCGAGTGCGCTCCTGCGCTCAGGCTCTCGGCAGAGGCACCGATGACTCGGCTAACTACAAATTGTATTAGTATTGAAGGACATGGATAGCCACCGGCCGAGAAGTTTGAGAAGAAATAAAAAGTAAAAATATGAGCCACGTTATCGTGTAAGACTTACTCTCTCGGCCATCCTTCTTCAAATAAGGTTCAGAAGCCCAGCTCTCATTCTTCGCATCAAGTTTCCCCTGCATCTCGGCCCATGGGAATACTATGGGCGAATCATCGACATCCTCGGCCGGATACCGCGAAGATGCGTAATGTTCAACAAAGTGTATCGGGAAGTGGATAAAATTGGGCAGATCGAGCCCATCGAGCCAGATGACCGGTTTGTCGTCTCCGCCTTCCTCGTCGGCCCCTTTCTTACCGTGGTCATGCCAGTTCCAGGTAGGAGTCACGATCACGTCTCGGGGTCTCATAGCCACGCGTTGGCCATGAACAGCGGTGAAACCTCCCTGGCCCTCAATAATGAAGCGACAGGCGAATGCCGTGTGCCGGTGGGCAGGGGCAGTCTCGTGCGGCTGAACAAGCTGAAGGCCAGCATAGAGAGTGTCAGTTGTGTAAGGCGCCGCTTTATTCAGGAGTTAACAAGGCTCTTCATGTGTCTTCAGGGTATTATTAAGGGGTTGAGGCAAATTGGTACCTCGAGCAGGGTTAACCAGCATCAGGACGCGCCGTTCGGCTTGTTTCTCGGTGACTAGATCTCCGGCGCGTAACAAATAAGGCCGGACATCATCATAGGACCAAAGGTATGGTAGTGTCTGCGGATTCGGGGCCGGGGGGTTCAGCCGTTGCATCTGTGCCCAGAGGGGGGCCATGTTCGTGGCCTTAATCGCCTCGACAAGTTGATCGGCCGTCTTGATTGACTCTGCCTTGTTGCCGCATGCATTGGTGTACGGGCCATTTTTGCCCACTCCGTTTTCCTGTGTCATCGTTACAGTTTTCGGATACTATTCAAAAACGACCAAATCAGATGCTGGTGTGGGATTACATAGGTTGTCGGCGGAAGGTTATTTTGGGGCGGACATATCTTCGTCTGTGCTGAATTCCGTACATTAATATCCAGTATTTTCACGCCACGCACAACATTCTAACTACTCGAGCTGGAAGTTACCCGTTCGGCTACATTCCGACCTACCCCCGGTCTGAATTTACATGAGTTCGCTAGTTATTTTGGGGTACTCCGGCTTCCGACTTCCAGCAAACGATTCACCTTCAGCTGTCCGGGGATATACCGGAACGCTCCCGAGAAGTGGATCCCGAGCGATACTCCGGACATCCTACAAATTCACCGTGACAGACTAATTGAAGATGACAATTAGGTAGCACTTAACAGACTTATTGAGCTTCATAATTTAGCCCCTAAACATTGTGTGTTCCAGATATTAACTCTATCCTACCATGAACGGAAGCGGAACAGGGCATAAGCCGGTGGGTATTTTTCCCTCGGAATCGTATTAATGCCTAATCTAATTTCTCTCTCCTCTGGCATTAAGTCTTTCGAATATCCCTCTCGGTCCACGAAACTTCTCGAAAGATTAACGAAAACGAGCAGTTCTCAGATTGGCACCAACCTTAAAGCCAAGGTTTCACTCCGCGTCCTGGTTGTCGGTGCAGGACTTGGTGGACTGGCCAGTGCAGTCGCTCTCGCACGTCGAGGCCATCAAGTAACTGTCCTGGAGCAAGCCCCTATCCTTGGCGAAGTATGGCGGAGCCCGAACAGTTGTTTATTGAATCCATACTGATGACACGACCCGCGACCAGGTTGGGGCTGGAATCCAAATCCCTTCCAACTCGGCCCGTCTTCTCCTCTCCTGGGGAATCGGCCCTTACTTTGAGGGTCGCGTCGTTGAACCAGAGGGAATGACCTTTCGTAGGTGGCAGAACGGAGAAGCAATTGGGTACACGAAACTCGTCCCAGATTTCAAGGAGACCTACGGAGCGTCGTTTTTGGTAATCCATCGCGCAGATTTTCACAGTGCCCTGTACCACCTGGCATCCCAGCTCGGCGTGGAAATTATCACGAACAGCAGAGTTATCAACTACGATGAGGCCCTCCCGTCAGTGAAGACTTCGGACGGCCGAGAATACTCGGCTGACATAGTTGTCGCGGCCGATGGAGTAAAGTCAGTTGCGCGATCAATGGTGCTGGGTGGACAAGACAAACCTGCGCAGAAGACTGGATTCGCGGCATATCGGGCCGTTGTCGATACTGATGAAATGAAGAATGATCCTGATACAGCGTGGTTGCTCGAGAAACCTCAACTCAATATCTGGTAGGTCCAAATTCCACTGTATAGTTATGATTGACTAACATGAGACAGGATTGGCGAGGACCGACATGTCATGACCTACTGCATTGCTGGCGGGAAGGCCTTCAACATGGTCCTCTCCCACGTTGACCACAGCGATCCTTCCACCTGGAAACCGGAGAATGCCATTCGAGATATGAAGGAATATTTCCATGGCTGGGATCCAAAGTAAACCGCTCCCTAGTTCATGGAAATCGTGCATACAGATTGAATATATAGCTAACAATGTCTAGGTTGAGAAAAGTAATCAACTTGATCAAAGAAACGATCAAGTGGCCACTCTTAAGTGGGACCCCTCTCCCCACTTGGATCTCGAAAAGTCAGAAAGTCGTTCTACTTGGTGATGCGGCCCACGCCATGGTTCCATACATGTCACAGGGAGCGGCGATGGCGGTGGAGGACGGCGCCGCACTGGCTGAATTGCTCTCTCTGATTAAATCGAAAAAGCAAATTCCCGATGCTTTTAGGCTCTTTGAAAAGGAGAGAATGAAACGGAGTGGGGGAATGCAGTCGGCCAGCCTCGTGAACGGAAAGCTGTGGCATTTCCCTGACGGGCCGGAGCAGCAAGCGCGAGACCGCGGGATGAGGGCTGAGGTAGATGGAAAACATTTCCTCGAGAGCACCAACCAATGGAGCGACCCTGTCACGCAAATGTGGGCATATGGGTATGATGCGGAAGAGGCCGTGAGGAAGTTGTGGTACACTGAAATGGGAATGAAGGATTCGCGATTGTGAAAGGGAACAGTATCAATGCCAAACCCAGAGAGTATCTCGACGGCAAAATTTTCCACATAATATTCATTTCAATAACCCCTTAGAATTGCTTGCCTCACAGTTACTCTACGTGGACTAGAAGGATTATATCTCTGGCTGGCTAGAGAAGTTCCCTGCAATATCCTAACAGAATCAAAAACGAAAGTGCGTAGACTAAAATCCATTTTTAATCGCGCCTTCCATCGCCTAACAGTTTTAAAATAGGATTCCTCCTCGTTAAGAGCTTAAGGCGTGCCTACATACTTAATGCGAGAGTCCTCTTATATAGCCCCAGTTCTAGTTCCCTCGATACTCGATAAGTTACTTCCCATTCTATTTTCTTACATACCAGTTTTAGTATGTAGTAGTATAGGAGAAGTTGTCGGACTTAGTATAGAGGCTATTGAGGAGGACACGAGGATTTCTTAAACTTAGTATAGTAAGAACTTGTAATTATAAAATCTTTATATGTAGGAACAATTCTAGACATTTTGAAATGTTGCTGAAGTAACATCGCGGCTTAACAGTGCTAGAATCCTAGCAATTTGGGACTGAACTGCAATGCAAAGCTCCCGGAACAAAGTCTTGCATCCAAGCCATGACGTTTTCATATAGATGATGCAGTTCCAGAATCCCTGGAGCGTGAGCACAAATCCTGCGAGATACTCTAGTGGTAATAGCACCTGGTTCTCATTGAGTAGGGAGTATAGCCTGTTCGTGGTCGAGGGAATCCACGTAACGAACATGGCGGCGTAGAAGAGGATAGCATACTTGGCGTAAGACCAAGCTGCCTTGTTTATTTCGTAGCCTATTATCCGCCGCTCTTTTCTCCTGATTGCCGGGCTCGGGTGGATGGATCCGGGATTGCCAGCCTCGGCGCGGTTCGTGTGTTTCCACTCCTCTTCACCTGCTAAAATCGTGGCAGGATAAGCGGCACTACTGGGCCCTGGTTGACTATCCCCTATATCGCCAACCCCATCACCGTGGTAACGCACGGGAGCAAGGGCCGTTGGTCTAACGCCATAAGCACCCTCATTCACTTCCGTCGTGGTGCAAACTTCCGTGATCCTGCGAGAAGAAGAGTTCGTTTCAATCTCGGAGACGCGAAAGGCGTGGAGCCGCTTCCTATTTTTGTATAGAGTCCCACTGGCCTTAAAGTAAATGAACATTGTTGTAGCGATGACGACCCTAGTATACGACATTGAGATTAGCTTGTGCCCTAGAGGACAAAATACCAGACATTCAACGTACCAGACGGGACCGTAGAAGGCAATGACTCTCCATATCTTCCACTCCCAGGTAATCCAACACCAAAGCGTGGCGTTGCCGTAAACTCGATTTCCTTCGCCGTCCTTCACCCAGATAAATACAAAGGCCGGGACAAAAGGGACGCCGTAGTTAAAGAGAAGATAGGGAAGCTCAAGCTTGCGAAGCTTCGGAGCGTCAAACCTGCGGTAAAATGTAAGGTAAACATTGATTGCCATCGACAATGTCCAGAGAGAGTCGGCAGGCATGAACCTGGATTTTCGTCAGCATAAACTCAGAGAATGAATAGATCTAATTACATTTGGATTAGGAAGGCTTGCACTTGGCAACCAGCAGAATTTGGACTATCGACAAAAGATCGAGATATCAGTGTGGCAATAGTTGTCATTAAATTTCCGAAGGACGCATAGAAAACAAGCCGGTTGATCGGCTTTCGGAAGGCGCAAGATGTGCTGAACGTGACTAAAATGAAAAGACAACCCAAGATGGAGAGCACCGAACCCGCTCGCTCTAACTGGCTGATGGTTTTGAAAGAGCCTTCACTTAACTGGGAACGCGGAATACCCCTCGGTTGGCGTGCTTCAAACACTGTTGGATTCGAGCTTGTAGCTGAAACCATTACGGCAGGCATACAGCGAGCGCAGGCCTCATTCATCGGAAGGAGGCTAGGTGTGAGCATAAAAGCAGACAGGAACCGGAGGACCATTCCCCAGCTACGTGGAAGATGTTATACCGCCAAGAAGTATCGCTGGATAGCTCGCCCATGACGTCCCTCCCCCTTCTCCCCGTTATTCTCTTGGCAAACTCTAAATGGTCCAGTATGCCAGAAATGACGTAAAAGCTCGTGGTATATCTCCAAATTCTCCTAAATTAAAAGAGAGCTAGCCGTAAGGGGATCTCAATGCATCAAAGAATGGTTGCGGGATGGTCATTTGGGCCTATCAGGTAAGTTGGATGACATGCTTAATACTTTACTCGACGGCCTCTGGAGACGTGGTTAAAACAAATTCGCCATGTGATATCTACATCGAAATTATTAAGTGAAATCTACATCGAAGTCATTGAGCAGAGTCTCATCAACCTCTGCCATTCAGGGCAGCACATGTAGTAGATCCCGGACCTTCACCACATTATCGTACCTTCATATTTTGCCCTCAGATACTTCATCTCTACCTCCACCAGGGAACTGTAAACACGCCCGGCCCAGGCATAAGAAACGGCGAATTCCCATGTATCCTCACTCTCTTCGCAGCTTGATACACTTCACCACCATCTTCTGTAATCGCTACTCCACTACTACGGTTTATCACCACCCAAAGCCTGTTTTACATTCTTCTCCAACCGCGATAACGGCGCCTCATTTAGTCTTTCCACAATGAGGACTCAAACTCGTCGCTGTCGCTTCTATGGCCCCTTTCGTCTTAGGACACGTCAAGCGCGCTCCGCATCTCCAGGCGGTCCCCTTAGCCACTGATTCAGGATGTGATCTTGTGGTCTGCTTCGACGAAGCGGGACTTGGAAGCACGGACATAGTTGTGACAGCTACTGCAACGGAGATTGTTACAATCTCTTACGAGAACAAGGGCGGCCAAAATCCGCAGGCGACGCAATTTACGTTCCAGAACCCCGCCCTGGGTACGGTGACGTTCACGGCCACCAGAAGTGGGCGAGCGCCTGGCTGTGTAGCTCGTCTTATTCAGCTATTGGCAGATAGTATAATTCCTTTCTAGCTGCCCAGCTAGGGTTTGGGAAGCTGTCTATTACCAGCTACCTCCATGCCTTGCATATCATTTAGTACATAGATGCCATTTACACTATTTTAATCCCTGGATCCAGCTATGGAACTTGTTCAAAATATTGGTCTTCAGAATTGAACTGCAGCGCGTGCGGAGAGAGAGAGTTGTGGTCAAGCTATATTTAGAGTAGGAAAGCAGTTGTGGACTGCTCTACAATGTTGGAGTTCCTTTAACTTGAAATCGCTATGCGTCTGCCCAACTTTACTCTCTGGAACCTCATGGTGTTAACAGCATGGCACCAGAATAACTTAGGGAGCAAATTCGACACCATTCCTCAAGGTTCCGACCTTAGAGATCTTCACCTCCATCTTTGTTCCAGGCACAAGATACTTTGGTGGTTTCAACCCAGCTCCCACTCCTTTTCACCGCCGAGGGGGATTAGTACGAAATCAACAGGGTGTTGGGATAACGGCGAATACGTACCTCCCGGGGTTCCTGTCATAATCACACTGCCTTTCTGCAATGTTGTCCCTGACGACAGGTGCGCAATTAAGCGTGGCACAGAGAAGACCAAATCGTCCAAACCAGCATCTTGCCGGAGCTCTCCATCAATAATAGTCTGGAGGTGGAGTTCGGCGGGATCTGGTATGAGACTGGTAGAGACGAGGACCGGTCCCATGGGCGCATAAGTATCAAATCCCTTGGAGAATCCCCACTGAGGCACGCCGCCTGCTAAGGACGGACTTCGCTGCCATTTGCGGGATGAGATGTCGTTTCCCGCTGTGTAGGCAGCAACATAATCTAGCGCTTCTGACTCTGGTACGTCCCTGGCATCTTTCCCTATGACAACAACCTATGGACATGCAGTTTCCATTAGCCTCTTGTAGTATGAAATGCCATGGGGCCGTAATGACGTTTTCCGGCTCACCAGTTCTCCTTCGTAATCTGCCTGGTCGTCTTGAGCAATCTTTGGAATAACTACGTTCGTATCGTGGTCCGCTACCGTAGTCGACGGCTTGAAGAAGATGGACGGGAACGGAGGCTGTGTTCGGCCAGCTTCGCGGACTTCATGAAAGTTGATTGTCAGGTGGTCCCTTCCAATCGTAATTTGGGATATGGCGGCCGGACAAACTCACTGTGTGTCGCGTAGTTCAGCCCAACGCAACGCAATATCGGGACGTCCTCAGGCGCAAAGGGGCCAAGCAGCTTCTTCACCGTGACGATCTCGTCGGTCACTTTGGTCGACGGCGCGGTGCCATATGGGTCGCCTTGGATGACTTTGGCTTTTAGACCTGTTTCTGCGGTGGCACCGCCAATGTCGAAATCGGGATCGGGAAGGACTGGCTCCCCGTATAGAGTCCGCCCATCTGTCGCCACAAAGCGTATCAAACGTTCCCAGACAACCTTCATGTTTAAGTGTTGTATGAATTTTGGGCCAGGTTAAAAGTGTTTTGCTTGACGTCAGATCTCACAGCACCGATTAATTATTGGATATTCTTGACAGAAATAGATAGATTATTTTCCCGTCATGTTGAGGTGATCGGTTCATGGGACAAACTCAGTGATGGGGAGGTCAACCACGGAACGCGGAACGCGGAGCCCGGAACCTAGCCGATGGTTCCCCGGACCTTTCCTGCTTTGACCGAGGGTAGGCAAATAAATCCCCTCGGAGATCCCAAAGGAGAGCGACTTCGTATTGGTGGGTGGGCTCCACTATCCAACAGCACCAATCGTGTCCTTGGTATACCAACGAGATTACATTGGCCAAATGCATCTGGTCAGGGATACCTGTTGTCGTAGCCCACTACCGAGAGGGACTAGTAGAACCGAAGTTGCGGGGAAGTGGGGGCTAGCGGAATGTGGAGGGAAAAGGGGGACCGTGACGTGGGAGACGTCAGTCTGCTTGAACCATTTGATTTGGGAGGCAGAGCACATCATGTCGCTGCTCCATATATGGTCGGCTTCAATCCCAACATTTCCCCGGCAGATCGAACCACCCTTCCCAAAACAAGCACGCAGGTTGATTACTCACATCCCGAGTCCCATCTCAGTCCCCACTGGCTCATTTTGTCCCACATAATTTGAGATTTCCATCTCCGGGATCGGACTTGCGTTGATGGGGAACGACGACGAAAGCTCGGCGGCCGGGACTGTTGTACCCGCCGAATATAGGCCTGGTCCGGACGGCTCCGAGTCGACTTCTCAACCTCCGAAACGTCGTCGGATTGCTTTGGCTTGCTCTGCGTGTCGGATACGGAAGTCACGCGTGAGCTCTCCCATTGTAGTTTTTACTGTACTCTGGTCCATCGCTAACTAGTTCTTAATTTGCAGTGTAATGGCGTAAGACCGAAATGTGAACCCTGTGAAAGACTGGGCTTCGAATGCATATACGAACTGCCTGAAACATCGGCCAACCTCCTAGTGCCAAAGGAGTGAGCAACCTTTCCCGTAGCCAATGAACCCCGACATTGAGGAGCCCGTATATACTGACATCACTGATTGGAATGTAGCCTCTTCTCTGCTCTCGAGGACAGAGTTAGACTTCTCGAGGCGGTCGTTAAACAGCATAGCGATCGTTTGACCGTAGTAGAAAATGATCAGCCAAAGAACATCGGATCCGGGCCGGGTCTTGCTCCGGAGCCTAGACTTAGTATCCCAGGGACTGTTGTGGTGAATGTCGAAGGCAACCAAGACTTACCAACAGATCACAGTATGACGGATGGCATGGCCATATCGTTCGTCGATGAGCAGGATTGTGGGTTTTTTGGTGAGTGAACACTACAGTTTATCCCCTTCATTTCCAAGGTTCAACCAACTGAGTATAAAGCAGGTCCTTCCTCAAATATCGCCTTTATGCGTCACATCTTCCGTGCCATGACGAGAAAAAGTAAAGCATTACATGACGGTCTCTCTCCATTATCGACATCCAACATCGGCCTGTACGAAGCAGGCATCATCAGCGTCTCTCGGCCAATTTCTCCCACAAGGCCCACGTTAAACCCTGTTCGCCCAACTGGCCAGGCAGACGCGACGGGAGCTAATCTGCTCCCTCCCCATTTTGAGACCGAGAAACTTATCAGAGCATACTTCTCCAACACAGGCCTCCTCTTTCCATTCATACACGAAGAGAGCTTTCTTGCTGTATACGAGAGTATGAAATCGCAGAATTTCCGTACCAACGTGAGGCGCGTCTGGTTGGGTCTTCTGAACATGATCCTCGCCATGGCTGTCTGTACCACTGGTTGGGCAGAAGATGCTACGGAGTATCGAGCAGAACAGTCAGATATCTTCTACCGTCGAGCCAGGGAACTTTGCAAGACGCAGATGTTGAGGGGAACTACTCTTGAAACAGGTAAGAGTTCACTCCTAAACAGGAATAATTAACATTTAGACGTCGGCATTAACTCTCAAACAGTGCAGTATCTCTTACTCACCAGCCAGTATCTTCAAGGGACTCAGAAGTCAGTGCAGACGTGGACAACGCACGGCTTGGCAGTTAAAGCTGCTCTGTCAATCGGCCTGCATTCTGCAGACGCCATGGCCAAATTTCCTCCAATAGAACAAGAGATGAGAAAAAGAACTTGGTTTGGCTGCATACTCCTTGACAGGTAACTCTTCTCTTCGATGCCCCCAGTGTTACTCCGCTACCTTTTTCCTTCATGGCAAAGTTATCCATCAAATTCTGACCCTTGGATCAGGAGTTTGAGCATGACTTTCGGTCGACCGAGCGCAATACCCGAAGATTACGTCAAGATAGATCTCCCAACACCGATCCCATCCTGTGGTGGCCAACTAACTGCCACCGAGGGCATCAGTATAGGTTTCTTTAACGCGACGATGTAAGTTTCCAAGGGAGTACGTTACTCCTCCAGGCGAGGTACGGTGTTGACTTTGACAGACAATTATACCGAGTCATGTGGAAGATAATGGCGACGCTTTATGGGCACAATTTGGGCTTCAATGAGTCGCCATCTGAGACGTCAATGATAACTCAGATATTCCAATTGGAGCAAGAACTGGTCGACTGGCAGAATTCACTTCCGCCGCCTCTCTTTTTAAGATCATCGTCTAATCTGCCCACGGAAGATGACGCAGAGGATGTTATCGTCGAACGGTTTAAGCTAATTCTAAGTCTTCGATATCTCAACGTCCAACTCCTTCTCCACCGACCGAGTCTCGTCAAATCACTGGGCGACTTTACCATGGAGTCGAATGCATCAACGCGACAAGGAAAGACGGTAAATCAAATGCAGGTCAACTTTAATCGTACATGCGTGCGAGTGGCGGAAGATATTATCGAAATCATTCACGTTGTTTTGACTAGACCGCGCCTGGGACGGCAGCTAATTGGAGCATGGTGGTTCACATTATATTACAGTGAGTCCGCTATCCGTCTACATCAACTACCGCTGTCCAGAAGCTATATGACGTCGCTGACTGATTCTGCAGCCTTCAACGCGGCTTTGGCAGTTTTCGGGAGTCTTCTCCTTTCGAGTGATGACCTGCCAGTCGACCCTGTTTCTAGGCTAGGCCACGGAGACCGCAGAAAGCAGTTTTTAGAAAAGGCCATTGACGCTCTTACCAGACTTGATACCGAGAATGCTGTTCTAAACCGATGTATAGATTATCTCAGACAGCTTACAGAGCTCATTACTACCTGGAGTAAGTTTCACCTTTGGCACTTGACTCCCGATGCAACTAATCTCATAGCGACTAACGCTGTTTGTTGTTACTCAAAGATCCCTCGTCTCCTCGGACAATTCAATTCAACGGTCCTACACCAGCAGGATTACAGAATGAACGCCTAGAACTAGATACTCTTCAAGGAGACGGAGAGGCGAATCCGGACTTACTGGCCGGCATGCCGCTGCTTTTCGAAAAATCCGCTACTGGGTTTGAGGATGAGCTTGAACTTGGTCACTTTTTTGCAACAGAGTTTCAGAGATGGTTTGAGCGGTTTCCAACATAGGATATACGTTCATTCAGTGTTATCAAGCGAACCCAGTTGTGAATGATGTCGATCTATCCATGATAAGGTTGAGCAGGTCAATTCAATATGCGGGTCAGTGAAGCTATCAGTCTACACTGCTGGCTCTTGAGGAATGCAGCTTTCCTGATTTTCTTTGAAATTGGGAACTTGAGAACTTTCCCAAGATTGGATGGGAGAAATTGGCCGGGAGTATGGTGTATCCGAAGGAAAAAGAAATGAAAGGAACCAGCGGGATTAACGCTTTAAGTAACTACCGAGATCTATCGACTTCGAGCATTGAGGATATAGTATGTGATGGCTCGAGGTGGAGGCACAAAGCGATTCCGGAGGCGGGGGTGCATCACGTGCAAGCCGCAGTCGAATCAGAAAACGGAAGCCCAGACGGCGATACAAGAATTATAAAAACATCTGTTATCTATTCGATGTGACTGTGCTTATCCATAAGTGCTAGATATATCCCGAGGCGTCCAACCTTTGGTAGTTACTGGACGTAGCCAACTAAAATCTCAAAGAACCTCTGAGAAAAGGGAGAAAAGGGAGGGAAACGGGGCGGAAAGACAAATCTAGTGGGACGGAACAGTGCAGACAGCAAGACTCGCGGGTATCTTGCCCCTCAACCCCACTTGTGCCTAACCACCACGTCCAGAGGGACTGACTCGGAGGTAATGGGCCTCCCCTCAAATTACAGAACATTCCAGTCGAGAGTTACTCCGAAATCTATAGCGACCCGTCTCCATTATACCAGCCGTCGACAACAATGCATCCGATGCCGCCCCACGTTCAGGTCGGGGTAGGGGTTTTCGTCCTAGAGGACAACGCCCAAGAGAATCCCCGTTTTCTCATGGCAAAGCGTAAGAACAGCCACGGAGCCGGCACGTACTCCATTCTCGGTGGCCACCTCGAGTTTGGTGAAGACCTGGAGACCTGCGCGGCGCGCGAGGTACTAGAGGAGAGTGGCCTCCGGGTCGCCAACCTGCGCTTCCTAACGGCCATCAACAGCTACATGCCTGCCGAGAACAAGCATTACATTACCATATTCATGACATGTGTCCGCGAAGATGGGGAGGCTAAACCACGAGTGTTGGAGCCTGATAAACATGAGGCCTGGGAGTGGATTAGCTGGCAGGATTTTCTTTGCTGGTCTGGGAAGGAACCAGACGCCGGAAACAGCGACACGAGAGAAAGGAGGCTCTTTCAGCCTTTGCTGGATCTCCTCCAGCAGCGCCCGGGAGTGATTCCTACTAGTGTTTGAAATAGGACCGTTCCTACCACTCATCATGCACATCGGTCGCCATGGCTTTTTCTTATATAGGTTCTCTGACCTCGCGGAGACGTGTTTGGGTTGGCCAGAGATGACTTCTTCTAAAGACGGAAAAAAAAAAGAAAAAGGGGAAAAAAAAAAGGCTGTATGCACATTACGGTACTTCTTCTTTAGTCAAAATCCCCACTGATCTTGACCCCGCCCCAAAAGAGGTAGACCTCGAGATAGGTCCCGAACACGTATTCGTCTTCTCTAAATTCCCAGCGTATGGCCTTTTCTGGCATGTACTCGTCGACCACCGCTTTGCACGCGCCGATGCATCGTGCCTTGGTGGTTAGACTCGCCTCATTCCGAGGAGGATGGAGCAAATTCTTGTCATCGCCGACGTCTACGACCACCCTGCCCTGCGGCATTGCCTTTAGGATGTCTACAGACTCCCTGACGAACGTTTCCCATGCAGAAACTGAGAGATGTAGGTGTAGAGCGATAGAGGACAGCAGTGGGAACATTTTCGCTACCTTTTCCAATGTCAACCCGTCCTTGTTGACCTCTGGAAAGAATCTGATTGACAGATCCAACCTCGCCACGCGCGCTAAATTCCTATCCGCCATCAACCACGACTTTATAATGCGGTCGGGGTCGTTGTCCAAGGCGAGATAGAATTCATTTTCTGCGTAGAGAACCTGCGCAGCTTCCTCGTGAAACCACCGACACACCCGTAGGACAGCGGGGAAGAGCAGAGGAGACGGATCGCTCTGGGTGTGTTTGGAGAGGAATATGGTGTTCGTAGCCGGGCAAATTTCTCGGACGACCTTGTTGCAGTAAAGCAAAGACTGATAGATTTGCCTGCGGATCTCGTACGGCAAATCGAGAAATGAGAGTTTTGTTCTGTGAGCTGTTTCCGGGCCTGCCGCCATTGGCCATTTCCCTCTCGCCGATCGGTTTCGTTCAGGTATATAAATATGTCGGGGACAGACCGCATGTAGGGTTCCACTAGCTTGCCTTGGAGAAGGGGTACAGGACGTCGCTGGAAAACCAAAGCAGGAGTCTTTCATGCGGGGTTGAAAGAGAGCTACAGTACAACCAGAGGAGCTACAACCTGAAATCGCTCGATATCACCTTTAACGCCAAGGCGCGGGGCCCACCATCGGGTCAACAGGGAGCGGATCTCCCCTGCATCACGACCTGCCAACATGTGTTGGACCAAACCAACAGCTGTTTTCACGTATTAGCGAACTATGTGTGTGTATTGAACAAGCTAAAAATTGGCGGCGAAAAATTTCCTTGGTCGGATATATCCGTATTCCTGTACGGGATTCGGGCAGATTAATTTCCTGTCTGAAATTCCAGTTATCTGGCCCGACAACACGGGAAGAAAGATGTTGTGGAGAACCTGAGTCGAGCTCTAACTTGATTATAGACTTCTGTGTTGAGTAGGTCTGGAGTTTGTGTTTACTGAACGCGACTGAGAGAGGTATGCGATATTTCCCATGATAAACGATTACTCAACCTCTTGAATGGTGTCCTTTGATCACCCCGACAGACAATAGCGGCTCCAGACGCTTAATCTCGGCAAGGTCTACTGGAAGATTCCCACCTTCTCAAGGTCGATCTAACCCGATCCAATGTTGAGTCCTTATCTCCACGGCGATTAGTCCAAGGCGACAGCCATTGGAACCCCGCGTGTCCATCTCCATCACAACCCCAACTTCACCTCTTCCTTGTCAGCAATCATGGTAGCGGCTTCAGAATACGAGATTACGGGATTGACTCCTTCCGACTTTGACGAATGGTCTGCACTTTTCCACGCATATATTGATTTTTACAAAAGTGTGCTTCCTGATGATCAATATAAAAAGACGTTCGAACGCATTCTCGAGACCCGCGAAGGTCTCGATGCCGTGGTTATGAGGGAAACCGGGGGCGATAAGAAGATGGTCGGCCTCGCCCACTTTTTCCCGCAGCAGTCACCATGGAGTGAGAAGAAGTTTCTCTTCCTAAATGGTAGGTACTGCCAGGAGTGCTTTTCCAAGCCGCGCTCGAATATCCCATGTTTTTTTCTGCTGTCATGTCCATCGCCATCGCCGTCGGCTTTTCAGACCGTTGTTCCAGTCCATCCAGCTCCGTCTAACCGCGTATATTAGACCTTTTCGTTGACCCTTCCGTTCGCGGCAAAGGTCTCGGACGCCGGCTGATTGAAGCTGTTGGGGATAAGGCAAGAAGTGGCGGCTACAGTCGTGTGCAATGGGTTACGGCTCACGACAATTTCACGGCGCAACGATTGTATGACAAGGTGGCTGAAAGCATCTTCAAAGAGTATCGGATGAAGCTGGACTAAGAATCCATGGTTGAAACAACCTCGGCCCGCTTGAGGAGCTGGTAGATGTACTGCAACGATACATACTAAATGCCTACAATGAACCCTCATGACTTTTGAACTGCTACCGCCCCTGCCAGAATGGCGAGATGTTCCAGTCTCATTCGAACAACTCCACCTCACAATACTTGTGATTCTTCTAATCACCACGCTGACACTCTCGTGAACAATATCTCGCATGTTTGCACTTCGCACATCTCGGTACTCCCCCCCCGCCCGGGTTAGCCGTCGCTTTGTGCGCACACATGACATCGGCGACACCGGGCAATTTGCACTTCGACCGCATACGCCTCCTCGACAAGAGGACTGAAAAAGGCGGGGAAGATGGTGTCCCGAACAGCATGTCTAGATAGAACATTCCAGTTGGGCACGTCAGCTTCGAAGTCTGGAGGAAAGGCCCTATTTCCACACGTGCAGAAAGTCGGTTTCCAGAGGCGCATCTCTTCTGCGGATTTTTGGCCAGGAGCACGAGTAGCCCTTCTATACTTTAGCCCACTGCCACCGCCTAGATACGTGAACCCTTCGACCCATGGCAAGACGATGCCAGTTAAGGGGCTCGAAAAGTAGAGATGGTTAAGGGCCAATTATCATCGTCGCAAAGTCTGGGAAATCTCCGCGTTGGACAATAGATCATCATAGAGGTTCTTAATCGACAATAGGGCGAACACATCTCGCCACCTTAGCCTGTCATGCTGCCATTGGCTTCTAAACGTCTTCCGGCCCAACTCGCGGTACATCTAGCCCTATCACATCTCTACAGCAGGCCCAAAACATGTGACAGGCAAGCCGCATAACTTCCTCCACCCCACGGCCTTGGGATGGTAGATTGCGGACTCGAAAGGTGGGTGAAAGTCGCGGGAAATGCCATACTCTACGCGAACGCGGCGGAGCGCTCGTCTTGTGGCGCGTCCCACACAATTTCTTAGGTCAGACCGGCGGTCACTGCAACCGAATGGGGGCATGGGCGGAGGACAGTCGGGTTTTGTGTCGATCTGAGCCTTCTGACTGGTCCAGGAGCGACACCGGCTGACGGGCCGGAAAAGGATTCACCTGTGGGCTTCCTAAAACAGGGCGCGTCTGACAGCAGTGCATCCACTACGAAGACAACGGCCCCCAAAACTTGGCGCTGGGGGCCGATGATCGTGCTGCACAGCCGCCACGAATGGAAAAGCAATCCAGGAGGTATGTAAGTAGGGCGACATTTGTCTCGGTCTTGGCGATAGGAGCTCTGAAATAAAATGCCAGGAACGTCGCAGAGAGTCCGCCCCATCACATTCCCAACACTCCTTTTCTCAGTTTCAAAGGGAAAAAATGACAGATGTTATGTTCATGTTTGAAAAATTTTTCGAACAGAAACTAGCAAGATGACTGACCTCTCAGCAAACATCCTCGAGTGTGCCCATCGCGCGGGGGGCGGCTTGCATCTGAACAGCAAACGTATCATTGCCTGCTGTGATGGTACTTGGAATAACACGTACGTCCTCCGTGTCCCTGAAAAGACACTCTATCACCTTAAAATAACTCTAACTGAGACGCGTACTATCCTGTGCAGCAACTCATTGGACTCCGGAATCGCGAGCAATGTAAGCCGTCTATCCGGGGCTATCGCGCAGAAATGTTGCACTGGGAAGCCACAGATCATCTATTACCACCCTGGGGTTGGCACCGATGAATCCAAGATTTCCAAGTTGACTGGAGGAATGTTTGGACTCGGGGTACTCTCGGTTAGTCCTCCTGCTCTTTCCCTCGTTTTTTTTTTTTCCTTTCTTTTCTTTTTTTGCTTTCGCTTTCCGTGGCTGACTGTGAGCACAGGATATCGTCGAGACCTACCGATTTATTTGCGACAACTATAACTCTGGAGATGAAATCATCATCGTTGGCTTCTCCAGGGGTGCATTCACGGCCCGGTCTGTTGCCAACATGATTTGCAGCTTGGGCTTTCTCAACCGCACGGGGCTAGACCAGCTCCCCCGCATTTTCCACGACTATCAGCACTGGTCTGACTGGACATCCGAGTCGAAATACGACGAGAAGGAGTACCTAACGGCGTTCAACCTGGAGAACTACGTTAGGATCCAAAGGTTGGGGGCCGCGCGAAAGAATTCCGGGTGGGGTGGGAATCTGGAAGACCTCGAGCAACAACTGAAGGACGAGAAGAGGAGGTTCTTCAGGGAGATGACGACGCTTGTCCGCGACGATCCTAACACAGGGAAGAAGCGCATGGACCTCCGCAAGATGGGGGTCAAGTACCGTGAGTGGTTGAACAAGGTACGATCATGAACTTTCCCTACAACTCCCTGCCTTCCTGCTCGCTAACCTCATACCCTAAATGATAAGCACGAGCTAAGCCTGGTAGAGAGAGGCCCCGATTCGTCGTTGGATTGGAGCGCGCCGATTGAGGGGAGAGTTCGGGCCGTTGGTAAGAATAAACATTAATATTCATGAAAAGCTAACATGGAATGCTGACTTATGGACTCCCCGACTCACTAAGTGTCTGGGATACGGTTGGGAGTTTGGGATTCCCACAAATGCCCTGGGGTATACGCAGCCGGGGGAGGAGCGAGGTAACTGTGGCCATGCCCTTAAGGACAATCATCATGGCTCTTGACGACTAACGACTTGGCAGCTGAGGTTCGCGGACCTTGACGTCCACCCTAACGTAGATTACGCCTTCCATGCCCTCGCGCTGGATGAATGGCGCACCGCGTTTGGTCCAACAATGTGGAGCCGAGCACCCGATAACAAGAACACCCAACTACGACAGGTTTGGTTCCCTGGCAACCATGGGAACGTCGGAGGAGGATGGCCAGACCAGCAAATCGCCACCATTGCCCTCGCCTGTGAGATATCACTAACGCAATTAGCCCACCCCCGAAACGCGGACTATCGCTGACGCGCAAGCCTTATTATAGGGATGGCCGACCAACTCACATCTGTAGGAGTCGAGTTTAGCAAGCCCGAGATGCAGCGCATTTTTTACAACATGAATCATGGAGTAAAGGCGCGGCCATGGGCTATGGGCAAGATTTGCAACCCAAAAGGGTTAACTACTTATCCCGACAGGATGTATGGCTTGCGGCCGTGGCGTTTATTCTCGCAGAGGGAAAAGAACGGCCGAAAGCCTGGCCTGTATACCATTGATGGTTCCGACGGTGAAATGCTTCCCAACACCGAGGAGTACGTTCACCCTTCGGTTCGCATTCGCTACCTCTACGATGGAAGAGGCCTGGATGACGTGCAGCATTGGACTTGTCGCTCTCTCACCAAACATGGCTACGGCCTCGCCGGCCAGCCGGAACCATTTCTCACCCCCCGGCCACATCGCATCCCGGAGGTCTTCACGCCCTTTCACACTCTCGTGGGGGGGCTTGTTCCCTTCTATGACGCGGCGGGGTCTCCAGGTGACCATGTTCATCTGCACGTCGACATGAAGAGTCCCCTAAAATACGTCAGGACAGAACAGCCGAACGAAATGGACCTCCTCGAAATCGATAACCCCACTTCTCACTGGGCGTGGAAGATGGAAGATAGAATTCTCCCGGAGGAAGCCCTGGGGACGTGGGAACGCATGTACGTGAAGATCAACGACTCGCTGGTTGTGTGGCAGACCGGGGCCGATAAGCGCAGGAACGACAGTCTTATGGCACAGCGGGAAGTTGGCAAGCGAGCATCAGCCATTTCCAGATATATGAGGAACTCCTGGAATGCCACTGCTAATGAATCACGTCCGAGATGGAAATTGTTTAAGAAGACTATTCCAGAGAAGGTAAAGCCGGCCGCGTTCCCAGGGGAGTACGGCTATCACGACCTTATTATATGGCAGGTTGACGATGCGGCGCCTCCAGCAAGGCGATATCCAGACTCCGCGACTTGTGTATCAGACTGATAGGGTGTTTCATTTTATCGTGACGAAAACCTAGCCTTGGGCAATGGTATCGGGGTGGGGATAGCGCAGGGCAGGGCCAGAGGAACAGCGGTTGAACTCATTATTATGGCTGGGTTTCTTCGTGGCACACAAAATAGCGTTTTGTAACTATAGAGGATCATGATGGACTGATAACCCTAATAACCGCGGACTGTTGCTTGGTTTAGTGTGCGACGGAATCATGAAGAGAGAGAACATCAAGGTTCACCATTATCAGTTATGCCAGCATGGCGCAGTGCTGAGGTTCGTCTCTCCCTTAACATGGGCCGAACGAACCATGAATGCTCGAAGGAAGAGGCGCGCCTAAAATTAATAGATATGTATAGATTATCAATGCAGTAACTGAATAGTATATTTCAAAAATCTCTCTTAAATAACATCAAGTGATACGCGGACCACGCCCGCCGTTAACAGCACCGTTGGCCGGTGCCTGCCGGTGCCTGTTCTCCTTCGAGACTGTCTTTGGAGCTAATTCCCGAGACAAGCCTACAATACACCCCCCGCTGACACTCCCCCCCAGATGTGAGCAAGAATTCTGCCCTTCTTATGATAATGGCTTAGGACCGGGTGAGGGGGAGACTCTCTCGCGGCTGAAGTCTCTGACCCGTTTTGCGCTTTCAGATGGACGGGGAGTATATTTTGGACGAGATCACGTTCAGGGCGTTCTATGCCCGCGATCCTTCCTCGAAGGTCACTCCTAGATATGGAGAAAACGAGGGAGGCTTTCGAGGCGCCCCAGCAATGGACGACTGCAAGCTCGAGATGATGCTCGGCTATGTAGAGTGGGAACAGCCAGATGATGTCCTAGAAGATGACTCATTTTACTTTGATGGTGAGGATGAGTCCCGGAGCCCGCACGGGCAAGTATCAATCCAAACTATGTATGCCGCACGCCATGTACGGTTTCGACCTGGCCAGCCACATCTGGAGGGGAGCCCCGCTTCGCTCGGTGAATCTGGACCCCAAGCTGGATTGCGCTATTATTGAGGAGCGTCTAATTGGGAAAGAGGCCAAGGAGTCGTTAGTCCAACACTCGACGCAGTGCAAAGTAATGTAAATCTGAACAGTGGCATTTTTCGGGTAACCCTTCTTGGAGTAAGCGAGAGAGGAGCATGAGTGTGCAAAAGGAGATTCTCATACGTGGCCTGGACATCGCTGTGGCTAGAATAGACAGCTAATTCCAGTCTATACTGACAGAAAGACTCGCCTCATTTGGGCGACGACATCGGACCCCTGGAGTTGCGTAATTTTTTTTTTTTTTTTTTTTTTTTTTTGTATCCATTTAAAAGTTGTCTTGACTGAGACCGTCCGAATTGAACTGTGGTTCTCGGTGATTATGGACTCCATTCATTCCCCCATGACACATTGTGCAATTATCGAGGGAGTAAGCAGATCTGCCGGTGTGGGGAATCAAATTATCCGATAATACTAAACTCAATTCGAGCGAGCCTCGGCATTCTAATTGTGAACTCTTATCTCCGGTGACGACAAAGACGTCAACTCGAAGCCAATCCGGGAACTCCATCTCACGTTCTCAGTTATCCTTTACCTCCCCGTTCAATTTTATTTCAACTACATGTCACCGAAAATATCCAATTGCCGCGCGCCTGAGAGTAGACAATCTTGTCTTCCATCAATTATTTTCTCATCATTTAAAGCCAACCACTCGATTGAGCCTACGATGCGTGGCATCCAAGTCTCCAAATACGTCAAGGTGAGCCCGAGACCAAGCGCAAGAAACCATGAGAACATCGGGTATTGACTTTTCGCCTCAGGGGCCTCGAGAGCTCATAATTTCGGATCTCGCGGACCCAAAGCCCAATTCCGACCAATATGTAATTGAAATCCATGCGGCAGCTACGAACTTCTTTGATATCCTGCAAATCCAGGGCAAATATCAGCATCAACCACGTAAGTCCTTCCAGCTCTGCTTTATTTTTTTCTTACAGCCATCCAGATGGACATGTATTAACTCCCTTTTTCGATAGCCTTCCCTTGGGTAGCTGGAGCCGAATTCGCCGGCGTAGTCATTGCGACACCCTCGTCCTCCAAATCCCCCAAGTTTCCCGTGGGTTCCCGCGTCTTCGGCGCATCCCAAGGCTCGTACGCCACTAAAGTCGTCGCGAAGGAAGAACAGCTTCTTCCCGTGCCCCGAGGGTGGTCTTTCCGCGACGCGGCCGGCCTGTTCGTGACGGCGCCTACCTCTTACGCGGCCTTGGTCCTGCGCGCTGGGGTTAAGCCTGGTGACTACGTCCTTGTCCACGCCGCGGCTGGTGGTGTCGGATTAGCTGCTGTACAGATCGCAAAGGCATTCGGTGCTACTGTCATTGCAACCGCCGGCACAGAGCGTAAACGCGAGGTGGCCCAGCGCTATGGGGCCGATCATGTCGTCGATTACCGGGACGCCAAGTGGCCGGAGATTGTGAAGAAGCTGACTAAGGGTAGGGGTGTTGACATTGTCTATGACCCTGTGGGCCTGGTGGATAAGAGCACTAAGTGCATCGCGTGGAATGGAAGGATTCTTGTGGTTGGCTTCGCCGCGGGAACTATTGAGAAGGTGGCCATGAACAAAGTGCTGTTGAAGAATATTAGTCTCGTCGGCATTCACTGGGGCCAGTACGCGAACCATGAGAAGGAGACCGTGCCCGTTGTTTGGGAGGGCATTATGAAGTTGATTGATGAAGGCAAATTCAAGGGGACAGTTTTCTCGGATAAGAGTTTTGTGGGACTTGAGGCTGTACCTGATGCGTTGATCGCTTTGGGGGGTAGGGAAACCTGGGGCAAGGTCGTCGTCGACATACCGCAGGGCAAGGAAAATAAGCTATAAATTAGTATAGGTCTATGAGGCACCACAAACATTTCAACACGGGGTTTACGTATGGCCACAAGGGATTTTTCGACTGTTTAGAAACGCAAACTCTCATCGCATTATCCCCTTCCACATGTCTCTCCCGGAGCGCTCTTAAGGGATCAAGGGGTATTGCCTGGTTGGCTCTGTGAAGCCTGCAGGTACCTACGGCACATTCGTGGCGTCAGCTTTTTCACGTTCTACCCTCATTTGTTCCAGCAAAGTGGCATCTGTGGGTTACAGAAGAAGTCTATATTCAACCGAGTTCTCTCTTGAGCATTCTCCTCAAAGACATTTCTCCGATATCTGCTGCATATTTGTGACATAGTGCTATCCTCTACAAGCCGACATTATTCTCAATAGGGCAGTGATACAATATTTGAAGTGAAGATATGCGTTGGCCCATGGCTGTTACCTCATTCCCTCCCCAGTAAAGTTTCAAGTCGAAATTCTAGAGTAGATCAACCGCTGCCCGCAACTGATATGAGCGTCGTCTAAACTCATCCTGCCTCGGCCTAATGAAGGCATGCTAATTTCCTTGTTAGGCACGTAATAGATGTCTTTTGCCGTCTGGAGGAATACCAAATAACACTAGCCAGCCCCGACACGTAGGAGGCACGGGACATTCGGTGCATAGGCAGCCGTCAATTGAGAAGAGGATCAAAACTTACGATCAGCGGCGGGTTGAATCTCCCTCACCCAGCGATTAAGAACGCTTTGTATTCTGACAAAGCCGGTATCTTGAGCGGACGTAAACCTCGCCATTTCCCAATTGTTTGCCGGGATCGAGCCCGTTTCTTCGCCGCCGTGACCGACTTGGGCCGAGTCAGGATCCACGATAACCACACTAATCACGCCGAACTTGCGCACCTCTCTCTCTTCCAAGAAGGAGAAGATCTGCAAGCCCTTGTGTTTCTTGAGAGTATCATAGAAGCCCTTGGTGAGACGCTCAAGGGTTTCGGAATTCTGCTCAAGCGCCCGTATGAGCTGCATGTTGGCTCGCTGAGCTGCAAATATTTCTGTTACGCGGAACACCTTTCGAAGTATCGATGCAGCTTTAGACCCTCGATGAGGCGTTCCTAGAAAACAGACGCCACGGGTAGCTGGTAGGATGTCGCCCAGACGCTTGTTTCCTACCTCCCCAGCGGATTGGTTTAATGCATCCTTAACCACTAGACCGCCCAGGTTATGCGCAACAAATATCAAGGGGAGCCGCTTGTCCGTTAGCTCGTCTCGAAGGTCAGCTAGATCGTTTAGGAGATCCTGGGCATGTCGGTGAAGTGTGTTGAGGCCGACGGAGGACATGAATTTCCAGACATCCGCATCGTAACCCCAGCTATAGATCCGAACATTTGGAAGGGCGTCCGGGAGTAGGTCCTTTGGCCAGAACACGAATTCGGAGTTGTTCCTGCTGCTAGATGTGGGGATGGGCAATGTTTCTCCTTGAGGACCGTTGAGAGTTGGTTTGGTGGCCGATTCTCTGCGCAAAGACGATTTTGAGCGGTTTCGGCATTTCCTAGTCCATGTTTTTTGCGGGTGGCCGAAGAGGCCGTGAACAAAGATTATTCTATAGAGTTGGAAACCGTGTCAGCTTCACGATAGGTGAAACACATCCCAAGAGCTGCTGTATCTGCCTGGAGAGAAACCATCACAGTGGGGCTCACATCGCAATACTTCTCACATCCAAGGCAGGTGTATAAACTTCATTCAATCCGTTTCTCAGCTCCATTGGATTTGGAAATCGACAGTTAATCCCAGGGAAATCAAGAAACACAAGATGAGACGGGGGAAAAGGTTTTATTATTGAGGTCAAGAACCGCCGAGAATGGCACGGGCAGGAGGAGACCCCTCAATCATCCCTGCCCTGTTCTCGACCCGCCAGCCACTGATTGGGCCAATCTAAGCGCCCATGCCATGCAAAGCCCTCTTTCACAGGACTGCGTGTGGAGGCTGAGGCGAGGACTCCGGGGGGAGATCGGCGATTGTCCATCAATGACAAGAGCTGCCTGAAACACCGTAGTGTTATTTTCAACGTGCTCGTTTTACGTAGGAATTCGCTGGCTGTTTTACTATCGTCAAATCTGAGAACCTGAATCAATATTTGGAGTTGACAATTATCCTAGAGTATTTCGTGCATGGATAACATATCTTCTCAATAAACATGTCAATCTCGGATTCATCCGTATCCGAATTATCTCCAGGGTGTAACCGGATCTCGTAGCTCCTAGGTGGTTCCTGGAGGTCTTTGCCATCTAGCTCTCTTTGGCTGCAAAGTGTACCTCTGGCTCGTCCCAGGCATCGTTCTAGGCTCCATGGGCTCGGGACTGTCATTTAGGCGACAGAGGCTTGCCTCTCAGCAGAACTTTTCCAAGTAGATTCTCATACACGCTGCATCCCCAGGCTTCAAGCAGGACGGAGCGAATGTACCAATTCTAAGGTACAGGACCGTCTTAATATCTACATGGCGGTTAGACTGTCAATGAATAAATGCCGTGCCAAGCCAATACATGGCTCTCTTCCCCAGCAATTGACGACTACATAAGCATACATGTCCCGCCTGGAAGCCTTACCATTGCTTTAAGTGTGGCACTGATGGTGGCCAAAATGTATGTAAGTTTAAGATGGACCCTTCTCAAGAAAGGGGGGACGGTGTATTGAGATACTAGTTGCCCCAGTACTCATGGATAAGTTTCATATAGCGGGAGCCTATGCTCGGGTCTTCTCCAGAAACTAAATATACATTCACTTATCAACTGTATCAACAAAGTCCCGAGGGTAAATCTAGGATTTCTGGAGCAAGGCTTTGAACGCATCGACCAACGTATCCTCGCCACGTCTCATGTTCTCTGAACTATTCATCTCCTCCTCTTGAATGCCCCCCGGCAAGAAGGAGAGCGTCATCTCGACAAAAGCGCCAACAATGTTAGGGGGAAGGATATTCGTGAAGAAGGAAGTGAGCTGATCTTTCTCGATGAGCTTGACTTCGATCTTCCTCCCAGTGACTTCTTCGAATGCACGCTGCACATCCAAGGTCGAGTAGGACTTTGGACCGTGGAGGTTGAAGATGTACGGGTTTGCCTTCAGTGGCGACCCTGTAGCGAGGAGCTCAGTCGCGGCGGTTCTCCCAATGTCACGGGCCGAGATCTGAACGGAAGACATGTTAAATGGGGCGCTCTCTTCAATTTTGATAGATGCTCATCAATCGTACCATTGGAAGCTTAAAGTCAATCGGGGTGATGGTCGAATAGAAGAAAGGCGGATCTGCCTGGATGGTTTCCAGAGCGGATGCCCAGTTCTCCATGAAATAGCCATTCCTGATAAATACCACTTCCGGCGCCGCCGACCAGAATATTTTCTCACTTTCGTGGTTAGTCCGGACCTCTCCCTATGTGTAGCAATAGCTAGTTTAGTACCTGATCCCTAATACAGACAGAGACGACTACGTACGACACCTTGGGCATGTTGCGCGCCCATGCTGGAAATATAAACCAGCCGTCGAACCGTGCCGGATCTCTCGATCGCGTTGCGCACATTGGTAGCGGCTTTCTTTGTCTCGGCGATGAAGTCGGAGCCGTCGTACTTGGGGGGAGTCAAGGCCAAAACGGCATCCGAGCCTGTGAAGTCCAGGCTTCCGGCATCACTAAGATCGGCTTGCACAGCTTTGAAGTTAGGGTGAGATTTGAACTCGGCCGGTACCTTGCTCAGGTTTCGATAGATGCCGATGACGGTAGGACGCGTCTCGTCGTTGAGTAGTTTTTCAACTGCGGCTCGTAAGGTTTGAGCTGATGCTGGAACTACAGTAATCTGCATGATAACGATGGGAGAGATGGATGATCTGGGCGAGTGCTATTATAGTCACAATTCAATTTGACGGAACAATGAAACAATTTTCAGAACCGAAGAAGTCAAGGGATTTAACTACGGGGTTGTGGGTGTAGCCTGCTGGTTTATATTTCCAATAGGACCATGGTCTGGAGACATTCTTCGGTCTCCCGCTGGTGAGACGTTATCACGCAATGATAGGCAGGCATGCAGACACATCGGGAAACATAACCCGGTGGGTCGAGTCTCAGAGTTTTCGTCCATGCGAAGCGACCAGGCGGGAGCCGAGAACCACCGCTCGGCCCACTAAACTGACGGTGAATAGTCAAGAAAGGTGGTGATTTACAGTTGTATCCCTGGATCGCACATTCATGATGAAAAATAGTCAAAACTCAAATGTGGGGGATTGATAATCAGGATCGTCCCGCCTCGAACCCGACGTTTCATTCCAGAGTCTTGGCGATTTATATTTCCTAATCGGGCATAGCAACTCCGCAAGCACATCACCTCTGCTTGACCTGAGGATTACGAGTCTCAAAGAGCAACCTAAGCCGGTTTTGGATGTGTTACCCGCCAAGCCGAGTTTATATCAAGTCCTGGCAGCCACATGGCAAAAGTAGCCTCGAATGGAACAGGAACATCCATCGTCCATCAACCGACTAGAGAAATATGAAGGTTCGACAATTCACAGTATGTAATGTCTGCAGATCGCGGAAATTAGGTGTACGTCGTCTACAAGTCTGCCCTTGAGTGACCCGAGGTGACCTGACAAACGTCCCAGTGCGACGGCAAACGGCCGGCATGTTCCCAGTGCCTTCACTCGGGAAGGCAGTGCCCCGGATACCGGACCGATCTCATTTTCCGGCCCCCGTTGCTAGTGCCTAACCCCTCTGGACCAATGCCTTTACATCGGAGGCGACAAAATGCGACACCTTCCGGGCGCCGAGTGGACCGAAAGCAGCCGCCGCTTCCGAGCCCGAGCCAGCCCCCACCCCTTACGGCTGCACCAGTACTACCTCCGATTCGCTTGCTGAGCTGGCCTCTGCGTGACGTCATCTCTTTTTGCGTGCAGAATTTCGTCCCTGTTCCTGAACACCCGTTGCTCTCCGATAATCCGCGGAAACCGCGTGCGCAGATGTGCGGGGCCTGGATAGAGGCGCTTCCAGAGTTGGCGATGGGGGGTGACGCCGAGCCCCTGCCATCTGCCATCAAGGCTCTTGGGGTCACGCTGGCGGCCTTCGGTCAAGCGACCAGGGCACCAATTCCGGATGCCCTTGAGGCTCAATGTACTGCTCTCGGCACTTTGCAGTCCGCGATCCGCGATAATACCGTTTCGCCTTCGAACGAGTTGGCTGCTACCATAATGTGCTTGTTCGTCTCAGAGGTGAGATCACGTGGGAAGTTCAATGATCTCGTCTTAGGTGCACGACCAAGTTAACGTATCTTTTTCCTACCGGTAGATGCTGCTGCCCACCTCGGCTATGAGCTCTGTAATCCACGAAAGGGGCATTGGTGATCTGATTCGGGTTAATCAGCCCTGCTTTTACTCCTTTGGGTTACCGCACAAACTCTTTGTGGGATTTCGACCAACTCTTGTAGGCTTCCCCGCTTTTTCATATATCAAGACATCCTAAACTTGAATCCGCCAGAACCCGCCCGACTAACTCTCGCAGATGCTTCACGCTTTCCTGAAACGCAAGTCCACATTCCTGGCAGATGATGACTGGAACAGTGGACCGTTCGGTATTTTCCCAGCAACCCCACTTCAGGCGCTCATGAGTGAGGCTGCCATGATCTCCACGATATTTGAAAACCTCGATAAGGCGAAAAGTGACCCATACCACCGGGACCTGCCCGTTTTGCAGTCAATGTCTAAATTACTCCAGGTCGTGAATCGCCTTGTGGAGTGGGAAAAGACGGAATTGTCTATCTATCAGAGCCCATTGTGGTGGCCGGTGACCACGGACGGTGATGAGAGATACCTCTGGTTCCGGAACCTTGAAGTAGCTAGCTGCCTCGTCAACCTCTGGGCCTTCCGAATCATCTGCCTTACGAACATTATGCAATTAAGACGCGAATTTCCTACCCTCCCGCAGCAGGAAATCAATATAGACGGGAAATCCATTGGCAGCGCTGAAGTAACCCAGGAGATTATCCAGCTGTCTAACCAGATTACGCAAAGCATGGAATTCTGGACCCAGGGGAACCTGGGAATATACGCAGCTGCCTCGGCTGCGATGCCTCTACAAACTGCCATCCAGGCCCTTGGCGGAATGGGAAGTGATTCGGAAGCAGGGCCCGAAACCTATTCGAAGACGGTAAAGAGGATAATAGAAAAGAGAGGGTATAACGGGTGTCTGGTCCGTGGGATTGCTACCGAAGCAAAATGGAACTAAAACTACTTTAAAATGTTCTGTGTGAGGCATTTTAGATGGGTCTTATTTGCCTGGACTTGAAGCATGCTTCAAGGAAGTGGCGAGTTCTCCTTCCGTGGCTAGCGCAGCCGTAAACAGAAAAGGCGGCCTGTGGATGTTTCATGGTGTGACGTAGTGTTCAGGCTTCAAAAGAAGCATTTCCAACAACACAAAATTGGACAGTTTGTACATTCCTATAACGTATATTCGCTTCAAGCTATGGGAGTACAAGCAAAGCATAATGTGGAAGTAGCAAAGGGAACATGAAATATCGCTGCACTGACTGCGTCGTGAGTCTATGTAGGAGTGAGTGCGGCAGTGCGGATCCATGCGAAACTACATAGCTAGTGTAGTGGTGGTGCATATAAGCTACTTATAGTTGAGAGATGCTGCCTGAGACACTGCAGACACTGAGAGCATCTTCTTGCTGACACTTGGCTCGGCTGTAAATTGGCCAAAGTTGGCAATTCACTGTTTGTGATGTTCGACACGAAGTACAGGGATCGATATTAAGTCAACCGACTGTCCAGGGAGCGCCGCTCCACCTCAGTCTCAGCTTCTCCGAAGCCGACCTACTCGAGAACTTTGAAGGAGTACGGAGCGCCCGAGATTGCTCTGGCGAGGATAACTCGCTTGCCCAATTTGGCACGGACGACTCCGTCACCCCTGGATGTGAATGGCCTCGTATAGAATCGGGTCATCTCGACCGCCGAAGGTTTTGATGAACCTGATAATACATGTCGATAACGGCGATATGAATCTCTCCCACAGTGGTGAACCGCGGTTTAGCAGATTGCCAGGGCAACAAGACAATTCTTAAAATTGCCTGAGGAGCAGGCAACTCCTAGAAATAATGAAGAGGTGCATCGTGATCCATCTAGTAATGTTGACGAGGTTGAAAATTATCAATTAATAATAAGAGGGGGAAAGCGGATTCATTGTAAGAAGAGGTTTTTCGCCCGCCCATTCTAGAAAAAGAAATAGGATAGCACATTCAAACGGAGACCAAAGGAAGTCACCGATGTCAAGGAGCACATACGAAGGTCGCACACACTCGAGAGTCGGGGGTCACCCGTTGCGGACACAGCTAGTCTACGTTTCCCAACATAAGAAGGAGTGAGTCAATATCCTCCGGTCAACTAGCCTTGAATTCGGCAACAATGGTCAAAAACCACGGTCTTTACATGCGCCAACACACAAGAGTTTCCCCACCGCGGGCCTAGAAGAACACTCGCGGCAGAACAACGGTCCGGAATGTGGGATACTTTCTTCTGGGGCGAAGAGGGCCATAACCTCCCTCTCTTCTGGCCGGCTCGGAAGGTTGAACTTTTGAAGTATAGCTTTTTCTGCTTCTGCGAAGCACCTTAAATCCTGCGTGAGCATTTTCTTGGAAATGGATTGTCGGTGACAGAATTGGACAGGCTTGAAGAATCCCGGCTTCGGTACACTCTCGAGACTATTACCTGGAGCGATATCCATGAGCAACTCCACCTCGGCGAGTGGAATGTTAGTTTCAGCGATGCGAAACTTAGTAGAGGATGTCAGTCGACGTACAAGGCGGAGAGCGATCCACAAGAGAGTGATATTTGGTTTGAGACTGTAGATTGGAAATCAAGAGGACAGCAATATTCCTGACCAGCCGGTATGAAAAGCCGATCAGAACTGCATCATCTCTAACTGCATGCAAATATAGAGGGTAAGAGCGGCAGTCTCCCAACAACAATACGACTCCGGTCGCCTTGGTCCCCATAACTTAAAATAGCACCTCAGCTACTACCTCCGTACTTACTATCCCAAGGTGAATCGGACCTCTGCGGTCTCTTATTTTCATCCATCTGCACGTTTTAATGACGATTTCCAGGCGAGGCAACTCCCTTTATGGTCATAGAGTTGTAGGGAATCAGGGCGCAAGGAGTGTCGAATAGGAGGCGACTGAGAAGAGAGACTGCGCATTGAAGGGAAGAAATTACAGACAAGCCCCAGAAAGGCAAAAGGAAGAGGGAGGGGAGGAATATTGGCCCGTATTACGGCTGGAACCACCAGTCGGAGCCGGACTGCTCAGCTGGGTCCGTCAGGGACCCGCGTGAGGGGCAATGGCGGGGGTGATCATGAAGTTCATGCCACGGACCAGGCCTAGGCTTTATGGGACTCTTTCTGGGTAGCTAGTTTGCCCAGCACGGGAAACTCAGAGCGCGAGGCTTTGCATGGCTTCCCAAAGGCAAGGGCTAATCATCTCCAAGCTATAAGGGGCATGCATCTAGAGATCAAATCAAAGCTAAGCATCACTCTCCACATGAAGTGAAGCTCGTAGCTGCGGCTGCCACAACTTGGACCTAGACCAGAACGGCATCGAATATAAACGCCACCAGTGTTACGTCCGGAGTCAGGGGAGACTTGGCTCGCGTGTAGAGGTTAGCTCGATGAGGATCAGGACGTGGAGAAAGTGGCTCCATAGATGTGCAGAACGTGCAACGGTTAATCGGCTACGTTGTAGATGGCTCGGTTAACGATTGATAAACTGTAAAGCGTCGTGCGATTACCTTCTAGTCTCTCAGCCACTCGCTTGGCACTCACAGAGAACTTGGAAGAGTGACACCCTGATGGTGAGTGGCACTGAGGGCGTCCATAAGCGCAGCATTTTGGACAACAACCTTGCCCTGGTTTATTTCCCCTGCCAAGTGCCAGGGTCAAGGTGGCTGTGCCGCGGCTGCCCCGGATTCGGATTAGTAGCTCTAAATTAGGTTGTAACAATACCACGAAGTAGTGCACAGGGTGTGATTCATCACAGTCTTTTAAGATTACTTACCACGTCCATCTAGGATTGGTCTCCGCCAAGCTTTCCCTTGCCAATGTGGACGGATTCGACTGTCAGCATCTATTCTGATCGGAAGGCCCCCTTTAAAGCGCATAACAAATTTAGAACTCGGTCATGGCTACCTCGGTATGGAGGCTAGATTAGTGTATGTATGGGGCATCTTCTCTACGAAGTGGTATTTACGGCGGTCAGATATCCTCTGAAGCTACTAAGAATAGAGATGCTTGACAACACTTGAGAGTAATATCGTCAAACTCTTGCTCCGAGGACTGCAGCTGGCGCGTGCATTGCCCCCTAATCTCCAGCCCCGTGCTCAGCTCGGAATATTGTGAACTTCTCCTTTGAGATCGAACGAAACCACAAAGAGGAATTTCGGGTTGGCTTTCCTACCTCACATTTACATAAAGACCTCAGCTTCATCCCAACGATCTGATCAACTCCTCACCTCCATCCACACATCCAATAAGCCTACTCTCCTACTCATCCACTCAGCTGCTCCTTCCTTCTTTCCAGCTAGATCTACACACAGTCGTGCCTCCCTCCGCATTTTCACCATGAAGCTCACTACCGCTTTCACCACCCTCGTCCTCGCCTTCTCCTCCTTGGCCAGCGCGGCCTCTTATCCCATCACCGGCAGCTCCGTCAACTGCCGCTCGGGACCTGGCACCAGCTACTCCGTCAAGAAGACCTACGCCAAGGGCACCAAGGTTACCATCTCCTGCCAGACCTCGGGCACCAGCGTCAACGGAAACAACATCTGGGACAAGACCGGCGATGGCTGCTACGTAGCTGACTACTACGTCAAGACCGGCACCAACGGCTACGTCACCGGAAAGTGCTCCACTGGTTCGAACCCGGGCACTGGCATTCCCGGCCCCGTCACGGATGACTACCCCTACAAGGGCAGCTGCGGCGGCGTCGACCCCTGGAACTACTACAAGTGCCAATGCACCAGCTTCGTCGCCTGGCGTGTCAACAAGCGACTTGGCCTCAAATTCCACAACCAATACAAGGGTGCCCACTGGGGCAATGCCAACTCCTGGGATGAGGCCGCCAAGAAGACTGGCGTCAAGGTTGACAAGAACCCTGTCCCTGGCTGTATCGCCCAGAGCAATGCGGGCAGTTACGGACACGTCGCCTGGGTTACTAAGGTCTCTGGTGACAAGGTGACTGTTGAGGAGTACAACCACGGTGGAAAGGAGCGCTACGGCACCCGAACCGTCCCCAAGAGCTCCTTCAACTACATTCACGTCAAGGTTTAAATGGACTGTCGGGGGTCAGGCCGAAAGTGCCTGGGAAATGTTGGAACTCGGGAAGGCTGGAGCTCGCGACGTTGAACTGTGATGGCGCTGCTCATAATCTTTGGGTTTTGCTGGCGGGAGCCTCTGTCCTCTCCTCGTGTATCTAAGGACGGCTTGTGTTTTTCCTATGTCGTTCACTTCTTCTGTATCTATCTCTCTTCTCTTCTTTCCACCGACTGATAATACCGGTTATCGGTATAAAGGCGGCCATTAATTTGAATTGTGCTCGTTTGGGGTTTTCGTATTGCTTTAATTTTAACGCTGCTCACTCTTTCTTCTCATTCCCAATTGGTGCCATATATGACAGTTTGAATCCCCATTCAGGTTATCTCTCCTGACCTTCTCATCCTACGAAATAACTCCCGGTCTACCTCGGGGAGTCGTACATTCTTCACTTGTAAAACTCTAGCTCGCCGGTTGCAGAGGACTGCTGCTCTGAAACATTGCCTTGGAAGGCGTAATTAGTGTGCCTTCAGCTCTGGAAGAGAAGAGCCTTTAGCGTCACTAGCTCCAAGAAAGATATCACCGTCGGTAACGGACCGAATGCGCGGGGCCGTTGTGACGAAAGATGGGGGTGGTTCAAGGTCGGCCTAGTCAGGACAACCAATAGCAATACCTACCGCCAGCCATGATATTGATTAAACAGAGAGGCGTATAAACGTTGATAAAAAAATGATGCGAATCTTTTTCCGGACTATCTAATCTCGACTGAGGAACCCATACTACATGACTTACACAGAATAAATGCTCGTCACGGTGTTGGGCTCAACCATATCATCCTAGTTCCGTATTGTGTAGGAAATGGAAGGGTTAAGATATTGCGCAAGCTCGGTGTTCCGGAAATCCAAGGCGACGACCAGTCATGGTGTGCCTGCATATTTGCGTTGCGTGGGGAAACTCGGTCCACCTCCAGGCCGCTGGCGGCGTTGACAATGACCACCACATGTTAGCAACGAGGGACCAACTAGCCCAAGAAATGAGCTGCATGATAGCGCTAAGAAGGAGACTCCAAGAGCGTGGAAAGAGGGAAACCCACTCTAGACGCCATTTACGGAAGTATTATTAGGGAATCATGAGCGCCACAGAAGGACAAAACAGAAAAAGGAAAAGAAGTGGAAGGGGAAAAGGGGAACGAGAGCAAGCTATTTTTAGATACCTTGCAATAAGTGGGCCAAATACAGAATCAACTGTGACCTTCCGTGTCGGGAGGGCCGTGGAGAGAGCCGCCTGCCCGACTTGGCGTGGTCCCTGCATGGCTTCTGGACGAAGGATCATTTGAGTGTGCCTTACGCAGGTAGCCACCAACTATTTCCTCTCGTATTCATGACCAGTGCTTTGCCCCTTCCCGACACTTCCTTTCGCGCAAGTCGCCGATCCAATCTTCCGTTTCGTAACCCTCACATTGAGGCAAACGAGGCGGCCTCCAAGCAGAAGATTGGAGTGGAAGTCGCTATGTTCCAGTCCCAGCACCAGCACCAGCACCCATTTCAAAACCAAACAAAGACGACAACACCAATTTCAGTCAAATCTTAATCACATGGCCTTGCGGCATCTAATTTTCATGCACAGCTGGTGCGAGTAGTCGTGATTCGTGAATTATAACACTTCACGGGAAGTAGCGAATCTAATGTCGAATACTAAGAGGGCTGTCCGCCACGCCTAAAGGCCTCTTAACTCCCCCTTAGCCCTGCCCTAATGTCGACATCCGAACCAGCGCCAACTTGTTGAATTAATAGGACTCCTGCTCAAACCCCTCCTTAAATTCCAGAATCGGATCGGAGGCATACATCATGCAATGAACGATAACATAACCCTCTTTACAGTCCTTGAGTTCATCGAGCTTCCGCCCAAACCTCCGTATTGATGTTACCAAATCACCGCGATGGGCCTCGATGAACTGTAGCTCGTCGGCGTGGAAATACGGGCCATGCAGAGCTGTCTCCCAGGGAGTTAGTCCCGGCCGTTGTGGTTATCGTCGCCGTCATCACCGTCTCCGCGGGTCATGATGGCCCGGAGGATAATGCGACCTTCTTCTCGATCCTCGTCCTTGTAGATGCTGAGACCGTGGCTCGCTAGGAACTTGAATTCTCCGTCCCAGTGTTTCTTGAGCCACTGCTTTTCCTCCACCGAAAGGGGAGGCACCTCCGTAGACTCGGGTGTACTAGCCGCACGCGAGACTTCCCATTTTTCGCGCTCACTATCGGCCCATCGCACGTTGATGTAGTATCCTGCCGGCCGAACAAAGGGCGAGGGGCCAACCGTAGGCCCAACGGGTGGATCGCTCAGCTTGACCTGGAAGAGTATGGCCTGGGGGTCAAAGTAGGCAACGGTCCTACCCTGAATATCGGTGATCACTCCATTGGTGTTTTCCGTGCCAGGTCCTCCCGTCCTGATACCATGTTCCGTGGAAATCGGACCTCCAAGAACGTTACAGAGGATTGAGGGGACGTGAAGGACGTTGTGGAGTCGAAGGATGCCGTGGGATTGCGGTCCGGTAGCATTCGGGTCTCGTTTGACCGGAAGATCGACCGTGCCGATCCCTACGACAGCCAGCTCGGACCCTCCAATCAAGGAGCCGACCGTGGAATTGATAGGTGTGTAGTCGGCGCCAAACCACGACCGATCCTTAGCGGCGCTAAAAATGGGTTAAAAGTTAGCTAAAACTTCAATCCGACCCGGCATCTGCAGCGAATAGGACGGAATAGGCTGCAGATGGATGAGAGTGCATGACTTGGAGGCGGCCATCTTAGGAGAGGGTGGTCATATTACTTACTGGACATTGGAATTATTGGACCAAACCCATGAAGGGCATGGAAGTTGTTCAGCCATGGCCGATGATCCGTTATCCGGTGCGCGGACAGCTCAGGATGTCAGATCCGTGTTTGGTTGGCAGATCTGATGGCCACCATGGAACGCAAACAGATGAGTGTTGTGTCGGCGGTGTGAAGAGTGTTGGGGGCACATGAGCGAACGAAACAGTTCAATTGACATCATAGATTTTGACCTGGTGTCCGGTTAAACCCCGGCATGGAATGTTACCAAGAGGAATGGGAAAGAGCAGCTGGAGACATCGACGCAACCCCATGTTGAGCATGTCTGCGACTTATTTCGTCCAGCATTTCGACAGTCCGGGGAGGCGTCAATTTATGATTGTGCTGACCTGACCAGCTTAAAGGTAGTCCAAGACGTATTTCGCTTATTTTTTTCTACGAAATCCAAAATTTTCCTGTGTCTGGCGGCCTGGCCCCGACTGAAACAGCTCAAAACAAATCCATAGAGAAGGAAACAACAACGCGTGAAATCGGTGCCGTCGTTGCACTGGGCGAATTCACGGCCAGCAGCCACCACATCGCCGCTTCCTGCCTTATTCCTTCCCACCTTATTCCTTCCCACCGCGTCCTCAATTCGCAATTTAACTTTCCATCTCCCCTCTCCCACTCTTATGCGTATGCAATCGTAATGAGACGAACAAGGTCGGCCTCCAAAAAGGAGATTGAGGTAGAAATCACGTCCAATGTCCCGCTTTCGGTACCAGCACCGGTTTCGAAATCTCAGACGGCAACACCGGAGGCCAGCACCTTAGAAACCCTCGCTTTCCAAAGCCCAGATGCCCTAGAAACCTGGCTCGCAGCAAACCACACCACGCAAACCCAAGGCATCTGGGTCAAACTCGCCAAGAAATCCTCGGGCATTCCCTCCGTGACCTATGACGAACTCGTCGATCTTGCCCTCTGCTACGGCTGGATCGACGGCCAGCGCAAGTCCCACGATGAATTCCACTTCGTCCAGCGCTTTACGCCGCGTCGGAAGCGAAGCATCTGGTCCAAGAAGAATATCGACCGGGTCATCATGCTGACGGAGGCGGGGCGCATGACGGCTCGGGGTCGGGCGGAGGTTGAAGCTGCGAAGGCGGATGGGCGGTGGGAGCAGGCGTACGCTGGGTCGAGCACGATTCAGGTGACTCCCGAGTTTCAAGCAGCGCTAGATGGAAATAAGGAGGCTAAGAAGTTCTTTGAGGGGTTAGGGAAGTCGCAGCGATACGCGTTTCTGTGGAGGATAGCGACCGCGAGGAGACCGGAGACGCGGAGGAAGAGGATTGAGCAGTTTATTGGGTTGCTTGCGGAGAATAAGACGCTGTGAGTTCCGCGTGGTGGATAAAGTTTATGGATACATGTCTAGAAGAGTTTTGTATGCACAGGAAGTCAGGAGAATGTCATGCGATGGGGTGTGCGCTGCTGCACAATATGATACCGAATATTAAGCACAAGAAATCTCCATTGACCTTCACAACTTCGGAGTTGTACTGCTTTCCCTCACTCTGTGATAAAACCAGCTTTACGCTCGTTCAATTCCTACAAATCAACACGAATAGACTATTTCCTGCCAAAGGTATCTCCACTCATGATGCCATACTATTAGAACGCTTGTAAAACAGACCACCACTGAGAGGTTTCTTAGCCAGATTGACTAAAGCTGCACGTATATCCCGGGACGATGTCTCTTGCACCTAGATATCATTAGTGTCTTGTAATTGTAGGCCGTCTGTAAATAAGCATCACGTCGTGACTTACTGCTCCTTCGTGAATTGGGCCCCTATACCGAAGAGATCAACAGTCTGACTTTCTTTTGTCGACTTCGGTTTGGCTCTAGCAGTGTTCTTGACAGAACCTTTTGTCTCTCGCTTTGCGGAATTCATAGGCCATGGTTCCGGTGAGCCTTTGCGGGCAGCCATACTGGAAGTGTCGAACTTAGGGCTTTGAGAAAGTGAGTGGTGGCTCGAAATACTTATGCTTCCTCGGGCACTCTGGGGCGATATTGAGGGGGAAAACAAGGTGTCGATAAAAATAGAGGAGCGCGTAAACAATAAGGGATAAAAGAACGACGGCATGGAACCAGACTCAGCGTGCACATAACAAGCAGGTCTTGTTCCGAGGGGGTTACGACGTGCAAATAAACAACGTCTGAGGTAGAAGAGACATATGTTCGCAAGTGTATGGGGGCAGAATTGTCAGAAGTATGAACCATAGAGGACGAAACGACGGTTCTTGAAGGAAGGGAAACTCAGTTGAACGGAGGAAGTTGAACCGTGAGATACCTTTTAGACATTTCCGGCAGATTATGTCAGAGAACTTGATCTGCGAGCTAATGATAACTAATAGACGGGCTTCAAAAAGTTCTGTGAGGGAAAATTCTCTTAGAAAGGCACGACAGATGTTGCAAAGGAGGAGAACCGTGGATGCTGTAGCAGATGATGGAGCATTCATAGACTCGAGCCAAGGGGCAACTTGTGGTTTATATCAACGAAAAATCGGGGGACATGACTAGAGTCGCCGGGCACACGAGGCTCGTTTGAAATAGGCGGTCTCGCACTCTCGTATACTATTAACCCTCCTCTTGAGTTTATCTGCACCATGGATGTATACTGGACTTTAATAATGCTGGCCCAATTCAAGGACCATAATATGACGCCTGGGCCATCTTTGAGCTGGAGATACAAAGGACAACCAATCCATGAGCAGGGCGCCCAAGAACCGCAGGCATCAATAGATGCAATGACACCGATGCTTCTTAGAGATTTGATAGTTGGGATGCGATTCCCCGAATGGTGGGATGCGGTGACCCTGGGGGGGTGGGGGGTTAGTATGGTTCTTGTTTGATTCTAATTGGCCTGTGGCGTTTTGTTCACACTCCCCAGGATTCAGGACCATCCCCCAAGTCTGAGGGGAAGTGAAGTCCTGTGTCTTTCTCGGAAGAGAAGGTGAAGTGAAGTTCTGCTCGACAACCATTGGCCCATGGCCTTTTGCTCGAAATCCTGAATGGGCGCCACAAAATAAATTACTAAATCGGGGGACGCTCATGGGCGTCCCCCTTTTCGGAAAAGAAAGCGGAGAGGAGGGATGGCGATGATTGGTCCATGGCCTTTTGTTCCGCGTCCAGGTATTAAACTCCTGCGTGGCCAACGTTTGTCTGGGCTCCTGCACGCCTTGGACGCCTTGGACGCCTTAGAATGTGTAGAATGTGGTGCGTTGCCAACCATTCGACCAGGCTTGAACGCCAAAATCTATTTAAGCACCATCGACCGCTCGTTTCCACGATTACTGGCTTCGTAGCTCTAGAAAAGTCCCTCGTCATCCTGACCTTCACAACCCCATGCCTTCAAACCCTCATACCCTCATACCCTCATACCCTCCTGTATTTCACTGTCACGTCTCGCCACCAGCAGCCATGAGCGTTGCTGACTTGTATCCTCGTTCAGAGGAAGACAAATTTCTCAATCTTCCCTATGACGACCGTTGGGAAAGGCTGAAGCCCGTCATCGTCCCACTCTACATGGGCCACCACGGGCCGAACGCTAGATCCCTCACCATCAGTCAAGTCGCACAATTCATGAAAGTCCATTATTCATTTCATGCTGCGTACGTTCCAACAAGCCCAAATAGGACATGGAGCAATTTCTGGTAATTTATGCTAATTAATAGCAATCTAGGGAGAGCCAATACAAGAGATGGTTCGGCAAGTGGAATGTCCGCAAGCGAATCGTCGGCGACGAGAAGAAGGACATCGTGCAAGCCCTCGGCAGACGCAAGCGTGATGACACAAGTACATCAAATGTCCTAATCCAGCAGGGCAACGGCGAGAAAAGAGTCGACACGAAACAGCTTAAGAGGTATCTACGGGATCAGGTTCGCAAGGATCAGCTGCAAACTGTAGCCGTAGGAGTGTAAGTAACTACTGATCGAACTCGGGAAAAGGGATCATGAATCTGACAATAGTCTTGCAGTCTTTCATCTTGGAACCTCCCATATGCAGCACTTACAAAGTCTATTTCTAAGGCTCCTGACAAGCCATCGCCTTTTGGAATTGCAGCAGCGACACCGGGCTATTTGGTCGTCAATAGCCCCTCTGCCACAACACCTGGTCGGCAGAACGCTGGGCCATCCCCTTCAATGGAACTGGTCAGAGAAGCTCTCCTTCGTGAGAGGTCGAGCCTTTTTTGTCAAGGCCGCCATGAAGAACTTTTCCACACTTGCGGAAAAGAAGACCGCATGTACGTTTTCAGTTTTAAGATTTCTTAATCCCTGCGACTGATCGGCTAAAAACCAAGATTAGCATCTTGACCAACTACCTTCATGACTTCTACATGCAGTCCTTCGTGGCAGCAAAGCACTGGGGCCATGGCCCCAAAGCCTGGACAGGCGGCATGGTGTCTGCCTTGACACTCGGTACGCTGAGTGAGGAAGGGCCGCACACCCCTGGATCGATCGCGAACAGCCCCGCAGCCCATTCTTCATCGACGACGCGAGGCCATCGTCTGAAATTCCAACCACCTGATCAATTCTGCCGGTGGGTTGTCCACGTCAACCACACCCCATACATAGCCATTCCCGAGCCCACACTTGAGCCACAAGTGGGATTTGACGTCACAAATACTTCATCATGGGGCTCATGGACAGATGAGGAGATGAAAGCATCGTCTTTCGCAGATTCAATGAAGTCTTCCATAATGGAGAGCACTTTCACCTCTGTGGCTCCTGAGGATTTGCCCATTTCCATCCCGGTTGTGTCTCGGTCGCTCGAGAAGGACTCCACCGCACTGGAGACTGACGCCTGGAAATTTGCAATTATCGCTGGAAATGTGGAACTGCTCGAAAACATGTTCAGCAGGGACTACGACGACGACGACGACGAGGTGCCAAATTCCTTAGTGGATATCTATCCTCTTCACCTCGCTGCGAGCTATCTGGATGGCGGAAAGTCCTGTTGCAAGGTATTCAGTTCCCTTTGCGAAATGCTGCCATTGGACTATAGCTTCAGGAATCCCCTCGATAACCTTGGACACACGGTTCTGGATACTTTGCTGATCACTATCCTACGATCTCATACGGCAATTACTCCAGACCAGGTCAGTCCCCAGCTTGGATCATCTACCCGGTTCTCCGGGGAAGAGAAGGACATCTGCGGGAGATGGGACGTCGACACTCCGGCCGTCCGCGAGCTATTCCAACACGGCTATGCCCGCATACCGCTCGAGTGGAAGCACCCATTCTGTCACACAGCCGTCCAGGCCGTGTGCCACGTCGCAATTGGACTTTTTGGGCCGCCGGTATCCCCCGATATCAACGCTTTGGGTGGTCTTTTCATTAGGCGTTGCGCAAATTGTGGCACCGAGCTCAAGCTTGGTCCACTCCATTCCATTGTCGTCACATCTTTCTATTTGGCGGAAAAGGGAATGGTAGGAGAGACTCTCTTTGGACCACTGGCTGTTCTCGTGTGTCTTCTCCGACTTGGGGCCAATGCAAGTTTTTCTGCATCGGTATCTGCCGACGACATTCTTGGAGTGGCAGATCCTACTCAATGCAATCATGTCAACCAGACCGCTCGTCAGCTTATGGAAGCTGTCCCTTCTCACACAATCTCCAAATGGACATCAGAGTGCCAGACTGGATGGCAGTGCCTATCCCAAGTACTTCTTCTCGCTGAGAAGGGGTCCATTGACAGGTCCTACAACGACCAAACCCCCACATCTGATATGATCTACCAGTTCACTACCTTGGCACCAACACCAGAGGCTGGCTCGCCTGTTTTTCAAAGCGAGAACATGGACGTTGAAGACATGGACTACACCGACGTGGATGATGATGACATGGACGGCAGCTCTTACTGCTGTGAGTTGGACTCTGAAGTGCGAGGCTCTGCTCATACAAGCTGGGTGAAAATCCCAGGGGGCAATGCTGATCTTGGAATCCTATGGGCCGCTATACAGGCCGAGATTCTGACTTATCGACGCCTTGAAGATAACGATTCCTGGATCTCAGAGAATTTCTCGATGCAGGCCCTAAGAAGTTGGCTGGATGGGGAAACTGAAGACTTCTGCACTCCACTGGTCAAAGACGAATTGATGCGTCCATGCACAAACTGTGGATGGTTCCTGGGGCGGGATTTCTTTTGTCCTATTGCTGAGGAGGTTTGCCAAATCCATTTTATGAACATGGATATGAACAGGGAGGTGCATGACAGAGCCACGTTCAATTATCGGCCAGGATTTTCCGGGGTCTGGGAGAGTATTGTGGGTCTGGAATCCGACGGCGACTGGTGAGACGAGAATTCGATCACTTGCCGCTGCTCACTTGCCCTCGATTTACAAGGCATCAACTGTACTTCTAGTTTCCACCTGGCACGTTTTACTCTTTCTTTATTACAGCCACGGTTCTCGTATCCAACTCTAAGCATCCAGATTCCCCCTTACGTTTTATGCTTCCTCTCTTAACTACCTCTCCAGTGCATCTTCGTCTGGCTCTATACCACTAGCTAAGTGTTTCGCATGATGACATGAGTGAAACAGGGCTATCGGCCATGTACCCCATTTCTCGTTCAGTTCGGATATATACCAACAATCACCACGTCGATGATACTTGATGCTTTCGATCTCTCCACAGCCCATTGGGTCCCCTGGTTCTCACTAGCATCTGTATATTTGTAAGATAAACAGATGGGACTAAAGCATATATGGTCTCTTCAACATATTGAATCGGGTTTTCATGATTGCCATAGACCAGCCACCTGTGACTATGCCTAAGTAAACGGGACACGCACCACTTCGCTCCGTGAAATACGATATGGTTGTAATAAATCCATATCTTCTGAGACTCTTTCCTGAACTGAATGATCTTCTCATTTTGCCCCGAACATCATATCGCCATCAGTTGAACCTATTATTTCTATTTCGTCCAGATCTGCCATTGCCAAGCCTGTTACGGTTGCGGCCTCTCCTACCCGTCGGAGTCGCGGCAACCGAAGTAGTCGTGGCGGCTGCTCCGCCAACATTAACGGCGGGTCCCAGAATAGCTTTGGCAATTTCAATTCCCTGCTCGTCAGTAGTGGCAGCCGATGCAAGACCGGCTTGAGCAGCTGCCAAATCCTTCTTATTCTGCTCTATCTGGGCATTGATGTCGTCCTCGAACTCTGCGCTGACGATTTCATCGGGGACGTTCAGGTTGGGAGTGACATCCGTCTGCTGAACAGCAATGCATCCTCCGAAATTCTGTTCGTTTCTGCAACGAACGGTACAGAAGTTTCCGGTCGACCCTATGTTTAGTAGGTCAGGAATCAGCCTGAAAGCGGTGGGTATTCTCATCAAAGGTACTAACCTCCGATGCAAGTCAAGTTGGCAGGCATTGTAACCGTCAATGTCAGGTTGCCAGTTCCAAACTCGGCGCTGTCTTGTTGGACAGTAAGAGGCGTTTGTCCCGAGACACCGAGAACATTGCTGGCTTCGTCAAGGTCGCAGGTGAAGGGACCGGAACCCTCAGCGGTGCGTTGGCTGATGGTGACTGTAAGGTCTCCGCCCTTCTCCACCCTGGTGAAGGTGCCTGCCGCGATGATCTTCTCGGTTTCGCCAGATTGGCTGATACCGCCTTTCAGCAGGGTTCGTCCGCACGCGTTCACGACGTTGCGCACAGTCTCTTCCTGGGAGAGGAAATTCGCGTCGGCCGGGTTGTTAATGTCAACTAGGAATGCCCTGTATTAGAAACCATGCTGCAATGCTTTGCAAAGACATATTTCCTCATGCGGGATGGGGTGAGAAGGAATCGGTCGCTTACCGGCCATGCCAACACTAGTTCCGAGAGTGCCCTTTGCGCTGATGATAACGCCCTGGGGGCTAGCCAACACGAGTGTTGCCGAGGCCAGGAGAGCTCGTGCAAGGAAATGCATTGTGTAAAGCTTGATGAGCAGAAAGGGCAGAGTAACGGTAAAGGAAGGGGGAGAAAAAAACAAGAAGAAAAAGAAGAAGAAAGAAAAGGAAAAGGAACGAAAAGAATATAGGTACGATTGAATAGAATTGACCAGCAAAGAAGGTAAAAGGACTTAACCGAAGGTAGGTTAAAGCAAGAAGCGAAAAGAAGCGTATGGGGATGGTGTTCCGGAAAGCCAACTCGGCTTCAGTCATCTGGGAATCCGGGATTATATAAAATGCCAACGAGAGAGTCCATTGGTGACGGTCATTCTTTGATCCACTTTGCTCACGACGTAATAGTCGTCGATAAGCCCCAAACAGAAGACGCCCCGAATCGAGATGGGCTCTACATCCACTCCGAGACCAATGCGCCCTTGAGTATCATTTTGCCCACCACGTCATACGATGTTGATTGATGCGCCTCCTACCCTGAAAACCAGGCGCATTCGTTAAAGAAGGAAAAAAAATGAGAAGCGGCCCTCTAAGTAGGCCAGGGCGCGTATCAATCAATCTGATGTCCAGATGTCGTAGAGGTCTTGGCTGAGGCTTAGCTTCTAACTAGGGTGACCCAATAGGGATGTTGGAAACGATGGAGACGCAACCAATTCGCTACCACCTCAACTACCCTCCGCTTATTTTTAATTAGCTACTTGGACCCTGGGGTGTATTGGATTTATTAGTTTGGTTTTGGCTTCGGGTTGATGACCCACAGGCGCTCCTGGTTCGTGGGCCCCCCCCTTTGTGTCAAGAAGTTCGAATGGAGGGTCCGCCAAGCCTGTAGATGGGCCGATCAATGATCTCCGATCTACCAATGTGCGCCGATCAGCCCCCGCCGAGTAGGTTATGCCCTGTTTCACCGCCTCCGAATTCTGGGATTGGGAACGTGGATGTTCATGCCTCAGGGGAAAATCTGTGAAACGGTCGTATCTCGAGCGGAGCCGCGACGAAACAATGTCGGCCATCTCTCACACATTGGATGGATATTGTGAGATGATCCCAATTATGCAGAGGGGCTTGTTTGACGAAAGGATGAAAGGATGTCAACGAGTAATGATCGTCGGCGGATCCAATTGACAGCGGCCCGTATATAGGGACATAATAATCCGATTTTCTTCGTTTCTAGATTTCCGACTATCAGGACAGGTTTTTTGTATTGTTCAGCAGATTTTCCCTTCTTCTTCTCAAGCCAGCTCTTTTTGGCAAGACTTCTTTTGTTTTACTTTCCAGTGCTGAGCACCACCGTTTATTTTATTTCTTTTCTAGTGCAGTGCACCACATTTCGTTTCCACCATGAAGTTCGTTTCAGTCTTGTCGCTAGCTCTGTTTTCCTTGGTACAAGGGCACAGCGTGATCCTTGCCGCCTTTGGAGAAGCAGGATCGCCCTCATCAGTTGGGTTCTTAGGTTTGTCGAGCAAAATCTCCTCAAGATATCGGATATTTACTTATCTGCGTCCCGATAGTTGACAGCTCCATCGCACGAAACTGCTCTGGCATCAGCCCTTGCCAGCAGGATACCACCATCATCCGGGATGTCGAGATCAGCCAAAACATTACCGGTCTCTGTGGACGGACTGAGATAGAAGGGAACATCGATGTGAACAATAACATTGAGAACGCACTCAGCAACAACCAGGTGGCGCAAGTCCAGGCTGGCACTACCCTGACAGTGACCATACACCAGGTGAACCAAGATGGTAAGTAATCGCCTATTCTTAGCAGTAGCGGCCACTGATGTCTGTTGTTGGATAGGTGCTGGCCCTTACACTTGCGAGCTATTTTCCAATTCGAGCACTACTACTGGCCAACGGTTGGCTGTTACGAATGATGTGCCGGGTTTCAATGGTCTATCTCAGGCCAAGTTTAAGGCTTTCAACGTGACGGTACAAATGCCGACAAGCTTCGCCTGTTCCGATGGTTCGTCGTTACTCCGCCGGTCTTCGCCGCTGTGTTTATTCAGAGATTGCGAGCTAATTGATTATCAAGGTTCCACGGGAAACATCTGCACAGTCCGTTGCCGAAACAATGCACTTGCTGGACCTTTCGGAGGTACGATCCGATTCCCCCCTCCCCCCCCCAGCTGGCGGAAAAGCTGGCGTAGCTAACGAGAATCATAGGCTGCTTCGCCGTTGAACAAATAGACTAGAGGACACTCTAGTTGACAGACATTCTTCGATTTCCCGAACTACTTCAACAATCCTGGCAAATTCTGGCAAGTATAGTTGGCAGTCCATTCTGTGGTCTCTTATTGTTTCGCAAGGGTCGTTGCCAGCCGCACAGGTTGTGCCTAGCTGCTGCATATGTCAATTGATGGCCTCGTCCTCGCTTGGTCGTTGGTACTATGAGATGTGTAAACAAATTTCCAATTCTGGTAGATAGTATCCTCACGAGGCTGTAAATAATCCCAAGACCTTGTCCCTCATTGCTGCGTTTAATTATGGCCCGTTCAAGTGATCTCCAGTCTTCACGACATGCTTGGGAGTGAAACGTGAAGATTTGGAAGCATGAAAAAGTCAAGAAGGGAATACAAGGAAAATACGTGATATAAGAATCTCCATCCTCTTTCAACAGAATCTCAGCACTTTCTACAGCAGTCTATTCAAAGTAGAATTGCAGCGGCACCGTCGAGAGCAGGAACAATGGCGAATTTTTCAAGCCCATGAAGAACTCATCAATCACGAAATCACAAACAGTGGAACCGCCCACAACCCGTGAGCGAATTTGTTCCTGCGGATTGCTTCGGCTTCCAATATTTCAGAAATTGATGATAAACCGTCATTGACCAGTAATACTAGCATTTCATGAGCTTCTCCCAACAGAACGACAAAATATGTCCTCCGTGTCTTCCCGATGGCCGCAGCAATGGCCCGAACCGAAACACTCCAGGAGCAACCAGAAACGCTGGCCATCAATATGAGTCGATGGAAATTTCAGCAGGCGCCATCCCTGGAGCTCCATTTCTGACAGCCCATGATTGTAGTACTGGCGCATAAGACGTCTAGTCAATTTCTTGGCATAGACCTGTGGAGGTCGCTGCCGGCAGGTCAAGCGTGCATTCTCCATTCTCGCACAGATGGAAAGGCCCGTGGGGGCTGTTAACGTCACTGCAGAGCATGCACCAGGTGGCTATCCCCATGTGTTTCATTCAAGGCTCGGTAAAAAAAAATTGGGAGAATTGTTCTTCTTGTCTCAAGTCTATGGATCAACCCTTGGCAACACATCCGTTCGTCCCCACTGCCGAGGATCATCGTAATTAATTCGTAAACCCTGCCTGACGTAGTATATACACCAGCTAAGGTATAACACGTCTGTGCATTGATTGAGCCCTCCTCATTAGGACGCATCAACTCTTATCGGAGCTTATAGGATCAGACGGCCCCTTCCGATGGACCGCACCCGGACAAAATCCGTGACCCCCACGTTGCCTCAACCCTTCGCGAAGCCTCCTTAGCTGCACAACACACTGCGCATATCACAAAGTAAAAGAACAGCAACCTTAATGGAAACCCCTTCCACAGGACCCTGTGTTTTCTAGCCCATGTCCACGCTTTTATCGCGAGGCCTCACAAGGTTGGTTTTCGAGGGGTCCGACAATTCATCTCACCATGTAGTCTCAGTCGGTGTCGACCGCATCTCCCCCGGGGAATTTCTCCTCATCGTCGATGTCGCGCGTCTCGGCAGCGCCACATATTGCATCGACACGTAGAGGATCTCAGGATAACTGGAGTAGGTCAAAACTGGGAAGAAGTTCGGATCTCTCGGCCCTGATTGTAAAGGTGTTTCCAGTGAGGAGTGGGAGTCCGCTTGGCTGAAAGAAATTCCTTGATCCCCAAGTAGCCTTAGACATACAATCCTTGATTGCAGCCTACGAGTACTCTATTAACGCTCTCACCCATTCCTCCAGTTTGACCCGGCAGTCGTCATCAACTTTCAGTTCGTTCCAGGTCTCTCGGAGGTGTTCGATCGGAGCAGCCATCAAGGCTGCTAGCGCAGCGCAGTCAAGTGGAGGGGGGGATGAGAATTCTCTCCCACTCTTAGGAATATTTGGATTTCCGCAAAAACTCACGTCTTAATTTAAGATCGGTGATATAATCCACTGCAGGCTCTGTAGAGACTGTGTCCTTGACAATGGCATAGAGGGCATCATCGATACCCTCGGATTTCGTCCGTAGGCTCGTTTAAGTCTCCCGGCAGGGGGACATTCTTGCTGGAGGGCGGCATTTTCCGTAGCTCTGGGAAGAAATTTGATCTTAAGAACCTCGGAGGGCGTGTCTTTGGTGATAGATGAGGTGACATTGACACAGAGGAGAGGAGATGCGGGAATGCCTTGTCCCTTCCTGCTTCACATGATGTGAGCATTGAAGGTTCACGATTCGCGTTGTTGAGAGGAATCAAGGTAAAGTGGTAGGCACGACTTGAGGTCGAAGTTAAACGCGTCTTCAAAATCATGTGGATTTCGTGCCTGCCACTTGACTTCGCTCGGCTTGCTTTGGGATGATGGTTCCCAAGGCTGGGCCTGGCAACTCGGGGAGCAAAATTAGTTGATTCCTAGACATGATCTGAGATTGGCCCTCCCCTCTTCTCAGCGTCTGCTAAATACCGATATCGGTAACATGGGGTTTGCCGAGGGCTGCCGAGTCCACAGACAGAAAGACCCGAGGAGTAGGCTATAAAGTGCCCCTGATTTAGACTATTTCAACGGTCTGCTCTTGAGCATCTCCATAAATATCTCTGTAGTCTGATTCGACACCAGTTCGGAGTGACTCGCGTTGGGCGATGGTCCCCTATCCTCTCAAATGCCGTTGAGCTATACACACATCTCCCCAATACTAGCGAAACCAAGAAGTTCGTTAAACCCTCCTGGATCCGGCTCATTCGAAGACTGAAAACCTGGGTGCAGTCTGGAACGTGTCCATGCCCAGTCTCGCGTAAATATTTGGATGTCAAAGCGGCTTCTGTCTTTCAACACAATGGTAATCTCTTTATCGACATCATCATCTTTCTCGAGAGCATATTGGTAGTAGAAGAGAAGTTGGCGAGATTCAACATCTCCCTCGTCGACACCATGCATTTGAAAACATCCACGACAGCCTCGGACCAGAATACTGCAAGGGAAGCAATGATTTCCGCTGGCTTGAAGTTCTTCCCAGGTAACCACATGCTGATGGTGCCGATTGCCTCGCGGCCGTTGAATCGCCGCTTCTTCTTCTGTGAGCAGAGGGCGAGATCCTGTGAATCCATTGCAGATCTCGCAGCCCATGCTGGCAGTGTTCTTACTCGAATTAGATAATAGCAGATTCGAAGGGTTCCACAAAGTCAACCAGTGCCAACCAAGAACTTCCAGCTTTATTACCTACAGTTAATAGGGACGGAGGAGTCTGAGGGAGCCTGGCTTAGGGTATGGTCAATCTCCGGTGGGGTAAGATTGATAAAATACAATGTAGAAGCAAGTATGCAGCGATCAATAATATCATCCCGCGCGTGTTGGTGGCTACGACGAAGAGAAAATCGTCGCAACTGCTCTTATTCAACATTATTCTCAACGATGGGATAGTGGACTCTCCCAACCACTATTGCCTGTCGTCTCTCATGGATTGGCTTGGCTGCACAAAGAGAGAGGGCTTCCTTCCCCAATCTAACGTCCACGGAATATAAACAGACTTACCCGAACGCATGAAAATGTTTATAAAACTCACTCGTCTTGAAATAGGCCCTTGGGAGCATCTGCTGAATACAGTTCGGAGAGCGGATGCACATGCGAAACTGTTTCTTGCTGCCTATAAGACCTACTTTTCCATTTTGAGGTTCACCTGGGCGCATCATGTTTACTCCCGATCACTTGACAATTCTCTACTTGCCACTCCGAGCTTCCAGAATACCACCCCCCAAAAAGAGAAGAAAAGAAATGAAGAGAAAAGAAGAGGGGAAAAAATAAAGTGCCAAGTCTGTTTCGGCAATTCTCGCCAAGTCGCTCGATTTCTACCAACTCGGCGAGGATGCACAGCTTGCTCACCAAAGCCACCATCGACGAAGAAGAAACCACCGCATCCCCTCCACGCCATTGTCGTGGCTCTCTGCCGTGAGACATAGTTAGTGAGTGAAGACCCGCTTCGTTAGTTGACGACTTGTTGTATGCGCCTCAAGTCACCTCTAGCAGCTGCCACTTCCTGGGAGAGCTGTTCGCGCAATTCAGGATCCCGATCGGCCTCGCTCTCCGCGTTCTCATCTCGAAGAATGTCCAAGGTTCCCTTGATGACTTCTAGGTGTCCTGCAGTAACCCGGAGGATCTCTTCCTCTAGAGTCTCCACTAATACCCGAAATTTGCGTCGGAAGTTGGCTTCCCATTGCTGGAACAGCAGCCGGTCGCCCATTTTTCCTTCGATAATATTCTTTCTTCGGCGGTCGCTTCCGCTACCTACTACTATTAGAAACTATTTACCTCCTCACGAAAGAAGTATGCGCGCACCATATGCTGCCTGACAAGCATGGTAAGAACCTTCCAGGAGCTCTCCAAATATGGAAGTGCGAATACCAGAAAACGCGTCAGTTTGGAAGGTCCTGCACATTTCTCAAATCAGCTTCATCTTTTATACCCACAATTTATTGTACTTACGCGAATTCAGCTTCGAAATCGTCATAGGCATCCTCTGTCTCGGCACGTAGCAGGCGATAGCGGGAGCCGATGGCGTCAATCAGTACAGTGAGAACAGGTAGTAGATCTGGGTTCGAGTCCGATTCATTGCCTGTGGGAAGATCAGAAACGACCGTAGAAGCGCAGGTTCTGCCCGAGAGGCTTACCCAGGTGTGTGAGACTCCACAACAGGGCGTCATTCATGGAGTTTCGGGTTCTAGAACGGTGTGCTTGGAGTGCGGAGTAAGTATCGATCCATGGCTGCTCCATGTCAGCAACCATGGTTTCCATCGCCTCTTCGTTCCAGTTATGCCGCCCGGCTTTGGGCGTTTCATAATCCCCGAAATTTCGACAAAACGCCGCATAAGAAGCTATAGATAAATCAGTAACGAACATGCCAACTGTAGGCGACGTAGTGAGTCTTTACAATGATGCCACTAAACCAATTGAATTAGCTTGGTTCCTTGTATAAGACGGACGTGAATAACACTTACTCCGCTCCACATCATGCTAGCCCCCCGGGCACCTCGAGACCAGTCTGCTCGAGGAAGGCCTACCTATTCTGTTAGGCAACTTTCCTTTTGTTGATTTGTCTAAGAACTCGCCTTGTGACATCTGTTGCTCTAGGCTGTGGATCGCAGATTGTGCTATGCTTCTAGCTGGGGACTGTATGCCTATGAGCTCCTAACCCGTTCGAATCAGTTATCTTCAGCAGTCACCGATTGGTGGTTAGCGCGAGCACATACCCTCGTCAACCGAGAATCAAGAGCGTCCAGGGCTTGCCTTATAGCTTGCTTCCTCTCGGCTCCAATCGTTCCGGCACCGGACTCAAGCCATAGGCCTACATCGCCAAGAAAGGCGGGGATCTCGTCGTTGACGTATCTTGCCGCAAGCCTGCGCTGGCTTTGCCCAACTATGGAAATGCAGTGCCTCCGAAGGGCGATGATGCCGCTCAGAGTTAGGTAGGGAAGAGATTCGGCCCTAGGTTTAGCCCTGTTATCCCAATAGATTGTGTTGCTAACGCAGAAGATGCGCAGGGTCGCGTTGGGGATTTGGGTGCGGTACTGGGTCTCAAGCTTTCCCGTAACGACTTGATTACGATTGTTGATAAGAAAGCGCATCAACCTTCGTGCGGGCGTCAGTGGGAATTCTGCAAGCCTTACGTTGCCTTGTCACTTACTGATATTCTTGTTCCCGCTTGCGTCTGGCGTATTGATCCTTTTCTCTGCTATTAATCCGCACAGTTAGTAGCCTGCCGCGAATTGGCTGGTATGTCCAAGAGCTTACCTCAAGTCAAGATACTCCTGGAGTATTTCTGGATCATGTAGCTCGTCACGTCCAAATTCGTCCATCTCTCGTGTGCATCTCTCATGCTCGGCTGATGCACGCCGGATTTGGTCCTGGAATTCTTGAATGGTCCTTGCTCTGGGACCAGGCCAGTCTTGCTTGGCTTCTTCAGGTTTGATATCCTTTGAGTGATGGTTAAAACGATACCTTTGTAGAGTGTTTATCGGGCACAGACTTACATCCGACTTGGTGCAAACGATTCCAATACCTGACAATCGTGCCTGACGGGCGAGCTTTATCACGTCCGCAACACCAACATCGGTAGTTGCCCTCCCGATATTGCAAACTGCAAATATTTCGTCGCAGTGAAGGATATAACGCTCTGTTATATTGCGTCGAGCGGCATTTAAGTCGCGTAGACCTGATATTGTGCTGGTTAGACAGGCGGGCTACAAGAGGTAAAGACATTGATAGCGCTTACCAGGGAGATCGACGAGGACGAGTCCCTTACTAAGGATAATAGCGTTGGAATAGACTCTATGAATTATGTTAGTATACGGATAACAATCTTTGAGCACTGCTCAACCCCACTCACTTAATTTTTCGGATGAGAGGCCAGCGGATGATCCTATCAGATGAAGAAGACTCCGATGTAAGACCAAGTAAGGCGTTGGAGCATTCTGCACTGCTGTTAAACGTGGCCTCTTCAATCGCATTCAAGTAACCTCTGGTCTCAATTTCCGACATCATTCTGTTGACAATGAGTTCTTGTGAGGGACCAAGAAGGTTCTCCTGATCGATGAAGCGTCTAGTGAATAGGACTTTGAACACGTCCATAGCCAGCTTGGCTGCGTTCTTGGCGGGGATTCTATCATCGGAATCAAGCTCATCCCCATGGAGATGGTAGAGCTGGTACGAACCGATGAGATCTTCGATCTGATCTCTAACTTCATCCTCGGTGAACCAATCAACACTGATCCTGAAATTGGAAGTGCCATGGTAGTGGAATTCCGTAGCAACGCATGTACATGCCGCTCCGCTATTGCTCTAAAGTACACGATGGTTTATTAGCTGGTGAGGCGGTGGGAAAACGTTGCAGACGGCACTCACAGTCCTGGCGAAATTTTCAAAATCAAGCAATGAGTTCAAAAGGCTACTTTTCCCTGACCATAGTTAGCTTGACGGTAGAAGTACCGACCAATGCAAATTTCAATACACTTACCAACACCCGAGTCTCCAACAAACCCGATCGTTCTCGTGGAGGGAGGCTCGAAGACGGCCAGCTTCGTAGCGGCATCATAAAGCTTCTTTGCCGTCGATCCAGGGTCTCGGTGGCTAGGAGACTGTGACAATACAGTGGCGAGTTGACCCACGAGACTCCTCGCGTCCGCAAAACCCCGCTGGAATGCGGGTTCGTGAAACCTGTCAGGCGGCATCTCTTCATCTCGCACTTGGTGTCGTGGCTCGTCTCCGTTAACGGTGGCTGATCGAGAGCGTCGCCTGCGACTCATCGACTCTGGACGTTGGGGTTCGCCGCCGAGGGTGACTTGATCCATTGCAGCCCCGAGCTGACTTATGCCAGCACTCGAGCGTGGGCTTGAGAGTCGCAGGTTTCGCATTTGATTCTCCATACTCTCTCCCCTCGAAGATTTCTCGACAGCATCATCAGCTAAGCTCACCGTCGGAGGAGTGAAGACCACAGAAGGAGCGCTCGGTGTCGGGGTTGGTTCTGGCTCATTGTCGCCCTCCTCAATGGAAGGAATTGGGTCATCTGGCCCAACGGTCTCTGCCGAGGGGGTGTCTATGCCACTTGATGAAGATGACCCAGAGGCTGGAGTGTACCGTCGGCGCGATGACGCTGTGGTGGAAGACGTACTTCGGATGCGCTGTTCAACTTTAGCAACGATTGCCCTTTGCAATGCGGGGTCGCCCAAATCACTCACCACCATTTCTTCTGATGTTGCACGGAGAAAACTCTGCAAAACTTCGTTGACGTGATGTATACAGTGGATACAATAGGTATATTGAGATGGAAGTGTGTAACGCTATGCTTGATGAGATATCAATGGCGACGTCACTTCTTATTATGTAGCAATCAGGAGAGACGACAGGTTCCCTCCAAGCGATGGCGTTCGATCGCAGTTCTCCTCCCAAGACAGGCCGGGCCGAGGCTTGGTCCGCAATGCGAACCAACAGGGCGTTACGAGCTGACCCACGATTGGCTGCTTTATAGGCTGTTGGTTCCAGATCTTCCTTTCCCCACCCACACACGTCAGGGACACACATATGGACTGATCCTTCCTCAGTGTTTGAGGTGATAGAATACGGTTAGTATGCTGCTTAAGGAGCTGAGGCGCAGCTCAATAATGCGTGGGAAGTTGATGGAATCTGAGCCACACTCGCGATCGCACCATCGTGACCAGAAACCTGCGCGGACGCGGAGGAGGCGGCCTCGCGGTGGGTCGGCAGCGGCCAGCCAACTTGACCCTCCACTACGGAAGACGCATCGAATTATTCAAGGTGCACAGAGGATATGAATAGAGCTTCGATAGCATTATGAATGAGTATAATTAGTGAATGGCCCACAGGTTCATCAGCATTCAGCAATCTATTTCTCCTTAGCCAGCTCTCGACGAAATCTTGTAGCACCTTCATCCGGCAAGACACTTTGATGATAGATATCATCGTCTCCAGTAACTTGTTTTAACCTGATTCAATGCACGTGGTGCTGTTTTGACAACAGGCGCCTTCGGATCAGCATACCCAATGTTGGCAATCAGGTCTTGATGGTCCGAAAATCTCGCATCCCGAAACACAAAGGTCTTCCCAGCTGGAAAGACGTAGTTTTGAAGTGTCGACAGAGGTATGTCCGTTAACATTTTGAAGGACTTGATTGCTTTGTTCGTGAATTTTTTGGCGATGTCGTTGAAATGGGTCCAGAAATCCTGGAACTTGTCGGTGACAATCTTGTCCGGGTTGTCGCTGCTCTTAGAGTCTGCCAGAGCCAAGACCAGACCGCCGTTCATGTCGACTCCGATTGAGTAGATGTCCACCACTGTCCTCTTCACCACGTTTCCCGATTTCTTGGTTGCCAATTTCTTGAGGTACAAGTGGAGGATCTGATCCTGTGTCACGGTAACACAAGTTCCAGAGACGGCCACTGTTAGGTTGTAGGTGCTGGTAGCTTCGATCTGGCCAAGACACCCATTCACACCCGCCTGGTCTTGGTCCTTACTTGAGTAGGCAAAAGTGAGAAGGGTTTCGCCAGAACCTGGGAGGGTTGTCGAGGTAGGTAACTTGTTGTTGTAGAACTCGGAGCCGAACGAGATAACTCCGGACGTATGCGAGACATCGCAGTTGACCCAGGGACGCACGCAGAACTCCGGAACCAGAGGCTCGATCTTGACTTTGAAATAGTTCGCTAGGGAGTTGCGATTGATGGAGATGACGCCATCCTGCTGGTCCATATCGGAGACGTTGACCCAATTCCACGGGAATTGTCGGGGTGGCCGAAGCGGGTTGTGGTTTGCAGCACATAGGTAATTCAACGATGCGCAGTTGCTCTCATCTTTGCTTTGCTGTGGACTTGGTAAGCCGTTCGCCCCCATGTAGGGATTGATGTTGAAGTTGAAGCCCGTCAACGTTAGAGTGGATACCGAAGGTTCGCGGACGACGGCGCCGCATGCCAACACGAGATCGCCATCTTTCTTCATTTCATTCACATACGCTGTCAAAAAGTATGTCTGAAGAAGCACATGTGCAGGCGAAGATTCATCGAATCCCTCGATATGGGGCATATCCCAGAGGTTTGCGCTGGAGAGATCAAAGAGGAGTTGCTGGATGTCAAAGGCGGAACCTGAGAGGTTGCGAATCTCGGCAATCTTTTCTTGCACATCCATGGGCAGGTTTTTAATATCCGGCTCATCCAAAACGGATAAAGAGAGGTTGACATGGGAGCGGAAAATCCACGGGTTCTTAGGATCCTGCAACGTCCGCGTCCAGGTGGGAGGGGTGTACAGGCCACCTTGGATGGCAACAAGAACGAATTCGGAGCACATGGTACGAAAGGTTACCGATGAAATGTCCTCGCCGAGAGTCACAATATCTGGTAAGGAGGCAAGGTCACAGGGAGGTAGCCCTGGACGGGCTTTGAATCCGGCCACGAAACGAGTCTTGATTAGAGCCTGGATACGTGGATCATCCACGTTCGTCTGATCCGGAATGGCGAAAGGATCGACGCCACCAGTCATTTCCAAAAAGCTGCTCATCTCAACCCGTTCGTAGGTGTTATTCTTGCCCATCACGTAACATGCTTCAACCAGCGGCTTCTCGACTGAGTCAAGAAACCGCATCATATTCTGCCTCCGGTGTCAGAAACTTGGCACGTCATTAGGGTAGTCTTGTTGACACACATACAGCATTGATACTAGCCTGAGTCGTAGCAACCACGAAGTCGTAGTTGTAGTTGGGATCTGACAGGTATGACGCCGCCATTTTGTTTTTCTCGTGTGTCAGTGTTGTTGGTAGAGAGTTGTGGAATTGGCACGAGTCACTCTTGGTATGGGGGAAGTAGAACTAGTTGATTGAGAAGGCGTATTATCCGTACTTAGTCGCCAGAGACCTGGTTTGCCTTTTCTATTACTTTAAATCCTCGCCCCGGATCCTGGAGCCGCATCTTCATTCAATACACACGAGATGTGCGGCAGATGCACCCTTTACCCCTCACAGGTGATAGATGCCGCCAATATTGGTGGCGCTTGGGAGAAATCGGATTTTCATGATATCAGTGGGATGTTCGTTCGCCCATTTCTTCTCCCGCAGCGTCCCGTCGACCATTTGGCGATATATCATGAGTCGTATGACCAGAGCTAGATGATACTCGTCGAGTGTTATTGGCTTCCATATTTATCAAGTTTGGGCCAATCCTGCGGATATGCAGTCATGACATGGCATTGGGGCGGAATGCAACCGGCAACAGCCAATTCCCACGCCATATTGATCAATCCACTTCTCACGAAGATCATGAAGTTTCTTTTGCCTCTACGAAGTACGGAGTATGTCGAATATCCCCACCCTTGCTAACAGCCGACACGCATATACGATCTGCAGGACATGTATTGCATGATGATGAATTTCACGCATAGGCCGGTCGAGTGCCGCACGCGGCCGGAATTGTGTCTGTCGTTCGACTGTAGAGCTCGAGTGGGAGCATTCGACGGTTGATCTCTTCACGAGATATCTGGTCCATTAATATTTCTAGGCCTTCCAATCTGTTGCTCGGGGAAGATACCGACGACTCCATCGTTAGAAATTCATCTTTTGAACCTTTGTTTTCTTAGCCGCAATATCAACGCTACTCTTCACGAACCATGACTTCCATTCTCTGGGAATCGGAGTTGATGCGCAACCAAAAGCATGCCGACATCCTAATGCCTGGCTTTGCTTTTGACGCTATCCAAACTCTTGAAAACGATGCCATCTACTTTTCCATCGGCGTCAATCATGCATTCCATATGACCAGAGAGGTCCGGGCCACGGAGGCTGGCTGGGACAAAACGGATCTGACCAGTTCGTTATCCCAAAATCATGGCGGGACGCCTGTCAGCGCGAAATGCTTTGCAGTCTCTCAGGACGCGCAGACCCTCTCATTCGACGTGGCACTGGTCGTTACCGTCGATGAGAGCGATCATCTGTATCTGTCACTAGACAACTGTGCCAAGTCTGAAAGTCTAGCAAAGGGGCTGTCTTGGACTCATATTGCATTTGATGCGACTGACACGACGGTCCCAAATCCGCTCCTAATCTCCAACGTGTTTGTCCTGAGGCTGCCTGCGGACCAGGGAGTCGTTAAGACATGCATCGTCGACATTGAACGCCAGCCTAACGACGCTCTCAAGCTCCTGGATAGGTACTACATCAACATGGCAATGACGCCAGGCTCTCCCTCGTGGATTCGCCACAAGCTGGCCATTGATCTGAAGGCGGGGTCTATCTCTACCTGCCTCGGACATCGGTCGCACGATAGGGTCGGGGGCATTTACACCTTTGGTGTTATCGCTGACAAGCCGGAGCTCATCTATACTCCTCAGTACAATGTCTACCGACCAGAGGTAGCTCCAACGTCAGCCCGACTAGCTCTTCCAACCGGGGCCACCAGCATCGCTTCCTCCGTGAACGGAGATGGGTGCAGCAGCCTCTTTGTTACTGCCCAGGAAGGCATCTTCGTTTTCGCTCCAGACAACCAGGGGGACCAAGCTACGCCGACTCTGATTTTGGAACAAGACCCAGGATCTGATCTGCTGTCTGGAATCAGGACCTTGTCGGCTTTGACTACTGGCGGCCGGACGGAGATCTGCGCTCTTAATTACCAAAACGACTTAATCTTCACATACTGTCCAATGGGAAGTGAGACAAATCCGTCTGCATGGGCGCCGCCGATGCCGATTCTCGACAATGTCCAAAGTTTCACCTTCTACCTTAAGGGAAATAGCGGCAGCACCGTATTGTTCGCCCAGGTTTCTGGCCAGGAGCTGATTCAGTTATCTGAAGATGAAGTAACGAGCAGCTGGGCGCAGCGCCGCATCCTACTACCGCGAGGCAACTCAGATGATTTCGTCGAGTTTGACTCGTTCACCACGCATATCAAGGTCGCAGGTGACGATGGCATGGGAATCCCAACGACTCCAGTTCAGATCACCACCAAGACATCCGTGTCGGTTTATATTAATAACGTCTACCATGTCCTCAGCCCCGATATGCCGCTAAAAGTTCAGTCGGATGATCTTGGCACCATTACGGTCGTCCAGGAAACCCAGAATCTGGAGGCCGCGCCGCTGACAATCACTGTTCCAGGCGAGCCTACTCTGGAGGAAACTGTCAAACCCATGTCCAAAATACTCCAAACACTGTCGTCTATCAAAAGCGGGGATGACTTGGCGAAAGTTCAAATCCCAACAGGAAATGGCGATTCAAAACCGCTGATTCCTAAAGACATGCTTGATTCGAAAGACGATATTGCAACAGCTATATCCCAGCTTGTTGAGGTCACTCATTCACTTCCAGATGATGGCTCGGTGCAGAAGCCAGCGTTAGTTCGCTCCAGATTGAGAGCTGGGCCGGCTGAACCTGTAGAGATGTCAGAATCCTGGGGTCTCACATTCGAAAAGGGGGCTGTCCAGTACCACAAAGGCGACGACGCGATGCGACTCCTCGTCTCTCCGGAGTCGCACAAAATGCTCGCAAATTCCCAGGGCCCGATTGAGCTCGGCGACATCGGCGACGTGATCAGAGCCAAAGCTGGTGCGTTTTGGAGATGGGCGAAGCGCGTCTTTAACGACGTCAAGGCCGCTGTCATGCACAAACTCGATGGCATTTGGCATTTCGTGTGTACGATCGCGGAGAAAACTTACGCCGTGGCTCTGAACTGCTACCACGCCGTGGCCGGGGCTATAGAGTTTGTCTTGCGACACATCAAGGTCTTCTTCGCAGATGTGGTTGCTTGGCTTGGCTTCGTCTTCAGTTGGAATGACATCCTTCGTACGCATGCCGTCTTCAAGAACATATTTGTCCAGTACGGCATGCACATTGTGGAGCAATTCGATAGTCTCGAAAAGACTATTGAGAAAACTTTCATCGATATGGAGGACAAACTGAATGCATGGGCGGATATCACGGACCCGGGAAAGACTATCGGTGCGCATCAGAAGGAGGCCGCACAGGCTCCAGGCCAGAATCTCCCCCAGGCCCATTGGGGAGTTTACCATACGAAGAATGGACTCAAATCAGCCGAAACAACGTATAAGCCAGATAGCAGTGTGAGGGATGACCTTCAAGCTATGTTGAAGGACCTCGGGGACATGGTCGAGAATGAGGGGGACTACATCAAAGACATGGTAGCGCAGCTCAAGGACACGGTATGTGACAACATCGGCTTGATGACGCCGATCCAGGCATTGAAGAAGATTATGGCAATTATGGGCGATCTCATCATCAAATCTGCGCGGAATATCATAGTTACTTTGGTCGATCTTCTCAAGCTCATCGCAAAGGGCTTCATCGATCTCCTCTGTGTGCCGCTGAAGATCCCGGTCCTCTCAAGACTCTACCGCGAGGTCACTCGGGGGAGCGAGTTGAGCATGCTGGACCTTTTCTGTCTAATTACCGCCATTCCAGCAACCATCATCCACAAGATGATTGTGAATAGGGCGCCATTCCCGGACAATGACTCAACGGAAGCCCTGATTCACGCAGGTGATTGGGATGAACTGAGGAAAGTCCTCGGTGGTAAGAGCTCTCAACTCCAATCTCAGCACGACACCGAGCATCACTCCGAGCCCAACCACTCTGACGGGCAACGCGTTGTTGCCCCGAACGTGAAGGGAATTGACGAGGGCCTTTTGACGACTATCCAAGGTCTTTGCGACATTATGGCACCCATAGGGGGCGCTATTCTAGTCCTCCTCGACACGGACATGGCCAAGTCAGCGGGCGTTGGCTCATTTGCGTCATTCAACGTTGGTGCCTACCTCGTCCTCGTCAGCCCAAATATTGCTGGCTCCCTCCATGGTGCTCCGGACTGGATGACAGTGTTCAATGACATTATAACGAGTGTCGCCATCGTCAAGACAGTGGCAGATAATTTGGAATTTGTCCAGGCGAATCCCATGTGGGGACCTTGGACATCACCCCTTCTCGAAGGGTTCATCAATTTGATCTGGTTCGTACCCTCGGGCGGCTGGATTCATTCTAGTTGCCAATCCGCGGGTGGTGCCAACCCCAGCGACTGGACTTCCCTTGTTGGCGCCCTTTACGGAATCGTCTACGCGATCGCGGCGTATCATACGAACCATGGCGTCCCAGAACCGTTCCGCATCCTCGCGGCACTGGCAGCCAAGGGAGCCACTCTGCATTATGGCAACTTGTCCTTTCTAACTGGGTGTCTCCTCTTGAGGGGACATTGATTTCCCGAATTGCTTCGAAGGGGCGCGAGTTGGGCGAATATGAAAAAGAAAACAAAGAGAAGAGAGAAAAAAAGAGACATACAACACCGGGGATTCGCTGGTCGTCACCGACCCAACTACTAGTCCGGCGCTTCGCAGCTTGTGTACAGGGGAGCGGACGGGACCCTCAACATTCTGCGAGCTATGGCCGTATGTAGTTGTCCCATTCGCTAAGCTTGTCTATAAGGGAGAACGGAAGACAGGATAATAAGGTCGAGGGCGATGCAGTGGTCAAGGTCGAGGAAGGTTACTGGTTTTGGTCAGCCGGACAAAGTTGCTATTTCATAATTAACCGTTGAATAAACTCCTTAGTTGTTTAACTTTGTGTAGGAGACTGCTAAGGAACTGTCTATTTGGATTTTCTAAAGGTTGTCTGAAGGAGATGAGACATCAACCAAACTGACAGATCGGGACTCGACAGCTTACATACCTCCCTCCCCAGTCATGTCCCACGTTGGACAACATGAAGAGAGACCACGTACTTAAAATCCGAGTGATTGATCCCTTGAGGATAAGACATGTTTGCTTCACTGGCGCCAATAGTTTCCAATGTCTCGAATATCAGAAGTGAGGGCCGACGGATTATCGAGACCAGCAAAGTGGCCGCCAAAATCATGATCTAGTTTAAAAAGACTATTAATGCCTACCACAAGGTGCCTCCATTTCTTCGCAAAAGTCCTCTCGGGGCAATGGGAACTTACCTTGCCAACGGACCAAGTTTCCGATCTTTTCTACCAATGCTCGTGGGTAAAATACGTTGTTGTACTTGAAGCTGCTATAAAGCAACGGAGCATCTGTAGGCGCCTTGGTGTGTTCTGGCTTAAACCCATTGGGATTTGAGAAATAGATGAAAATGGACGAAAGGAATGACTCGGTCAGGAAGTAAAGCGACGTGATTCGTAGTATCTCTTTGTGGGTAAGTTCAGATAATCCTGTTCCCGCCCTTGGATCAGACCCTACAGGAGCATTAGGATGTTGATATTTCATGCTACCTCCGGAGTCTTCTGGGCCGTAGACCTACAGTCGATGATCTGTTGAGCATTCCACGCCAGTTGGCCGATCGGGTTGTCCTGTAATGCCAGTCCGATTGTGTTTGGCTATTGTTTTATGTTCAAGAGTCTTAGCCACTACCGATTCATCATCGCCTCGTTCTTGGTGTCCATTACCTTTGCGGTCTGCAGGAAAAAGTAGCCATTTCCGGTCTTATTCCATTGTATGAAACGATCCTCCTGGAATTGCTCCTCTGGAGTGAGGATAATGTCATTGGCCGCGAGCTGATCGGGCAGCATGGGGAAGAAGGGGATCATAGTAAAGTGTGCTGCACGGGTGGCAGCTGGATACTGCTCGTACAGAGCGTAGCCGATCACACAGCCCCAATCTGTACCGTGGACAGCGAAGGTCTTATAGCCCAGTAAACCGGTCATGAGTGTATGGAAAATGCGAGCCGTGTCACCAGTAGTCCAATTGGCCGGGGGCGCCTGAGAGAAGGCGTGTCCAGGGAGCGAGGGGACGATGATATCGAATGAGACATCCCTGCCGGCGGAGGTTTTCGCCGTCTGCGTCAGAGGCTTAATCACAGGCAGAAGCTCCAAGAATGACCCTGGCCAGCCGTGCAAGAGGAGAAGTGGGATCGCGTCCGGGTCCCCAGACCGTTCGTGGACGAAATGAATCTTCAAGCCCTCGATGGTTGTGGTGAAATGGTTGTAACTTATATTTGCACAGTTTGAGCAAGTGGCAGATGTTATTGGGAGGATGTAACATCTGGCGCTCACCTATTCATCTGTTCTTCCTCCACCTTCCAGTCAAAGTCATCGATCCATTTCTTCTGCAGCCGCTTAAGAATATCTAGGTCGATACCTGCTGAGGCTCCAAGATCGGAATACACTGATTTGTCGGGCAACTTAGTATTCTTCACCAGATCGAGCATTCTCGGCACATTCTTCGACAAATTGACCTTGAAACGCTCGATGCGGCCGAGCCCTGTAGGAGTATCGGTGAGACCCATGTTGCTGGCGCGGAGAGGATGTGGACGCTTCTGCTTGGAGGAGATGAATGTCGATTTTGGTGGTCAGATGAGCTTGTTTTTATATGTAGGCATACTGGATCGAGAGATAGTATAAGATGTACGGGACCGGATTGAGTTCGGGGCGTGGGAGCGACGCGTATTTCGAAGAATCCTACGGTTCGTCATCCTCAACATTTTCTTCGAGTGACTCAACATATGAGTTCTGTGCCTCCCTCTGTACCCGCACGTAAGGAACGAGGAGGAAGGCATTTGAGATTACCTCGGTACACTCATTTCTTGCCATTTTCGCTGAAAGGATTCCCTTGTGACATGTAAGATACCCATGATCTCAATGCTGGGGGTAGCGCATTATTAATCGCCGGTGCGACACGATCCTGCACCGAAAAATATGAACATTGATGAGAGTTGGATGCGCTAGGCCAGTGGGATGGATCGAACCGAAATAAAACACTCTAAAAATCGGCCTTTGCCCTTTTTTTGAGCGTTATAGGGATAAGGAGAGGCGGCTCTCGTCAGGCGTATGGCTGGTTCGATTGTCTTGACGTTAAGCGGAATATGGCAGGCAACGTAGTCATTGCCAGGCCGCCCACGTTCTCATCCAGTCCGATACCTCCTTTGACGTAATCTTCGAGTCCCAACACGATTCGCATGGAGAGTGGAGTCGAGTCGACGCACTATTTTGGGTTAATGCCGCGCTCGCAAGGGCGCCCGATGACGCGAACGCGAGCCGAATCTGCCGCCACCAGCACAGGGCCAGAGCGGATAGCCACAGTCCCCGCGGGCGAGGGTGCCAACTGCTAGCCCAACATGTTACATGACATTGGGGTCAAAGGTCGTCTTCAGGTCGTATACCGACGTGATGTGAAGGAAGTTATAGTGGGGATCGAAGGCCAGGTACCCCCCTGGGCAGTCTAAAGACCACTGCCGTCCATCCCATTCTTCAAAATCAAGCGGGGTATACGGGCTCGGAAGAATTCCAAGGCGACTTGCCGCGATTCCCTGTTTACTCGGAGCAACTTGCTTTGCAATCGACGTGAGTACACAAGGACAGGATCCTGACTGGTGCTGGCGGACCCCGCCTATTGTTCAATGCGACCTAATCATCGTGGTGTATTATGGTGTGATTCTCTATGAGATAGGCGTCACTATATAAGAGGTAGAAGGAGAAAATGGAAAACAAAGGACTGTTTCTCTCTCTCTCTCTTCGAAGCGCCATTTCTCCTCTTCTACCGCCACCAGTTATCGCAGAAGTTCAATATAGCAGAATCTCACCAGCCCAACAAGGAATCAGCAAAATGAGCCGCTTCAATCTCAAGTCAATCTTCATCATGAGCCTCCTCTCCGCTGCGTCGTCGGTCCCCCACCATAATACGAGATACGTAGGCCCCGAAACCGGGACCCTAGTCATTGTCGGCGGGGGGGAACTCGACGACTCCATCTACCAACGCGTGATCGACCTGGCCGGTGGAGACGACGCCCCCCTCGTCGTGATCCCGACCGCCGGTGGAGCCGACAGCTACGACGACGATGCCGCCGGGGCCGGATCCTTCCGTCGCCTGGGAGCCAAGAACGTCACTGTGCTTCACACGTACGACCCGAAGGTTGCCGACACCAAGGAATTTGTCCGACCGCTAGTGGAGGCCAGGGGAGTTTGGTTCGGGGGCGGTCGTCAATGGCGGCTGGTAGACGCGTACGCGGGCACGCTCACCGAAAAGGCCTTCTGGAAGGTGCTCGCGAGGAATGGTGTCATCGGCGGATCGTCGGCGGGGGCGACCATACAGGGGAGCTTCCTTACAAGAGGAGATACTACCAATAACCAGATCGTGGTCGGTGATCACCAAGTAGGATTTGGTTTTGTCAGAAACATTGCCATCGATCAGCATATACTTGTACGGAACCGGCAGTTCGACTTGTTTGATGTTCTAAAGGTCAAACCGGAGCTACTCGGCGTCGGTGTCGACGAGAACACGGCTCTCATTGTATCCAAGAATGATGCAGAAGTGTTTGGGGCGAGTTATGTGGCCGTGTATGACGGAACTTTCTGGTCGCGAGAGGGAAGCGACTTAAAGAATCTTCCGGATAAATCCTCTCTATTCTACTTCCTCAGAAATGGCGATAAGTATGACCTCGGAAAGAGACAGGTGGTGGTCTAGGTTGTCTAGTGTATTTCCTGAGTGCCCTGTATCTTACAGACCTCGCATCACCGCGAGCAAAGGAGACTCAATCTTGACACCTGATCTAGCTCTTACCACCTCTACGGAGGCAGGTGCAATTTGCACGGCGCTTCATAGAGACTCGAGAGCATGATAACGTGCCGTTTATGGTAACAATATACATTCACTCACCAAACTCGTATATACATATGTGAACGCTAAGATACGCAGCCCAATACCTGGTGTAAAGCATTGCTCAAGGCGCCGGTTACGCCGGCGGATTGGCGTCCTTGACGCTGATCACCTTGGCCGTGTATTTGCTGCCATCTTCCTTTAGCGCATCAAGTGCGAGCTTCAGCTTATCGTGCTCCAGTGTCTAGAGCAGACGGCTCTCGTTAGTAAACGTCGTTTTTTTTTAGAGCGCCACTGTCTCAGGACTCAGATTCTAGGTAACTTACTGCACCAACCGCTTTCGCGGCCTCGGGACCCTTAAGCCCGGCAATACAGACAATTGTGTTGGCGGCCTCGCGCGAGGGCGCGACGATGAGATATTCCAGGCCGTCGAGGGCCGCTCCGGAGCTTAGGTATTCCTCAAAAGCGGCGGCGGCAGCATGTTGCTTTTCGGCGGGTATCTTTATATGGGAAGCGGATAGGAAGGGGCTAGCAGGTGTCTTCGCCGCGTCCGGAAGGATCAGGTGGTGGCTATGACGGCATCACTCAGTTTTAGGTCCACGTTGAGAGAGATAGAAAAAAAAACATCAAAAAAGGGAAATAAAAATATGACACGGGGCTCGTACCAAGCGAAGGAAGGGTTTGTCGCGTCGATGAGCTTGCCAAACGCGGGCTTGATGCCCTGATAGCGTTCACCTAAGTCGGGGAACACATCAGTCGTTGATACACCATTCTTTTTAGTAGCCGCAACTTACCTGGCTCGAAGATGTCCTTCTCCTCTGCCGAGGTCCAGTCTGCGATGAGAACGGCGATCTGAGGGTCCTCGATCTGAGAAGCATAGAGGGATTGCCTTGAAATAGGGAAGGTGAGCGAGATGCCCGTCGTGTCGTAGAAGATTTCGTTCCACTCCTTGTCGGGGAGGCCACTCTTTCGGAACGTGCAGAGCTCGAGCAGGCGGCCAGGGCCGTGTTGCTTGGGGTATACGACGGGGAGAGGCATGTTTGCAGTGGAGGCTAACGCACAGAAGCAATGTCAACGGGCGAGATTTGCGAGGGGCGGCAGACAGGAAATCTAAGCCCGGGTAGTGATACCCTATAGTAGTCGCATGGATGATTGCTCTGGGAGCGACTTTATTTTGTACGCTGCGGCGTACCTCGTGTCCGCATCCTCTGGGTGATGCACTTTGAGGAGATTGAGGAGATGGCCGTAAGGACTCCGGTACTCCGGTAACCCTACCCACCTGGGCCCCTGAAGTCCCAGCAGAGTCCCCTACCCAGTCCATTAGCTCGTATTCAGTGTCTTT
>PGIR01000058.1:0-208056 GCA_002812735.1 Scedosporium dehoogii | reverse complement strand
TTTTTTTTTTTTTTTTTTTTTTTTTTCCTACAGTGACTTCGGCTGTCCCTCAGGTTTCTACTACTCCCGCGGTCGGTGCTACCAACGTACCGGCTGGTACTACTGGGGCCGCTGGGTCGTCGCCGGCATCATCATCGCTCTCACAATCTTCCTCTGCGTCATCATCGCCTGCGTCAACTCCCGCCGCCGCCGCAAGCGAGGCCTCCGCCCCATGTACGGAACCGGATGGATGGCGCCGCCTGGCAAGTTTGGCGGCCCTCCACCTCCCAACCAGCAGTGGGCTCCCGGCTACGGAAGCCCCGCGCCGCCTCCGCCGCCCTACGGTCAGCAGCCTCAGTACGCTGGGTCGCCTTATGGACCGCCGCCGCAGAACGGATACTTTGGCCAGACGGAGGGCGTGCAGCAGCCGCCTAATGCGTATCAGGGTGGCTACGCACCGCCTCCAGGCCCTCCTCCCCAGAAATAAGGAGGGGAGTCTGCGATGATGGGGGGCTGGAGAAGAAGAAGGGGATGAGGAATCGCTTGGTTGCGAGGCGGATATTTGGTTTTAGGGGTAAACAGTGATGGAACGGATGGGTAAGGTAATGATGAATGATACCTCGCTAGCCCCTGTGGCTTGTTTCCATTTTCCCTCTTTTCTCTTTCTCTCTCTTCTTTTTTCTTACCGAATACCTTGTATTTCCGTATTATATTATTCTAGACAGCTATGGAGTCTATTCTAAACTCCAATCGATCTCTACCCTTGCGGGTTATGGTTTTGCTCAAGTTGTATTCAGAGCCCCAGTGAACTCCTCAGTAATGAAATCATATTTTCCTCCCGATCATGCCTCCAGCTCCAGAGACCAGAAGTCAGGATGCCTTTCGCCTCACTCGAACCGATCCTTGCCGTCTCCTCAAGCGGTCTGCATAATATCCTCGGCCAAGTAAAGACTCGGCAACGGGAGGGGCTCGATCCTGAGTCAGTCATAGATCGAGATACCGACGTGATGCTCGCTCAGCGATCACCGGCCGTCACGGTCCTTGGAGTTTCCATTTGCTTTCCTGGTCAAAGACCGTAACTGGAATCTAGGATCCGGGGCGTTGGGAAAGGCGAGGTTGTATGTCGCGAGACCACGAGATCTGTTTGATCAAACATTTCCTCCCGTGATAAACCCAGTGGCAGTATAGGAGATGGGTGCAAGGCCGCAAGGTCCTTTACCCTCGAATCTTGGATCGCTAACACACCAGAGAATCACTTTCCCAATGTGGCCGTCCGTGCCAAGTTCGTCTATGCCGCCCTTTAACGCGACCATTGTCTTCGCGGCATCTAGATGTTTGTTCAGAGCATCGGGATCACTACACATTTTCTACCTCGCCTCATTTCCGTTAGCTCACGGCCCCTAGGCCTGAAAGGGGAAAAAAAGAAGAGGTCTGGAAGTGAAAAAGGACGTAATCCTCACCGCATCAGCCGCAAGAGCGAGGGTTTTGGTAAGAGTCAGGTCACTGACGGCGGTTCCTTCACGACGAATGGCGTCGTTGATGGAGGCGATGCATTGGCCTTTGTACATCAAAGCCAAGGTAGAGAAAGATTCGTCATGGTGCACATTGACGAGGCTTTGGCATGCGGCGAGGAGGAGGGTCGAGAGCATGCCGGCGTCGGCGGCGGCGGTTTGGACGAGGTAAGATGTCATACCCCGAGAAAAGGAGGCTCTATCGGAGGCATTTTCGAAAGGCATGCAAGTAATCACAAGGTCTAATGCAGTGTTGACGACTGGGTGGATTGTAAGTCTTGGGCTAGACTTTGATAGGAGGGAATACCGGGTAAAGGACTCAGTTTGGGTAGGGCAAGAGAAGAAGAGAACTCACAGTGATCAAGCAGATGATATTCAAGACGGTTCAACGGACGAGTGAAGCTACTGAAAGTATCGATCCTTATAGCACTTAGACCCGTTACCACTGGGCTAAGGTCTGCTGCTGTGGCACCCGTTCGAGGGATGCGGGTGGTCCTACGCTGTCGGGATAGCGCCGAAGCAGGAACGGCCACTTTCTTCTGAGCTGCCTCCTTGGCCTTCTTCTCCTGATGTTCGACCACGTTCCTCTTGCGCCGCCGGGGATTCCTCGCCGCATGCGAGCGAACTAGGGTCTTGAACTCCGTGGCATCCGCAGGATTCGATATATGGACAAACTGGAGACCTCCTCGAGCGCGAGAAGGAGGCTTGGGCCTTTCATCGGCGATAGTCATGCCGACCTTTTTTTCCTGTGTTTGCCTAAAGGAGATTCGAGGCGTTGAACTTGGAAACCTCGTGCGCCACGAAGTACGTAAGGGAATGATGGGGAGAGCAGCTCTGACTCGTCCAAGGTAATCCAAGGTAAATGAAATAGGAGGAAAATATGGACACCGCTTCACCATCAGAATATTAATTTGTTTTAAAATACAAAGAACATTGTTCACCGGGAAGCGTTGGAGCTGGGGGGATGAAGAATTATTACGAAGCGACCCTGGAACTGACGGAGTAAGCCTGCCCAAACTCGCCGAGTCCTGTCGGAGCTCATGGATCAAATTGATCAAATTGATCCATTGATCCTTCTCGCGAGATGCCAAGACTTGCATTTTCCTAATTCGGCATAGGCTGTCCGAGTGCTTGGGACTTGGGATCCACGAGTCAATCCGACGGATGCAATGGGATGGGATGTCAGAGGTTCGCTCGTAAATAACACGAATTCTCGCCTGCTTGTGTTGTGCCCGTCTTAGAAATAATAGCAAATACCTAGTGTATTTTAGAAGGTCCTTGAAGCGTTGGCGGGTAGACAAATGAAAGACTACCAGATTCAGCATTGATGTGCATCGTCACTCAGGGTATAAGTGCTGCTCACGACCATCACCAGAATGTACCATCAACTCGCACCAGAGCTCCTCAGCTGTCTTACCCAACTCCCCAGCGAACTTGCCTAACGCCAACCAACCTGTGCTGTCTTCAATAATTCCAACGCCCTCGTAGCCAACATTTGCGCTTGACATCCCAAGTCTGTGCCCCTCATGCTTCGCTCAAGGCTCGACAAGGCTCGGCAGGACGCCCGAATAAAAAGCTGGGACCCGAACACTCAGATACCAGATCTGAAGGGCAAGGTGTTCGTGATTACCGGTGGCAGGTAAGTTGATTGTGTATCGCAATAGGCTATTATGCTTGATTGCCTTCTCGAGACACACCCTGCTGACTCGCTTCCCAAGTGCCGGCCTAGGTTTGGAAACGGTGAGCAACCTCGCTCGGAAGGGCGGCAAAGTCTACTTCACGGCGAGGTCGAAAGAAAACGCAGAGCGCGCAAAAGAGTACATTCGATCCAAGAGTCCGGATGTGAGCGAGGACCAGCTCGTCTGGATCCCTCTTGACCTTGGAGATGTGACTAGCATCTTACGAGCCGTTGACGAGATCAAAACTAGCACGCAGAGAATAGACGTCTTGAGTAAGGGGCCCTGGGTGTTCTGAACCTCGGCTTTGTTGGGTCGCTTACATGGTTCTTCAAGTCAACAATGCAGCCACCATGAAGGATATAGGGAAGACGACGGATGCCGGATGGGAATTGGGTATGGCGGTTTGGTATGTTTCCTTTCCCACTCATTTCCCTCCTCTTTTGGACAAACCCGCCATGCCTACAACATCACGCTAACCACTGGTATATATATCGTAGTCATTTCGGTCAGTTCATTTTCACAAACGGCCTCCTTCCAATCCTGAAGAAGACAGCAGTTCAAGACGGCAGCGATGTAAGGATCGTCACGTTGTCATCCGAGGCCGCAAACGTATACCTACCTGAAAACTACGAGTTCGACTTCACCTCGCCGTCTTTCGTCTCCGGCGAGCTACCCTACGAGCCCTGGACATGGCGATGGTTCCAAAAGCCATTCTTCGACGTTAACATGGTCCTCTACGGCCTGTCCAAGCTGGCCAACGCCTTCTTCGCGCAAGAACTGCAACGTCGGCTCGATGAGCAAGGCGTTCCCATCCTGTCCTTGTCCATACATCCGGGCGAGGCCGGGACAGAGGGGAGCCTAGGGATCTTTGCGGGACCGTTCAAGTCTCTGCTGCGTCAGGTGATGCTTACGAGTGACCTAGGCTCGTATCACACGCTGTTTGCGGCGACAGCCGGCGAGATCCGGGAGAGGGCCGAGGAGTATAAGGGGAGATATATGGTGCCGAAGGGGCAAGTGAAGGTCGTGCATCCTGTGGCGGAGGACGAGGAGCAGGCTCGGAAACTATGGGTGACTACCGCGGCGGAGGCGGATAGGTATCTTTCTAAGCTTGGACGGGGTGCTTTACCTGAGTGGTGAAGTATTTGAGGTCTTTCTCAAGTTTCCTTTCAATGATTTGATATTGTACAGGAAACTACCCCTTCGTAGTAATCTTGATGTAAGTCCCAGCGACCTGGGACGCAACTCACAAAACACACAAAAAGAAAGGGGGGGATTTGGAATAAAGAAACAACAGATTTAGCTCCAGTTACGGACATCTATTACAGAGTGGCATGTCTCTCATGTTTGACGAACTTGTACAAGTAGTGGACTAAATCCAACAAAAGGTATTATGAGCAGAGGATGTTGGGGAACAAACGGTATTGGATTCTACAAAGTAGGAAGCATCTTTCCAAGTCTTTCCAGGGGCAACTTGGGATTGCAATTTCGAAAGAAGTGTGGGTTCGAATCCCACTCTTGTCAATTATTTTTCTTCTTCTCATTTTCTGTGAAAGGTATTCCTCCTCAACCTCTAACCTGTGCTCGAACTCATCAAATTAGAGCCATCCTATTTTCCCCATATCCACCCATCCCCCATTCACAAGGATGTATGCGGCGAGAAGTACCCCAGAATCCCTAAATGCCACGTCAAGAGACACAGGCATATGTTGCCCGGTTGCCTGACAATAAATATCGAATCGTTTTAGATTGGGGAATGAGCCGTTCTTGGTTTTCTTCGCCAGCTCTTCCATGTCCTGAAAGAGGCAATATAGGTCGGCGCCTGTGAGAGTTACTTTTTCAATCGATGCTGGAAGGAAGGTGTGGAATAAAGGGCTGCGGCCCATCTCTTGCTCCACATCACCACCAAGAAAACATGTTTGGTCAATGACGAGCGTTCTGAGGGCTGTGAACTTCTTCAAGCTGGTTATCATATCATGGCGCTCGAGCTGTACGATGCCTTCCCAGTTACCTGCCTGTATTTCCAGATATTCCAAGGTCTCCCTGCAATGTTCCAGCTCATGGGATATTTCCCTGGGGGTCGCCACACGCGGCCTGTAGTAAGGCCTCTCATCGGGTCCTTGAGGCTGAAAATATTGGAAGGTAAAGGTCTTGAGTTGCTTGCATGAGGACACTAGCTTTCTCAGCATCCAGGCGTCGAGTGTGCACATTGGCAAAGTGAGTTCCTTCAAATTTGGTAGATCCAAGCTTGCGGGACATGAATGGCACATGCAAGCTTCCAGATGCTCGAGATTGGGCGCTTTCTTAAGGAGGCGAGCGACCGCACCCAAGTCAAGGCCGGCGGCGTCGCCCCGAGGCGTTACCCGACACGCTAAGTGCAGTGACTTCAAGGACTGTAGGCTCGACGAGGGAAGCATGAATTTGCCGTACGCGGTGGTACGCGAGAGCTGTAAAGAGAGCTGCTGCAAGCTGACAGCCGAGCTGAGAAATAAATCGACCAGAAATCCGTGTCGAAACCCCTCCTGGAACGAGCCGTCGCCAACATCAGGATCCCGATTGTGGACAGGCCTCTGGGCCGGCAGCGGGGCCTTCCAACCTTTAGGAAGCCAGACTTCCAGGTGCTCAACCAGCTCGTTGATAAAAGCCATGTCGTCTGCTCCGACCTTGAAAATGTTGAAAGTAGCCTGTCTAACGGACGTGCCGAGGCCGGGGCACTGCATGAGGGTGCGCATAAAATTCAAATAAGGCCGCCGATCCGTCATTAAGAAGAATGCATGGTATAGAAATGGCGTTGCAAGAGTGTTGAGTCGGCGCGATGTTCGGCATAAGCTGGACAACGCTACGACGTGAAGCCGAATCCGCTCGTGCCTCTCGGTTACGCTATCAAGAGGACGACTTAATCTGGACGGCGCCGGAGTATGAACTTGAGCTCGCTCGTGCTTTTCAAAAGCATGATCGCAGGAAACATCCGGGTATTTCTGGCAGTGCAAACAAAGCAGCTGGCAGACTTCATAGAGAACCTCATTCGGGAGGTCAAGCAAGCTTCCGCCGGTCATCATTTGGGGGGACGGTTCCTGGGACTCCGGGTGTTGGTGTTCGGACATGGCGGGTTGGAGGATTGAGATCAAACTGGGGCAGGTTTATATGATGGCAACTTGCGTATACCACTTTGGAGAGTGTGATAGAAGCAAAGTCTGTGGTGTTGAAATAGAATAGGCGTCAAATATTGAAGAAATGATAGCCATCTTTCCAGTTCTGGGGGAGCCAAGGTGCCTTTGTGGCACACCTTTTCTTAAGACGACAGGAATGACAATGAAGCATGCCCCTTTGCGAAGTGAAGTGCAGGGCCAGGAAGAAGTCTTTGACGCGTCGTAATACAGTCTAATGTTCAATATTCCTTTCATCGTCAGTTCTATCCCCTAGAAACCGTGATCCGATACCGTCAATGTCTATTATTCTTTTCAGTGAAGAGTGTGTCTTCTAAGTCTGCCCTACCTCTTTGTCTGTTCCTATTCTATTGAGGACTTCTCTCGTTTGTTCCCAGCTTTGTTTCCCATTGATCAACGGATCCGACGTCTGTCAGCTCTTACAGGAGCCTTTGCAGCGGCTACCCGTGGGGATTGGTTAACACTATTGGCCAGACCACCAGTTCAATGTTGCTTTGTTCCTTTATGTGTGATGCTGCGGACAGGGCTGCATTGATCCGTCCTACTACTACTACAATTAGTAAGGCGGCAGAGCGAAAGCTACTCGATGAGTCAATGGTGAACCTCGCGCTGAGATGTGCGACCATCTTCCGCTTTTCGACAAGGCGGCTGGTGTTGTTTGTCGATGATGAGATAGGACTGCGGAGCTTTCCACTGATGAATCTCGTTTCCTGGAGTTAGTCAAGCGTTATCTGTGTAGCATAGCACCATACTCGTTTGAAAAGAGGGCGAATCGCAACTGGCGAAAATGGCGCCGCTCGAGCAAGTTGAAGAAGACAAGATCTCCGCCAGCGTCTTGCAAGAGCTGTCAGAGACTCCATATGCTTGCTCTTCGCTAACCCAGCTCACCGGCGGGAGCGCCAACTTTGTCTATCGTGGCATCCTAGCTCGACCCTTGCCCGCCCATGATGGATCCGAAGTCAAGAGTGTCATTATCAAGCACTCGACCGACTTCGTGGCCGTCAATAGGGACTTCCCACTCGACGTCAGGCGTTGTGTAATTATTAACCTTCTCTCCCCCCCCCTTCCTAGCAGAGGTGCTGATTCATTTGTATTCCCCGGAAGACATTCGAAGTGTTTATGCTTAATGCTGTGCTTGGATATTCGCCTCCCGACATCAATGCCACCGTGATCAAGACACCTCGTCCTTACCTATTCGATCGACAGACAAACACGCAGGTCCTCGAAGACTTCTCCGATACCGACGATTTGAAATCCGTCTTCTTCTTGCCCAACGTTGACAGCCTCCTTCCCGGTTCCAGCGCGGCGACCATCGGCCACCACTTGGGGTCCTGGCTTCGATCCTTCCATGTGTGGGCTTCAGCACCAGAGCAGGCGAGAATGCAGGCTGCGATTGAGCAGAATCACCCGATGCGAGAACTGAAGCGTATGGTAACCTACGGTAGCTTTCTCACGGTATTGGAAAACTTTCCGGAACTGTTGGTGGGTTGCAAGGAGACCCTTGGAATCGTCCGTGATGTCATGTCAGAGGAGTTCAGGAAGCCGCCGGTTTATGAAGACGAAGACTGGGGAATTATACATGGAGATTACTGGTCAGGAAAGTATGTGTCTGTCCCTTTTTTTCTCCACGCATCAAGTTGAATCGGTCCTCATGTCTGACTTTTGACGATAAGTGTCCTACTTCCGAATACTCCATGGCAAGAGCCAGGCGCCGGAACTAATAGACTCTTCATCATCGACTGGGAACTTGCTCAGTACGGCCATAGGGCCTACGATCTCGGCCAAATGATCGGCGACCTTTACGAGCGGAGAATATTCAACGATATCGACATCGTCATGCCCGTCATGCAGGGAGTCATTGAAGGTTACGGCGAGCTGAGCGACGATAGGGCGTTTCGGACCGCTATCCACGCAGGCATCCAATTGATCGGGTGGTATAATAGGCGGCCCCGGACGGGTGCTCTGATGGCTCCGGTGGAAGTGATCGTGGCCGGGTTGACGATTGGAAGGGACTTTATTCTGAAGGGATGGGAGAAGGATAGGAAGTTTTTCGAGAAAAGTGTGCTGGCATCTTTGTTTGCCGCAAAGTAGACTAAAGACGAAGTTAGGAGGGTACTGGCTGTTTCATCAACCAAGATGAGAGCCCACTTGGGGCTACCTTGGACTTGGAGCGGAGCTAAGGGGTATGAAAGGGGAGAATAAGGCCGATAGATCCATTGCATGCATTTGATGTTTCTTGCTTCGTAAAGTTTACATCATAGATGCAGTTGAGTCTCAGACAGAGATTCAATTCATACAGGGTAAAAGCTTGGGAGCAAGAGCAAGACGGCGAGGGAGATGACAGGATGACAACGGAAGATCATTTTTGAGTATCATTCTTCGTCCCTTGTCCCTGTTCCTGGATGCCGGGATGTATATGTCTAGTGTATATGATGCATAGCATATAATCCATGTTTGAAGCAGTTCCGACCACCGGTGATGAGGCAAGGACAGTCTCATTCCCATCAGAAGGGCAAAGCCAAGCAGTTCCTGAGGCACGAAAAGGTCTATCGTGATCTCGGTGTGTGGGATACAAGATTGACGGGAACAGCGTGACCTTCGCTTGACTCTCTTCACAGTTCTATTTGCCAGCCAGTATCCGGGGACAACTGCTTAATGGTGCTGTCGGGTGTCGCCCAGGAGATGACGACTTTATCAATGTTTCTTTCGTTCTCCGTTTCCCTCTTCCTATTCCGTCCCTTGCTTCATCCTCTCACCTCGGCGTGTGGCTTCTGAGGATGGCAATCCCGGGCACAATTTGCGTCAATCGACCCCTGTCTATCCGGCATGCTCTACCCAGTTATCTCCGATTCTAGGAAGTACTTGGAAGGACATAATACTCCGTAGTGTACTTCGTACTTCGTAATTATATGAAGTACGTACAGTTACTTCGTTCTTCAAAAACTTCTGTGTTGTATTACGAAGTACGAAGTACGCCAGGCCGAAGCTGGCAAGGATCGATGTGTTCGGGGCGCAGCACAAGCAGGTTCCAGACTCCAGAGCGCGATCAATCGATGTCACAACGTCAGCCAGACCGGGCTTCAGAAGTTCAGGGGTCTGCGATGATCTCTTGCTCGAATGAATGGCTTACTCAACCTTAAGCAAGGGGCACGTAATCCGCTGTACGAAGTACTCCGTACGTCGTACTTTGAACTGGACTGATTCCTTCCTTTCTTTGCGTTTGATGTGATCGTGAGCTTCAACCTCTGCTCCTCAGGCGCGAGGTGAACACGATCATAGACCATTTCCTACACTAAGACGCAGACGCCGATACCTCCAGTCCAGTAGTGAGCTGCGTCTCACGACACTCTTTTCGTCTTCATCTGTCTTAGTTTTCATTTATTTCCGCCCCCCAATCTCACCATATTCGTCCATCCTTCGAGGCAGTGCCGATACGTCCGTGGACGCGGTGATTGCCACTTCTGCCCAGTCCACATTCCACATTCCACTCTTCGGAGGACACTTGCTTGATGAGATAGGTTATACGGCTCCTTGGCACTTTCGCGTCTCTCATTAGCCTGATCTGCGTCGTCTTCCCGCTATATCTTTTTTCTTCTTCTTTGGATCGTCACCTGGGATCCCTTTTCGGCTCGCGGTGTCTCTTGTCCCCTAATCCTTTCTATATATCTTCAATCTGTTATCATCTACAAGATCACGGAACCAAGCGAAAATAAAAAATAAAAAAGGAGGGAAATAATATCGACCGGCCCGTTTTAACCCCCATCGTCAAGATTGAAGATATTTTTCGCTCCTCCCCCTGTTAAAATGAAAAGACACTTTTTTTTCTTCTTCTAAGAAAAGAACAACACCATTGTCAGAACCCGAGAATCCTACAGACGACTATTACGAAGGAGGATTCGGAAATTCTGACGCCTCCGCGCACAGCCAGCTTCACAGGTTTCAACCCCGAGGGTTCGTGACGAACAGCACCTTCGTCCCAACCCAATTCGCTTCCGCGAAGAGGCTTCGCAGCATCCAATAGGGACCGGACCAAGCTCCTTTCCACGCTGTGACATCCCCGCATCACGTCTATGCACGAAGTACGAAGTACGTCCACGAGCGAGTGACACTGTCAAGTGCCAAGTGCGCGCAGCGTCAATTAGCGCACACTATCTCCTGCTTCGTCCCGAAGCTCAGACTCAGCCCTCCAGCCACCTCCAAGTCACGGCCCCCTGCTCCTGAGTCTGGCATATGCTTGCAAAAGATATTTTTTGGGTCGTCAGCCAAAAGGGAACAAAAAGCCATTGGTCGTAAGCCTGCAGAATTGCTACGGAATACGCAAGGTCTCCCGGTCCTTATTCGCCTCGTTCCGCTCCTGTTCCTGTGCCTGGAACGGTCTTCACCAACCTTGATTTTCTCCCCTCCACTTTTTTTTTCCTTTGGTCCCTCAAATACTCCTTTCTTTCGTTTGACCAAATCTTCTCGATTAAACCATCTGGAGCATCCACTTAGCGTCACCTGCCTCTATCTTCCAGGTCCTCACGTTACGAAGTAAACTGAACACCGAGAAATAATTCCCCCCCTTTCAATCGACAAACGCGCCCGACAACCAGGCACCAGACCTCCTTGCCGCTTGGAGAAGATCTTCAAAGACGTCGATCATACACGCTGGTTGCCATCCCGCCTTACGAAGTACTTGGAGGCATGGGCATGCGTGCTCAGTAGTGTTCTACTCGGTCTCCACCCCCTCCCCCGAACTTCCTCTCGACTCGTCCTGTACGCCAGAAAATCGTTCGCTCGCTAAACCCGATTTCCACCCACCTCTATCCTCCCTCTTTCTCCTAGCCGTCGGCCGGTTTTCTTCCATCCCGACTTCCCACCCCTTCGTCGGCCTCTTCTCTCGTCTCTCTCCACCCCTCGATTACATCTTTAGCACTGGGGAAGGGGAGACGGGTAGTGTGAAGATGCCATCCATCGATGTCGCAATGGTGAGGAGCATGCGAGGCGGGCTCTGGGGGGCGTTTGCCGAGAGTTTATCGACGACTGTAGTGAGGCGAGATGCTTTTACAGACATCACCAACCAGGCCAGCGATGTAAAGACTGCATTCTCCAGTTGGGACAACTGCATGCAAGCCACTTACTGCAAGTAAGACATTCCCACAGTCTCCCGAAAGGTGCCTCTTCAATTAAGCATCGCGAGATGGCTCCTTTGTCTCAGTTCGAACCTGCCTGCTAACCTAACCTAACCTCGTCGGCAGATGGCCCGTGATCGCAATTATAATTATCGGTGGTCTTATCATATTTTCCATCGTCTGGTGTATTATTCGATGTGCCTGCTGCGGTCTTTCCTGCTGCTGCGAGTGTTGCTACTGCCTCAAATGTTGCGGCAATTGTCTAGGATGTTGCGACCCGCCAAGGGGCCGCGCCCACAAGTACCTCGATAACGAGACACTTCCGCCTACCCACGGCTACCGACCGGAGCCTCCCATGAAACCCCCGGTATTCTCGCCTGTGCGGGCAACCGCCCCCGGTCCCGTTTACGAACCTCCTCAGTATGCCGAGTTCGACGTGGGCAAGAAGGGTGGGGATGATGCCCTCCCCTCGATGCCGACATGGGGAGATGCTGGATCCAAGAAGGTCGTCGTTGAAGAAGACGGCGTTGAGATGAACAGACTTAACCCTGCTGCAACCGGCCAGACCGTTGCCTCCGCGTCCGCCGCCGCCGCCGCTTCTGCTGCGGCTGTTGCTGCAGCGGCGGGTCAACCAAGCCCCAGCATGTCTGGCGGCAACCGAAGCCCTTACCGCCAACCCTCGCCCGTCGCAACGAACGGCTACGCCGGCCAAGCCGTTGGTTATGCGAATCAACCTCAAGGCCAGAACTACAACAATGGTTACGGCCAACCTTCCTCGCCTTACGGTGCCGATCCTTACGCCGCTGGCGCCATTGCCCCCGCCCCTCGGATGACTTCCCCTCACCAGGATTACAACAACAATGGAAATGGCTACAACCAATATGACAATTCACAAGGCTATGGCGCCGGCCAGGGCTACGAAAACGGCTATTCTGCTCAAGGCTACGGAGGAGCCTATTCGCAGACTTCTCAAGCCCCTCAGGCCTACGGCATGGACCCGAGGCGACCTTCTCCCACACCGGCAGCCTATGGCGCTGACCCCATGAGACACTCGCCCACCCCCCAGACCGATTACGGGTACGGCCAGCAGCAATATGGCGCCGGCGCCGGCGCCGGATACAGGCACCCACAGCAGGCACAACAATCCGCTGGGCTCCAGAATTCTGGTGGTTTCGACTTCAACTCGGGGTATAGCCGGCCGCACGATCCCTACAACGACTACGGACATGCCAGCGAACCCCAGGAACTACCCGCCAGCAACGGTTATGCGGCATACTCGCCTCGCACAGCCCAACGTCCTAATGGTGGCTACTAGAGGAAGCAACCTGCGTACGTAGTGTGCTCGGGATCTACTTGACCTAGTGAACCTTCTCATTCTCACCTGCGGGTTTCCATTTCCATTTTACGCATCGCCACGGTTAGAAGGCGTTATTTTTGTCGTTGTGTCCTTTTTTCTGTCTCAAAAAACAGCAACTTAGACGAGCCGTCTGCATCTACTCACGTCCTTGTTTTTCTTTCTTCTCTTCTTTCTTTCTTGGGAGTCACGCATGTTTCAGGTACGGTAGAAAACGGGAGTTTTTGGTATTTTGGGAGTAATTTTCATTTCGAACATGACCGGTGGGAGCAGGTGCGCATGACATGGCGTTGGACGTCGTCTGTGGCTTGTTGGATCGATGATCGATCGCTTGTTTTATTGATTGGAGGGAGGCTGAGCTTTTGAATTGTCCGCCATTGATCGTCTTTCTGCTCGGCTTCGTCCTCCATTATTCTTACGAATTTTGGTTAACCATCACCCACGAGCTGGCAAGGGTCAGATCCGCAGGGGTCGAGCGAATAAGGTGTCGGTGAGGAGAGAAGTTCTTTGGATTCGGATACAGATGTGTTGTTTGGGTGGTGCTGTGTACTTATACGGAGCGGGTGTGTTTCCGGAACTTGTACTCGATGAGAACTCGGATGTTGGAAGATATTTTGTCTGTCTGGGAGGGGAGAAAATGAAAATGGATGGGCTAATAGCGCAGGGACAGAATAATACCACTTTCATGACAATAAAACAGCTTCGAATCTTGGGCTAAGCATCACTCACTCCCTAGCATGTCTTCGATGATGACGATGGTCTCTAATACCTGTGTAATTGCAGATTGAATGGATATTGATGTATATTCAAAGCAGTGTATATATGAATGCTTGTCAAATGGAGCCCCCGACTCCAGCTACATCCCGCGAATCACCTGGCTAAAGAAAACATGAAAAGAACAACGCCCATTTCCCCGCTTCTGCTTTGCTATCCCAATAGAATGTAAAAAGACACCCAAGAAAGACAAGATGTACCCGGTTGTTTTGCTCGTGCGATGCTGGACACACTCCTCCTGAATGGGGAGGTGCTTGGATGGTATATAAAAGAAGGACATTAGAAACACAGGTACGAGAATAGGAATGGAAAAGGCAGGGGTCGAAATCAGTAATAACAGGAACGCAATAGAAAGATGAGAAGAAAGAAATTGAAACTGTTTCCCCTTCCCTGTTTAACCCCGACGTGTGTCTTGCGTGTGTATGTTCCCAAGCGGATATCTGAGTAGAGTAGAGAGTGTTGAGAGTAAAAGGATGGATAAAAAGCGAATACAGGAAAACTCGCAGTTGAGTTCTAACGCTTTCAACATCAAAATGATACTCGTAAGCGGTAAAAAGCCCAGTTTTTTTTACTGAGTCGGGACAACAAGTTCCTACTCCTTAGGATAGAGACTCGTCGGCAGCAAGCTTCCGCGCTCGCTCCCCCTGCTGGAGCCGCTGCCCTGCACCAGAGTTTCCCCGTCAGCCTCGCCATCTGACTCGCAACTCGGCCGCGATCTAGACCTATGCATGCGCACGCCGTACGTATTGTCATTTTCGGTACTGAGATCGTCGGAACTAGTCTCGAAATTTTCCGCGTCGTAGCGACTGGCCGACGAGCGGCGTCTTCTCTGATCATTGTCGTCGTCATCGTCGGGTTCCTCACCAGGAACGCGCTCGTGGTCGCGGGGTGGCTGCATCTTGATAAACGAGTCGATGATGTAATATTGCAGGGCGTTCATGATGAGGGGGAAGAGCATCATGACGAAGAAGATTTGCAGCTTCTCGTTGCCTTCGGTCCAGCCCAGGGCCCAGTCGCCGATGTGGGAGACCCAGGGGAAGAGGACGAAGATGATGAGGACGACGAGCTTCATGCCGAAGAGGCCGCAGAAATAGAGGAGGGATTGCTTGAGCCACCATCGCCAGTTGGGAGGGGAGCCGTAGTTGCCTGTCTGGATGGATTCGGGAGGCTGGCCGAAGGAGGTGAGGGAGGCGAGGCCAGTGAATAGACGGAGGAGGTAGATTAGGATGGGGATGCCGAGTGTCGTCTATTCGGTGTGAAGCTAGACGTTAGCAGCCGTTGCATATCTTTAGGTCTCTGGTGCCTTTCGGAAGCAGCTAGGGGCAAGTGCGGGCGGGGGGCAGGAAAAGCAAAATGCGCACGAAGAACTTACGTCAATGCCCAGGTTCAGTAGGTAGGCGGAGCACGGGTTCGGACTATACCCGTCTCCATCTCTACGCAGCAGCATCCTCTCCATGGGTCCGATGCCAGGCTGTGGCGTCTGTAGAGTAAAGCGTCCCGACGTGAGCATGGACATGAAGACATTGGCGATATGAACCAGCACGGAGCCAAACACCTGCTTCGAAACGTCGAAGAACCAAATCAACACGGGTCGCTGCGGTCGTTCCCTCCATCGCTTGTACACCAGGGACATCATGGCAAGGCCGCCGAGAGCTGCCTGCACAATAAGGGCAAAGGAGCCTAGGAGACGGCACTCGCCGGTATAGTCATCGTCGTCGGTGTCGTCATCGTTACCCGCGATCGGGACACTTGTCGCGGTAGCTACTGCGGCGGCGACGGCAGTGGCTAGCAAGTTCGCAGTGGCGAGGGGGATCGATACGTCGGTTGGCGTGGGGTTCGCGACGGTCGTTAGGGCAAAGACTGCCTCTCTCGCGAGGTCGAGCACAACGGCGGGTCCTTGCTCGAGTGGTGGTGACATGGGAGGCTACCTGGACCGGGGGATATTGGAGGGGAGGTAGACAGGCGACGGTGAGGAGGGATGAGGTGGTGGGAGCTACGACGTGTCGTGTTAAGGGTTCGTTCTCCCAACCGACTCTCGAGTTGAGCGAGAGGGGCGAGCGTGCGAATCGTCACGCCCAATTCATCACTGATCGGAGTTTTTTCTCCTCTTCTTCTTCCTCGTCGTCGGAGATTGTGACACGGCTTTGGGCGCGGAAGGGCTTGGCAAGGAATGTAGGGAGATTAGAAGCCGGGGAGTAAAACGATGTGAGTCAATCAAAGCAACGGTGGGAAGAAGAAGAATGAAAAAAAGAAAGTAGTAAGGAATAAAATTGAGAAGAAGCAAAAAGAGGAAGGGAAAAAAAAGGAGCCAAAAATTCTGTCCTTTTTTCCAATTTGACACGGGGAAGCGAGAGGTGCAGGTTGTCGAGAATAGGTTGAGCCTCCTGACAATCTGTTACGCCTCGTGGATACGGGTTGTATTACTTTTGCTTCGTACCTGGAGCGAGGACGAGGACGTTGGCGGGACGGGGCAATTGCTCCAATTCAACGCTTGGCTGCTTGGCTGCCTGGGATCAACGAGGCGGAGGGGCCAGCAGGGTCACGGTCTCGGTGTCTTACTCGTAGTTTAGGGTCGAGCGCAGGGGCTGTTTGGCTGCATGTGGTGTACAGTGGGTGCATTTGGCCGCCAAAAGTGTAAGAAGTTACTGGGGCCTTTTGTAATGTAATTGCCTGTGCCGGCTAATGTAGAGCCACCGGCGCCCCAAATTTACTTAGTCTCAGGGGATGTGTGGGCGACGAAGGTCGGTCATAATACTTCGTTGCCGTTCTCGGTCTCCCACAAACATATCTTCTCTTTAATCGTCAATTTACTTGTATTACTTCGTAGAAGTGTGATATCTGTCCCAAGTTAGATTACAAACTGCCCTACTTCGTACATCATTCGCCAAACAGTCCATTCCCATCTGGTTCCTTCTCCACGTTGCTCGCGCCAGTGGCAGTGACAACACCGCAAACTGATCGCATGGCTGAGGTTGAATGACCCTTCCAAGGCCAAGTGACCTTTTTTCCCCGAATTTGGGGCATTGCCTAGCGCATCGTCCAATCGTCTTGGGATGGGCAAGCCATGCGCCATGCAGTCAGACTGGTGTCACTGATTCGCTTTGCATCGCTTCGCAATGAATGCGAGGCATGCGTAACAGTGACTTCATCGAGCACAAACGGACTTGAGTTGATTTGTCACCTGGAGTCTGCTGTCAGCTCCTGTCTTGACAGGTGGCCCTGGCAGAGTCTCGGATGAACCAAGCTCAAGGTGGCCCGGTTTATTACCTAAGCCGAAGCTCGTGTGGTCACTGTGACGAAAAAAAAGTTGCCATGAGGGATGAAGCGAGAAGCGTGTGATATATGTGAAAGGACGGATCAGACACATCCATTGAGCTGTTTCCAACCGAACTAATTTCGACAATCTAGAGAATATCCCAATTGAAGTAATTTCTAGACGGGCTCTCTCTAGACGGCCACCCAAATCACCACAATGTTCCGCTCGAGATTAAGGATACCGCGTGTCCCCGTCGCGCGACCGGCCGTTCGAGTCCATAGATCCCTCCATACCGTCCCCGAGCTCCCGCACTCCTTCAAAGATGGCGTACCAGGTCTCCTATCCGCCGAGGGCTTCGATATGGCATGGACGCAGTACCAGAGCCTGATGCTGGAGAAGCTCAACTCCCTTACTGCCGGTAAGCTCCACGAACTGTCTCGAACCACTTTTTTCTCAGTTCTTTTTCTTCTGGATTCTCTTGAAGAGAGCTGGCTCGCACACTACTTTCTGCGCTCAATTGCAATCGCTCTAACGTCAAACTGATTATAGGCACCGAACTCGAGCAAAAGGACACCTACTCAACCCTCGTCGCCACGGCCCGCGAGCCCTCCAAGGCCCCCATCTTCAACCACGCCTCCATGGCCCACAACAACCACTTCTTCTTCAAGAACCTCACGCCCAGCCCGAACCCCATGCCCTCCGACCTCCGCCGCGACCTCGAGCGCTCCTTCAGCAGCATCGAGACCCTCCGCCGCGAATTCATCGCCACCGCCTCGGCAATGTTCGGCCCCGGCTTCGTCTGGCTCGTCCAGACCTCCCCGTCCGAATTCTCCATCCTCCCCACCTACCTCGCCGGTTCCCCTTACCCTGCGGCCCACTGGCGTCGTCAGGACACCGATATGAACACCACGGGGCAGCACGGTACTGGAGGCGCTTGGCTCAAGAATACCCAGGTTAAGGGCATGCCGCAGAAGAAGGACGAGCTGCCCCCCGGCGGTGTCAAGCTCACCCCGCTCTTGTGTCTTAACACCTGGGAGCACGTCTGGCTTAGGGATTATGGCATTGGTGCGGGCGGTGTTGGCGGGAAGAAGGCTTTCGCTGAGGCTTGGTGGGAGGCTGTTGATTGGGAGGCTGTCGCTTACTCGACGAGGTTGACCAAGTCGGGTGAGGGTGGCACCGTTCCTGCGAAGGAGTCGCTTTTGAGGCCGAGGCCGGAGGAGACTGCTACCTACGGAAGGGAGGTCGAGCCGACCCCGGAGCTGACGGAGGAGCAGGGGAAGGAGCGTCCCGCTGACTCGTGAGCGTGTATTGTATCGTGTGTAAAAGAGAGGGGAGGGGTGTGCGCTACCAGCTGTCCAGTCGGATAATTTGTTTCATACTTCATAGCTATAGCTCATGGGCTGTAAGGGGGTGGTGTGACGATTTTGGGTGGTGAAAGAGGTGTGGAGAGGAAAAGGGAGATCTCCGGGACAGATTTGTACAATAGTATTGTTCTACTATCTAAAACCCATACAAAGAAAAATGAAAGGGGGCAATCCAGAAGTCTCTACATGCAAATAATCTCTTCAATATCAAAAGACCGTTTGCTAGTGTGACGCCACGGCTGAACAGAGCACGGTTCTGATCAAGTCACTCAAGACAGAAGAGTTGTATAACATATATGCCATTCAAACTATATACTGTGAGTATGCCGCCCATGATAAAAAACGAATGGAGGGGATTGGTGGGTCCATGTGGTCATCTCAATATTATCTCTGATTCTTTTCCAAGTCGAACATTTTTCATCAGTCTCCGGGGAGTATCCTGTCTTTTCAAACTCCCCTACCAAAGCCACAATCCCTGAACTTGCTGTGCTAAGAACGATAAAAGAGCGAAGGAAAGAAAGAGCAAACAAGACGAAAACACACAAATGAAAACGACCGCAAGCAAACAAGAGAAAAAAAAGAAAAAGCTTCAACTCTGCCCAGCTAATCCAGGCCGGGGCAAGAGTAGATCAGATGCGAGGAAATCGAGGCAAACGTATGAAAAAGGAAGCTTGAAAAGGTGAAGGGAAGAAAAAAAAAGAAAAGTCGAAATTCCCAATCCGCCTGTTATGCTATAACACCAAATCCATGCAGCGTCCAGGTTGGGACGGAAAGGAAGAGTGAAGAGAGAGATGAGAAGAGGAATGAATGGTGATAGCCGTGAGGAGAAAAAAAATGAACTGCCGAGGTCTTGCGCGAGCAATCCTTGGGAGGAGGTATAAGTTGCTATTGTAAACCGGTATTTTCTTTGCCCATGCAGTGATAAACGAAGACGAGAGAAACGGGAGGTATGCGCCGAAAAATGATGAATCGAAGAGCATCGACAAAGAAAAAAGACCAGAGAGAGAGAGAGGGAGAGAGAGAGACAGAGGGAGAGAGAGAAGGAGAAAGAGAAACGGAGGGGATATCCCAAGTACAGAGGCATTTAGATCATGCTTCCATTGACGCTGACCTGGAACCCTTCACCCTTCTGCTTAAGAGCCCTGGCTAGCATGAGCTCACGCATCCAGTCGATGCGCTCCTCACGGTCCTTGACGGCAAAGTGATGAGTCTTACCAGTGCCATTGACACCATCGGCGAGGTCACCAGCCTGGACACTGTCCCGCTTCTTGAGCCTACCGGGCTGCTTGGGCGGGGGAACAAGCTGGAAGGCGAATGCTGCGACGTCAGGCTTTCCGCTCTTGCCTTGTCGGATGTGCATAGACTTGAGAGCGGCGCTGAGCTTAGACTGAGAAGCATAGCTCGAACAGGCTATGGCATAGTCGTCAATATCGACGTACTCGAGGGTACGGTCAATATCCTGCGCATCCTTGTGCATGGCGAGCCTCGTGCCCTTGAGGGTGAAATAACCATCCTGCCACTCGTGGCGGAGGAAGTGAGTCTTTCGCTTCTTCATCGGGCCCTGGTAAGTGGTGCCGTCCAGGGTTGTGGACCGAACTGCATCCTTGACAGGTATGGCCTGAGACACGCTGGGGAAAGGAGGGATAGCCGTCTCGAAGGGCTTCGTGCGCTCAATCGGCGACCAAGGGTAGTTGACTCTCGGCGGCGCGCGAAGAGGCTGTTGATGTGTTCTGCGTGTCGGAGATGGCGTCTTGGATATTTGTCGAAGAGGAGGAGGGGTAGCTCTATTCTCATCGACGGCAGGCATGACAGGGAAGGAAGGTCGGCGAGTGGAAGCGCGAGACATGGCGCGAGCGGGAGCAGGAGCAGGAGCAGGAGCAGGAGCAGTAGTAGCAGGAACTCGGTAGTTCATGTCCGGAGGTACGGACTGAGAGACGTCTCGAGACAGGGGGTCAATTTGCACAGCCATGTAGGGGACATCCATCTCAGAGAATGGAGTCCCACGGCGGAGATTGGATACGGGGGAGACAAGATCCTGGGCAAGCGGCGAGGCTTTCGTCATAGTATAAGGAACGAAGCCTCCTCCGGAAGCAGGACGTGCCTCCTGCACCTGCACCTGAACCTGCACCTGGTCGGGCGATTGACAGACGGGAATAATTGGTTGCGCAGTCTGTGCCGTTTGTACATGCCGAAGTGCCGACTTTCCAGGAATAGAGAGCTTGGGGAGATGACGAAGGCCCTGGTGCGGCGCCTGGGTTTGAGGAAGAATCTCAAAGGGTGGGGTCGGGGGAACTTCGCCGGCCGATTGCGAGCGCTGGAAGTTGAGGAATTGCCTGACATGGTCCGGCTGGTTTTGGGGTTCAGCATCTTGAGCGCTTCGAAGGGTGGCCAGGCGAAGGTATTGCAGCGGGGGCAATTCGCCAGGGCCCATGACGTCCGACGATGCAACAACGGACGGCACGGCATCTGAGACTGGACGGAAGTCTCCCGGGTCCAGGCGTGTGGCTGTCTCGGGGTTGCCAGGGTCACCGGCAATGAGAACACCATTCTCGAGGGAGGCCAATGGGTGCTCTTTCTTGAAGGCCTCGATCAAGCGCCTCTGCTTTCTAAACTTGGAGCACGCTTCACCCTTGGAGCAATGGTGAGGCTTGGGAATCACCTGCTCAATCCCGACAATGGATACTGACTCCATAGGAGTGATGATGTCGTCCATCTTGTTCTTCTTGGCTCGTCGCCGTCTTGTAGATTGGCGCCTGGGAAGCGTGTCGGCAGGTGTCTTGCAGACATCTCGACTTGGGATATCCTCAATCGGAGTGGGAGGAAGCGGTGACGTCGCCTTGCAATCCCGGAGTACTTGAACTTGGTTCCAGATCTTGATGCGAACACCAAAGGACTGGATCTGGAGTTCCTTGAGGTCCTCAAACTTGAGAGTCATGAGAATGGCGCCGCTGATGTCATTGTCCACGAATGTCTGGGCCACGGAGTAATCTACACCGGCATTGAGCATTGACTGGGCGACCATTCGAGGCGTCCATGAGGCGAGGTTCTGGGTGTCAAGATGCTGGCTCGTAAAGCCCGCAGGTGTGGTGTGAGCGGCCAGAATATTCGCTAGCTCCTGATTGGGGGAGTAAAAGTCGGAGTCGTCGACGGACCGAAAGTAGTTATTGGACTCCTTTACGGTGGAAGGGGTAATGGGAGAAAGAGTCAAGACATGTTCGTCGCTGTAGGTGGTCGATAGGGAGTCGCGGAACAGGTGCGGGCCGCGAGGACCTTCGACTTGCCTCTCCTCCATCTCGACGAACACTTCGGGTATGCGGCCATGGCTCGATCGCGGTGTCGTCGCCTCATCATAGGACGAAAGAGTTGTTTCACTCCCCTGCCCAGTCTGGAGGAATCCCCCGAAGGTTAGAAAGAAAAAGCCAGGTGCCACTCCTCCGAAGCTGTGCCAGCTACTTACAGAACGTAAACTAGCTCGGGGAGAGTTATCCACGGGCTCCTCAAAATCACTGAGGATGTCATCCTCATCCCAGTCGGTATCGACGAATTCCGTAGCAACGGATGTTGGCCTCTTCTGAGGCTCGCGCTTTAGGCCAAAGAAGGTATCTCGGAGACTGCTGCGCTCTCTCATCTCCATTTGGGTAGCGCGTTGCTCCAACATTGTAAGCTGGGGATATTCCTAGGTGCGCGGATCCACGTAAGCCATCAGTCCCGACTCTGCTAGCTGCAGTCAAACTGTCTTTCGCCGTGGGCCGTGTAAGCTGGGTCTTACCATTTTGTGAGATGGCTTTCAGGTCGCACCAAAGTCAATTGGCGACCTTGATGTGGAGCTGTCGGGTCTGTATAATCTCCGCTGTGGTACCCCGCCTAGACTTCTCGGAGGGGGAGGGCCGTTGCCGGCAACGGTCTTGGGGGTTGGGTTTATATAACTATGAATTCGCAGGGGACGGATCGCAATGTCGAACGAGTCGTGGGAATATGCAAGGGAGCGAACAGCACACTAGATCTAAGGACAGGAAAGAGACGAGAGAAAGAAACAACATCCACAGGGTCTACACCATGAAGCATCGGTGAGAAGAGAACTGAAGGGGTGGGGATGGGTGGGCGGGTGGCGCCCTCTTCTGGTTAAGTATTAGCGACTCTCTTTTTTGTGCAAAGACGAGATCGTGGGCGGACCCCTGGATATCTGCAAGTTGTGGGTTTTTGTGATTCGGCTATGTATCACAGCGGATCGGCGGTAGGACTTTACGAAGTCGACCAAACCAAGGTCAGAACGGAAGACGATGGCTAACGGAATTGGTACAACAATACGAAGCAAGGAAAGTCATAGACAATAGAGACTCGGGACGGGAGGATGGCGACTCTATGCTTGTTCACTGCCCAGTCATTGATGCAAGGAGGTACTTCTGATTGAGTGCAGTCCGCGCTTGGGAGGGGGGTCACTCATGCACACTGCAACGCTACTGCCCATGGAGCAATCATGTACTCCGTAATGGAGCACGTTTCGTTTGCTCTGACGGCGACTAGGAAGCGCCGACTGAGGTGACTGAGCCCATGTTACAAATATAGTAGCAGCAGCTGAGACGATAACACTCTTTGGGGTGCTTGGTCTGCACGAGAAGGGAAGGAGCACCCTTCTCTCCAGTGGAGAGAGAAGGAAGGGGGGGAAGCAGAATACGTCCATGTGAGTCTTGCAATCCTCTTTCCCCCACTGGCTGCCGTTCCGTCACACTTCACTGACGTTGGGAATTCCCGCGCAGGTTGTGAGGGAAGGCGCGAAGTGGTGAGGGCTCATTGGACCGAAACTTTTGTGGAGCTGCGAGGTTAGACCGCATTTGTGCAGATGTTTCCACGACTGGATGCATGCACAGAGAATTCTACAGCATGATTGGACGAAAAAGTCTAAACTTAGAGATTTCCCCCTCTGGGCAGTACACCCATTCTCCCCATCATTGGCTGGAAATCCGTCGAGGAGTCGTCCGATTGCCCCAAATATAGACACTTTAAGCGCCGGGCTTGGGGCACGACCCTCGACCTTTTCCCCCATCGTTTACGGGCCAGAAAACGGACGCGTTGAGTGTGTGCAGATGGGCGCAGGTTTGCCCTCACAGTCAGTCTATCCACTTGTTCTTGCACTAGGCACATCCCATCACAAACTGCTGCCCGAACTCTAGCTTCTAATAATCCTCCCTTACGTTTGCCATTACACCACTTACACACAAGGATATGAGGGAGTTTTAGTGTTCAGAACCTAAGCAAGAAGCGTTGCGAGAAGGTCAGGATACTCGTCTGCCCTCTTGCCACCGTAATGCACCCGGCACATTTTCGTGGAGAGAGGGTGAACCGCTTTTGCGTCCGTGTAAAAAATCATCCATCCTTGCCGTGGCCACAGATCGGGTCCTTCAACACCGAACGGCGACTCCTACTCGTCGTCGATGAGCTTCACCTCCTCCACCGGACAAAAAAAGAGCAGAAGCGAGGTGACGATGTGGCGAGCGAGAAGGGCCAACAGCCCCCAAAAGCTCCGAATGCGGTCACCCTGGCCCCAGCACCAATAAATCCCGGATGAGAAATGGGTGGCTGCAAGCAGAGCCAAGGTAGCGTAGCAGTATCGGCCTGCACGCATGGTCACAACTAGAGATGTGATGTGATATACCTCCAGGGCACACTACCACATCAATCTTGACCTTATCTGTTATTGTCTTGCATTAGTGCCGCTGTGACAGCTACCCGCCTCCCCCACCATCACTGTCTTAGAGAGGATGGAGTACGTATACTACGAAGTATTAGAAGACCGTCCTATTGAGAGAGGTGGGTTGGGCGCACAAAAAAGCTCGCCCTCTTTGAAACATTCTGGACCTCTCATGGGCCACCGCTAATGCCCTCCACCAGAATAATCCTAATCCTGCACCACGATGCAAGGGTGCGGGAGATTGTCAACCAGAGCCTCAAAGAGGTTGGCAATTCAATCGTACGTGGCGTGATCAATGCTGACGGTCAAGAAGAGCTGGAGGTGTTCGGCTCGGCGTCTGACCGAAAGGAATGGATCAAAAATGTCTCTTACCGACGCCGCATGCACCCACTATAGGAAGTCCATCTCCAAGCCTGACCGCTAATAGCGGCCGGCTACTGACTTTCCCAAGATGCCGTGATGGGGCAAATGCCCAACTCCGTGGATTTTTCTTTTTTCCTTCCCACTTCCTCTGTGACTGTTTCTTGCCCAGCATTTCCCGCTCCACCTTTTCTGAGAAACTCCACTGTGAAAGCACTCTCTTGGCAGTCCTGGCCTGGGCTTCCAGCTGGCTTCGACCCTGGTCCGAGGTGATCTTAGCGTCCGTAACGAGACCTTAGGGCATCAATGATCCCCCCTCCCCTGGTCGCGACTTTCCAAATTTCAATGTTGTGAGTCCATATCCCATACTTCGTAGATTACGCGAGTAAGCCGATATTTCTTCTCGCCAATATGTGAAGGGCTACTGGAGGGACACAATCCTCCTTGCTTCGTACTAGTTTAGGCGGACTTGAATTCCCATCCACCACATCCATCTCGGATATCAATTGGGGCAATTTTGTTTTTCAAGGATCGACAAATATCACAAGACAGGGTCTAGCTCTGTTCAAATTCCGCGCTACTGCGAGGACGAGGCAATCAACGACCACGGTACCCTTGAACGTCGTCTCGATATCACTGCTAGTCTGAAGTACGAACACCTCCATAGCTCGGAGTCGACGGCACGAGGTTGGCCCAGCTCCGAGCTAACGCCACAAGGAGCTTTCCCCCGCCGCCCTATGATAATCTGACATCTGAACTTCCTTGGCCAAAAGCATCACGGACGTTGTTATTATGTTCGTTTCTGTGCCACGCATTGGTTCAAACTGGTCACCTCGTGACTACTCTGTACTGTGAAACTACTGAAGTACGGTAGAAATCGCCGAGCTCTTCCTCGCTCATCATCCCAAGTCTTGTGGTCCATCCGGCTGATGACTAGCATTTGCGGCCAGAACGGAGACCAGCGGTCCATTCCTTGCGCGGAATCGGCAGCGTCCGTAACATTACGTCCTGCTAGTGGAGTGCGGTGGATCTAAACTAGAAAGGGTGGAGAAAAGCGAGGGCAATTGCTAGCCCGATTCACTCGCCAACCTCAATCTCATAGGATTCATATGACCTCATAAGCTGCGATGGGCATGCGAAAGGTAGCGGTCAAGGTTTAGGTCCCGTAAGCTCTCCCGAGTCCGACAAGGGTTCGAGTTGATTTTTTCTTTTCTTTTTTTCTCTCTAACCCCGCTGCACTTTGCTTCTTTCGTGTCAATGAAAGCAAGGGGCCCCAGGTACGGGAGACTACTTGTACGTGAGTATACACTACGAAGTACGGAGTACAGCTTCATTGTTCATCCTCGGCGACCAAGTCAATCCGAGTTCCACGAGGCATTCATGCATCGGCTTGCGGGAGTCCGTCCAGCTGTGCCAGACCGAGGGTATCGTAGGTGGACCCCACGGGGGGTTGCATGCAAGGAGGGCAGAGAAGAAAGGAATTACCAATTGAAGGTTTGGTTTTATGGTATTTTACATTCTGTGGTCGGATGGGGGAGGATCGCACACCTCGTATTATTGATCCGCCGAACCCTCCTACTTCGTCCTTCGCGGACATCAAATTGAACATGGAGCTAATAGTTGAGCTCAACCGAAATGTCAACGGTGTGTGTGTTTATGTCTGTGCCTTGCAAGGGTGCAGATTGCAGAAGCGCATCGACGATGGCATCCGGGGGTCGCGCATCCGGGGGAGATTAGCTGGACCATTATGAGGTAGCTCATTCGCAGAGCTCGATCATTTCTTTATCACCCAAAAAAGGATCAGGAACCACATCATGGAGAATGTTTGTGATGGAATATCACAGAGTTCTTCAACATGTCGAATTTCTGCCCCTGGTTGGGATTGCTTCCCCGAGGGCACTTCTCCTAGGGCACGAGGGCTGATGAATTTTCCTCGTACTCTGTACAACGCCCCGCCCGGTTGCTAGGGACTACTAGTGTTCCTCGTGGCGTAACGGCGGTGAAAGCTTCTGTGCCATGTTTGACAGCCTAGAGGCGTCCCGAGAATATTCTAGGTCTGGGACTACGGAATACAATGAGGCTACTGGGCAGAGCTGGTGAGACAGTGTCTCAGAAGCCTTCTAATCAAATTCCACCACGGTATCTTCCACTTGCCTTGGTGACGTCCTGTGATCCCGTGATGCGGAGACCAGCACGACCTCGATGTTGATGAGCTGTAAGATTTGGGAGCTGGATTCGTGGTTACACTTACACGAGCGATTGGTTCTATTTCTCCTGTATATCCATTGCCTCTTCCAATTGCGATTATCAGTGCGAAAATGACCTCGTCAAATGAGCTAGCCTTTTTGGCACCTTGATAAGATTGATGGCTGCGATGAACCTGGTCCGGTTGTGATGTTAGATCCCGCACGGGCTTGCCAATCGGTCGAAGGTGCAGTACTAGGGAACACACACAACGAAAGAAACACATGAGCTCGAAGTATTACGAAGTATGTCGCCATGCACCGACTAGAGCTGCACGGGGCAAGCAGCTTCCCGTGCACCCCACCCTCTTAAAGACTCATGTTGCTCGAGATCAGTGGTCCACCCCTCCCCCTCGTCCTCCAGCTTCCTTTAGGGAATAGCACTAGGCGGTCTCCGCGATCCAGGGTAGCTGTTCAAACTTTGGTTTATGGTACGACTAATGTACGCCTCCAGATCAAACCAAGGGAAATTCGAGGTTCACGGACTGCTCACCTCGATCTTTGTCAGCTATACTAAGAGTAGGTTCCCCGACTTTCGGTCTGGGCATTGTTGCTGCAAGTCTATGGATATCAGATATGGCACGTTGTTGTTCTGTACGACAGAGGAGCTCCTCTTTCACTAGGTTTCCAAACCTATTGGGCAAGACAAAAGGCGGATGAATAGCGTGGAACTTCAGGCGCCGGATAATACGAAGTAAGATCTCAATTGATAGAGAAGAAGAAAAGTTGCTGATGTTTTGGGACGAAAAGCCAATTCTCGGCTTCAAGTTGACTGCCGGGACCGCATCTTTGTTCGTTCGTTCTATTTCATGATAGCCGATAACTATTATTATACAAAGTACTCGAGATTCCTCATATTGGAGGAAACCGGTCTGAGCTTGCCAGGCTTCTTGCCGTGTCGTCACTGACAGGATAAAGAGAGTTCGGCTCGACCCAGATTTTTTTTCCCGGCGCGCATGACGCGGGATGCACAATCTCCCGCTCGAGGCCTTTTCTCTTTCTCAAGGCCGAGTTCGCCGGGTACCTGTGTAATACTTTGTCCTCTCCACCTGACAGCCAGAGCCAAGTTCAAGCCAAGTTCAACATTGAGCCAGCACGGGCGTTTGATCTCTGATCGTCCTGTACAGTGTAAGTTGACCAGCCTGCCAGTGAGCAAGAAAGGAAGGAAGAGAGAGGAGGGGGGAGGGGGGGGGAGGGGGGTGTAAGTTCGGCAAAAAAGGCGAGTGAACCAGGATTGCGATTTCTAGTTTCAATGCAGCTAGTCGGCTTTCACACACCGTCTCTTTTCTTATTTTCTCTTGTTGCCAAGTCGAGTCACTTTGCTTCTTTCCTTCGACACATGCACTCGAACTCGGACACCAAGCCATCCCATTGATGGAAAAGCAAGACGGAGCTAAGAAACGCCTGAAGAGGGGTCCCACCTGGTTCTTCCATCGAGCGAACGAAGAAGAGAAAAACAAAAGAAACCAAGATAAAATAAGATAAACGAAGGAGGGGGGAAACGGGATAACAGAACACCCATTCGTCCCTGGACGAGGTCGAAATATACGCCGTAGATCGCTCAAGCCGTTTAGTTATCGTCGTCGCATTTTATCCCCTCAAATCGCCATCGTCAATGGGCTTTCGCCTGGCTAGGGTCCACCTACGACCGAATCTACCCGATAGCGAAGAAAGGGCATTGAACGAGTGGGCAGAAGGTGGCAGAGCGCGGGCACAGGACGGGACCTAATAGCTTCTTCCCGTCCTTGCCTCTGTGTCTTTCTGTGGTATTGCTGGGCAATAGCACAGCTGTAATACTACTTGTAGTAACAGTAATTTCGTGAACCCTGGGATGATCTTCGAAATGCTGAATTGCCCGTCCAGGGTGCCTGTGCGCAATCAGCCAGGCATCGCATCCCGACCCTCGCCTTCCCGTTCCGTGCTGCCAGGCGGACACAGTGTCCCACTGGATGGACAAGGGCAGACAAGGACAGGGATCTTGATCAAGGTCGTTTTTCATTGCCACATTGGCCCAAGCTACCACGGGCCACTCAGCTCCCACGATTTCAGATCTCTCTCAGAGACCTTGGAGAACTTGGAGCAAAGAGTGGAGGAATCCAGTACGCTACACTAGTGTTAGTGATGCCTTCAATTTGAACGCCAGATCCAATAGATGGCGGAGGCCAGCTTTTGCGGCCATTTCTCGAGTCCTCACATGACGGTCTGGTAATGCGACCCTCGTCCCTCACTGGCTACAACTGGTATTGAGTATGGCTCTTGGGTGGGCACTCAGGAGAGGCATTTTGACGAGCACACTTCTCGCGACAACATTGGCAAAAGGGCTAGAACGTGCGAAAGGATGCCAAGCAGGCTTTTTTTTCCCTTGCCCTGGTGATTTTCCGCTCGAAGCTCGGAGCACGGAGCTCGGAGCACGGGGCAATTCAAGAAGGGGAGGGGGGCGTCGAAGACATGGGGGGAGGGTGGAGGGTGGAGGGTGGAGGGTGTGAGTGTGTGTGCAGCTTGCAGTAGTAAAGATGAGGGGAAAATCACTTCAGAGAAGAGAAGCGACCTCGTAATCGTAGCAATCACGAGTCATGGTCAGGATCTCTGTGGATAAGGATTTTTTTCCTTTCCTTTCTATCCGATAGCTAGCTGCAGGTAATCTATGAAGTAACTGTGGATTGACGTGACAGTGGAGGAGGGGAAAGGTAAGACAATGTAGTATGGCAGCACTATCGGGGAGAAACACTTACAGACGGCTATCACCTAGTGCATGTTGTTTGATGTTGAAGAGGTTGGGGAAAAGAAAAAAGGAAACGCACCATTACGACAACGGAAGCCAGCGGGAGAAGGGAAGGGAAGATCACGGCCTGATATGAACTAAGAAGATCCGGATTAGGATGTTTGTGGCATTAAACTTCAGCTAGTGTAGCTTCACCGTTGGATTGAGCAGATTTAGCTGTTTAAAAAAAGTTCACGAGATGACTTCAACCTCTTCGGTCATCGAATATATCGGCGTAAGCTTACACTTAGACCGCCATCCACAAGGCCGATAGATATTGTATTGAAATTGGAATGCTTCGTATCCAACGATTATTTTCATTTTCCTCCCGGCAAAATTGTTGTCAACGGCCCCCAACATTTTTGAGAGGAATCGATTTTTCACTCTTCTCTTGGGAATCATTATTCGTAGCCCGTCTGTACTTGTAGAATCATCATGATGCATCCTCCTCGGACCTACTCCTCAAGGTCCTTCGCAGCTCCCCCCCGACTAGCTCATGCTTCGGATATATTAGTTGGGGCGATCATTGCATCTCATTAATGTACACGACTATACTACTCTTCTCACCAAACCTCTCATCGGAAGCCTTATGCGGACCCCGTCTGGTCGTGTGGGGGGCATCATCGTAGTGCCCATCGCCTGTGCCTCCGGAAGGGTGCTCGGCTTGCTCATCACCACCATGGGGTGTGCGACTGGTCACAGTGCGCTCACACGGTCAGCTCAATTCATATTAATCGATGACTATCCGGAGGGGTCAGTCAGGAAAAGCTTGGCACCAAGGTCAATCGTTGCCCGCTTCCTCTCAAGCAGAGCTGTAGCTACGAAGTAGCCTGGAGCGGAGGAGGGCCTGGAAGCACGCCCACAGTGCCGACTCTCAAGTTCGCAGTAGCATCGCAGCACCGTGTGGGCGGGGAACAAAGGGTCTCCCCTGTTGCCTTTGGCTGCAGCAACCCAGGTTTGTTCTACCAGGGTCGATCTTGACGGGTGGGTGGCATTGAGGCTTTCCCCGAGGGTTCGCTGCCCTGTGTTTCTCTACAAGTACATCCTCGTCCCTCGAGGAAGAGAGTTCTTTGCTTTGACGGCGAATGTGATGAGTGAAATTACCAAATTACGCTTCCAATGTCAACCACGAGCAGAAACTGCGAGTGCGAGCTATAATATCGCGTTGTTCGCGTTTTGGCAAGAGCAGGGTCTTGTCTTACCAAAACGGAAAATGGACATACCAAAAAGGACAGAGCCAGAGCATCATTACTTCGCATGTACGTGGTGGCTCAATCTTGATCGATCACTCCAAGCATGAAGAAGGCATGCCGGGTTTAACTCCATAGATCTCTTCAAATCGCGGGTTCTTGTACAAGTACCATGGCCTCTAAAATAGCGTTGCACACTGCAGGCTCGCGGAGTTGGCAAAGTTGCAATGAATTGATCCGCCTTAGTCCTTCTTAGAGTAGCGGACTGGAGTTGTATGCAACAATGATTCGAGGTTTCCCGAAAAAAGCTCGGTTGGATATACCATCCTCGGCCAGAAGCACGAAATCTCCAATGGCACCAAGACATTCATTATGTTACTCCGCCCCCGCCTTAAGCTTTTTACCTGCAAGCGAAACGGAAAAGGAACAAGCCGAATTTCACCGATCTCCGGGTTCGAAATCGGGAACAGCAAGAAGAAGACGAAGAAGTAGAAGAGAAGGCACCCACAAGAGCCCAAAGTCTGGATGATTATGTGCACCACTCAAAAGGGCGAAGGGAAGGATGAAGCATGAAGAATGACGTCCCACTTGATGCGAATCGTGTGGATTCTGATTCAATCCTTTTCCCCCCTTTCGCACGAGGGTGTCGGTATGAGTCCCCCGCCACAGGCTTTTCCCCTGGATCTTGTGGAACAGCCACATTTTTGCATTGAATGGAAGCTCGCTTGGTCGGTCGAATTTAAGCCGAGGGCGAAAAACGTCGGCCATCACCAGAGAATATCAGGCGGTGCTAACTTCACTGCCACTCGGCTTGAACTCTTAAACGACCATCGTGAGTAAATAGCAAGTCTCAGCTATGATCGATCTCTGCATCGATCAGCAGCCCTGCACACTCACAGACTGTGCAGGCTAGTGGCTCGGTCGTCCGGGCCACGAGGGTACATGACTCGGGGGCCAAGCCGGGCATCACCTGTCAGTAGCATTGATGATGGATCTCTGGATCCTTCATGGACGTGGCCCTTGTCCTGTGCTCTTCAGTGTTGGGGGTGGGGCTTTCGGAAACACGGGGGGATCAATTCACCAGGCCTCTGAATGTTCCCGTATAGTGGGGTTTTGCTAAGGAAAGGATCGATCAATATACGAAGCATGCTATAAGATGCGGATAATTCTTCGGAGGTAGGACCTTCGTGTGAACGAGTGATTTTCCTTCAGAAACCTGGTATGATGCTATATTGACAGGGCGAAGGGCATAACCGAAAATCCGCCCATAATATTGGAGTGCTCGTAAACATTTATGCGGTAGGAATGGCACTCCACATTGGTCTTGGTCGTGATAGACATCTCGGACTACAGGTTAGCTGTGGGAAACTTCTCATCCTGCAAAGAAACAACTTCGAAATGCTTGATTTTCGCAAGCGACGTGAGTGAGATGCAGAGCGTATCCGGGCTTGGCAGAAGATGTCGAAAGCAGATTCGTAGAGATGAAGTCGAAGGGCATGCTACCCCGCTATATATTAGAGTTAACACTCGCATGAACTACACTTGAATCGTCATTACTACTGATATTCGCCAAACAGGTTTCGTCTTCAACAGCATTAGCGTCGGTGAGGCAGGATGTTCCCGTCCCATCTTCGAATTCTTCAATCCTGGTGATCACCGTCAGTGACCAACACCGATAACTCAGACGTCACCGTGGTACCAAAGTACTCGTCTGTCTTCATGAGGACAATTAGCCCAAAATAAACTATTGATCCAAATGGAGCTAAGTCGGGCAAAAATAAAAATAGCAGCAATCATGTTGGTGCGTTGGATGCAAGGATGAGGAATTGAAGCTAAATTGGCCCAGAAAATAGCTCCAATGTTGGGTCAATTATGTCCCTTTGCATCAATAAAGATGGGCTAATTTTATCACAAGCACGTGTGCATCTTTCCCACCTGAGCAGCCGGGCCTTTTGGGAGATGTCGGAAGCGGGATGGGGACATTCCGTGGACGCGAGGATGTGAGGAAGAACGTGTTCATGATGGATGGTCACTCAACATGCTTCCAGGTACGTACCATATTTTGGTGCTAAAAGCAGTGAAGGTTAGTGCTGGCTTGGTGGAGGGCTGCTGACCACGAGCCGAACTGGGCTAGGGCGGTGAGCAAGGGTTTGGGGGGAAGAAAAAGCTTAGGCCGCCTTGGCTTTGCTGGTCTCCAGCAGGAATTCTGTGCCCAGCTGCCGTGCCTGAAGCACAGGATTGGTCAAAAATCGAAGACACAATCAGCTCACAGGACCTTTTCTCTCCTCTCAGGATGAGTATTTCCCCTCACAAATAGATGAAGCACTTCGTACCTCTCACGCTAAGCTTATCCCGCCCCCCGTTTCTTTAGTGGCCCTTTCCTAGTCAAAATAATCAATGCTCGACCCTTGACAGTCGACGCTAGCCAATCCGCGGACGTATCGGGTCCTCGCCTATGCCCGTCACCCCTGCCCCGTCACACGCGCTAGAATCGGTTGGTCCCGCGTCCCTGTTGTTTCTGCACGAGCCTCTCTGTCGTCACATTTATCGATCCAATCAAGATCCGCGATCGCCATTTTGTGTGCTTTTGTGAAAGGCAGGGAGGTGGGGAAACGAGGGAAAATGGTGGTGTGCTGCCCGCTTTCTCTGTTGGATGTTATCATTTTCCCTTGTACCTCCCCTGTGATCGTCTTTGCCGACTTTTTTTTCTCTTTTTACGAGCCAAAGTAAGTGTACCTCAGTCAGCCAGCGAGAGGGGATGGTGAAGAAAGTAGCTCGGATTTCACCATCAGATGGCAGCACGATGAGAGCAAATTTGGCTTGGAAGATCCTCCCCTCCCCCACTGTCCTCATTGCCCTGGTATGGGTACTTCGTGGATCAAGTGTCTCCAGCCACCACCTATCGGTTCGGTACACGGCTTTACTCGTACGGTCCAGGGCATTAGCCATCTCTCATCAGCCCCATTTGGCCTCGGCCACCCTGATTTGGGGGGAATGATTTGACTGAGATGGGTCCTCTTTTTCGACCCACTGGGGGCAGAATTATCGAGCGTACGGTATGTTCACAGAGCGCGCCGCAAAACGTGTTGCAATGGATGGAACTACCCTTGACCAAACTCTCTCGTGTGCTCTCTCACTGCTTTTTCCGCCTCCTGTCGCACGGTAGGGAGCACGGCTTCACGAGTTGACCTGGGAGGCTTAACTACTTAGTACTTGTGCTGCTACTTTCACATATCAAGCCTTCAACTAAGACAATTATGTGGATCGCCGGTAGTACTCACATAATACTCCGCGAACCACTTCATTCTCAATATCCACCTATCCACCAGGCCAGGCCATCGCTTAGTTGGAAATGATCGGCCTCCACGACCAGGATTTTATTCGTAGTAAGGCTGTAATTTAAACAGAGAAGACGAAATCAGACCTAACGCTGATCACTCTTCGACTAACACAACCAACACACAGTGCTTTGCGTTCCCCCAGTATGATAGGTTGTGAACCCTAGCCTGACAGGTATTGCTTATGTTACTCAAGTATTAGTACGGCCACTCATCGTGAGTACGGCCACTCATCGTGATTGCCTCCTACATCGGACGGGTTAGGACTGTTTGAAATCTCTCGAGCCACAAATGAGTTGAGCGTTTCAAGGTGAAGCATGACAGCAGTCGGGCCATTTTGTCAGAGATAGTGTAAGCCCCAGACCCGGTGGAAAGGCCAGGCCAACTGAGGCGGCCACTTCTTTCCAGAATCTGCGTCGTAGCAGAAAATCCCCGGCAGGCTCGGGACACGGATGTGGCCTCTTGATCGAAATGGGCACAAGACATCTGGGGCATGGTGGCAGCCTTAAGGGTAACTATGACAGCATCATGGGTGGAACTCGCGGATCTGTTCTTGGGGACTGGCGTCAAAGCTCGGCTGATGATGATAATACACGCGCTCTTTACCAGACTTCTGTTGTCAAATTCCTCATCTTCTATTCTGGGATCCAAAGGCAATGTGGGGCCATATCACTATCCGGAATCCTCAACTTGGAAAAGCGCGCCGCGGGCGGGAAATCCAGAGATGGTTGCATGGAGAACCAACTCCCAGAAATGCCTAAATTGGCCAAGATCTTTCCAAGCAGGAAGTAGGGGTCCAATGCCACCATTACCTTGGAAATCAATAAAGTGCACGAGGAGATGTAGGTCTTGCCTTGCAGCAGGGCAAGATTGGATTGATTGATCTAGAATAGCAGTAGCCAAGGTACGTACAGCTTGGGTGAGCAAACAATATGCTGCGGGTTTGTGTGCGAGTGCGAAGTACGTACTCCATACTTGGCGAGCCTGCTAACAATTGAAGCCATCTTTGGTAGCAATAATTGTGTTGGCCAATGTTTGGCCCCAACACTGCAAGGGTAGACCGCATATAATGGTCACCCTAGCTGCACGGCGAGCATGGATGCGACCAACTTGTCGACCAGACCACGGCTTGATTGGCTCCTCTAAGCGCACATTACCACATTGAGCAGACAGACGAACATCCTTCCCGAGTGAATGATCCAAAATTAGAAACAACTTTGGGGACGGACATGCACCACCAGGCAGGGCAGCCAGCCAGATGCGAGAGAAGGCCCATCTCGCCAGGTCGCAGAGATGAAGACCCGTCGATATAAGACTTTGGGACCATCCATCACCAGTCCTCCAGTCTGCTCCTCTTGAATCTTGAAGTCAGAGAAGTTTTGGGTGTCAAAGTTGTCCAAGTGTCGAGTTAGTCCTTTTTCTTTCTTTTGCTCTTTTTCATTTCAATCATTGCCTCGCTCTACAATCAATACAATTTTACGAATCGCTTAATCCGATCTACGAACGATCCCCCCCGATCACGAAACCACAGACGCAAGCAGGACTTGCATCAGAAATCCACTCATTCCAAGCGAACGGTTTTTTGCTGGCGATAACCACGAAGCAAACGAAACAAATTCAACAGTCTGATCAACGAATTTCATATATTTTCTTTTTTTTTTTTTCTTTCCTTTTTTACGACGACAACAACACGCGCGCTAGCTGCTGCGAAATAATCTAATCGTCTTTCTGGAAGAAGAGGGGGAACAAAAAAACCAAGGATTGTTGTGTTCGACGATCTCGCTCTGCTCCTCTCCTCTTTTTTTTCCCATTTCGTGCTGAACCACACAACCACCCTTGTTCCTTCCTCGCCCGCTTTCGGTCGGCTCGAGTTGTGGTTTATTCATCCCGATACAGTGTCATTTTCTTCAACCAGATACTGTTTTCTTCAGCGCACCCCATCCCCTAGTCGGACACCCCCCTCCACCCCCACCCCTCCCCGGCCATCAACCGTCAACCGTGCGCAAATCGCTCTCCGCTCGCCCTCCCCACCCCCCAGTAACTGGTGCGGAAAGGGCCACCCTCGTTGCTGCCATTCGAAGCTTCTCAATCAGAGAGGTGCAGTGTTCTCGCCCCAAAGCAGAAATACAAAATGGCAACACAACCCCCCAAGAATGCCCCAAAAGCTGCTATACCGAGAACATCATCCGCAAACATGGCTGCTGCTCAGTCTGCAAAGCCCAAGTCGGCCTCCAAGGCCAACTCTACGTCAAGGACCAAGACTCAGCTGCATCGCCGTTCACGGACAGGTTAGTTTTTGTTCACTTACACGCATTTTCCAACAGGCACCAGCACCAGCACCACCTTTTCCTCCACACAAACCACTCTTTTTCTCCCTTCTTATTATTCATGTGCCACGATCCTAACGCAATTCGCAATTATAGGATGCTACACTTGCCGGTTAAGGCGGAAAAAGTGCGATGAAGGCAACCCGCTGTGCACCGCCTGCAAGAATCTCGGACTCTGCTGCGAATACAAGAGGCCAATGTGGTGGAGCAATAACGAAGCCCGGAAGCAACACAAGGATGACATTAAGGAGATCATCAAGCGCAAGAAGCTTGCCGTAAAATCCGCACAAACGATCCAGACCACAATCACCACTCCTCCCGGCCTGTCGCACTCTCTTCCCACCTCCGCTACCCTCTCAGATCCCCTCGATCGAGGTCGATCTGGATCAATTGACTCTCATTTTTCCGGCGCTTTCAACTTCAACAGCCCACCAACGGAATATGATGCCTTCAACCCCACTCCTCAATTACACCCCAGCTTCATGTTCGGTGCGCCATTCTACCCTTATGAGATTGACGTCAAGACCGAGAGGCAAATGTACGTCAACGACGTTCCCACGCTCAAGGAATCCACCGTCTCAACCTTTTCCACAATACACACCCCTCCACCTCCGGGCACAGTCCTCTCATCTGGCGAGTGGGCCGAGCAGGTTCTCGAGGAGAAGACCGAGTCCTTCACCGAGGAGACCATCAACCCTCACTTCTTCGACTTCTCCCATGGTCCACCCATGACCTCTCGCCAGGTGGCGATCGAATTGGATGAGACTGATCAGAGACTCCTCGATCATTTCATCCAATCCGTCCTGCCCACAATTTTCCCTATCCTCGACACCAACCAACACGGTTCTGTTGGATCCGACCTCGTTCTCCCTGCTCTTCAGACCAACAGGTCCTATCTTCATTGCTGCCTCGGCATTGCCGCCCAGCACCTCAAGGCTACCGCCAACGTACCCCCCGAAGAGATTGACCAAGATATTATGAGGCACCGCTACGCCACCATCTCTACTCTCTGCGAGGCACTCAACCGCGATGAGGACCATCAGCAGATCCTCGAGGCCACTCTCGGCCTCATCTTTTTCCAGTCCATTGTCGGCAACCTCGACGATGGTCTTCCCGATATCCCATGGCACCAGCACTTCCAGGCCGCAGTCAGCCTCGTCCAGAAGCTTGACTTGCCCAACCTGGTCACGGACCTGAACGAGGTCCACGCGCCAACTCCTTTCAACATGACTCTCACCTCGTGGATTGACATTATCGGTGCAGCGATGCAGGGTCAGGCACCCGTCTTCGCTCACACCTTCCGCGAGAAGCACCTCTCTAGCTACCCCAGCCTTGGGCTCCGCGAGCTCATGGGGTGCGATGATAGGGTCATGTATCTCATCTCCGAGATCGCTTGCCTCGAGGCGCTCAAGCGTGATGGCATGGATGACATGATTCTCTGCCAGCACGTTCACGCGCTCGGCGACCAGATTGGTCTCACCGAGATGGGCGAGTCTGGGCCCAAGATGCCCTTCAATGCCAATGGAACTCTGTCTCCTAAGCAGCTCTCCAAGAACATTACTGCTGCCTTTAGGCTCGCAGCTCGCATCTATCTGTGCAGCCTCGTCCCTGGGTTCAACCCCGGACAGACCTCTTGTATCGGCCTCGTTGAGAAGCTCACTGGCGTTCTTCAGCACATCCCGTCGGGCCCTCTAGGCTTCGACCGAAGCCTCGTCTGGGTCTACCTCGTAGGCGGCTCGGTCAGCCTTCCCGGTAGCACCTTCAGGGCTTTCTTCGACGACCGCATGGCCCAGCTTGCCGATATGGGCAACTTTGGCGCCATGGGCCGCGTCGCAGCTCTCCTTAGGGAGGTCTGGGAGCAGACTGATGCCCAGTCCAAGGTTGGCACTCCTACCTCGGATGGTGGTGAGATGGTCCCCTACGTCCACTGGCGAGAAATCATGCAAGTCAGAGGCTGGGACTTCCTTCTTTTGTAAGGAAGCCGATCCCAGCAATCTCTCTCTCTCGTTCTTTCTATACACTTCACTGTTTATACTTTTTTTTTTCCTTTTCTATTTTTCTTTTTTTTACATTCTACATTTCCTAGATGGAATTGCCGCAAGGCAAAGATGGCTGGAAAGGAGCAAAAGAGCTCAATCGACACTTGGATAACTTGGATTACTTTTTGGACACTCGGAGGAATGGACGGGAAGGTGGTGAAAGGGTGAAAGGATGATGATGTCCCTCGTTTTGTTCTAATATACCAATGCATAGCATGGCAAACATGGGCGTTTTTGGGGCGGACGGGGAAATGTTTCTGGGATGATCATGGCTGGAATACCACGGGAATTTTTACGGCATGGGGGAGGCTCTACCTGTGTAGCCTAGCATCTGTCGGGCTCCAGGTGTGGTGTGTATCAACAATATACCACATTCAAAAAAACTACTTAAACCCCCTAAAATTTGAGTGCCTTGACTTCTGTGAGATCAAATACGCCTGTATTTGATCGGACTTGGCTCAATGTAAGTACTTACTTTGTATCAATCATCGATGGGCGACCCGCAAATCTATCAGCACATGAGCAGCAACGCGCAACAGCCGAGAGCGCAGGTGAGGATCGGCATCACATACCGGGGACCCCCTCCTCTCCCGTCCACCCTATCCGATATTACTTTCCGCATCAATTGATCCCAGGTGAAAATCCGACGGGGTCTGTGTCTGGACCTGATGCTGTGTCCTCGTACTTGTCGCTCTATCTATCTCACTGTGCACGAGCTATCTTCTTCAAATATATTAGCACACCTTCTTTCCTTCCGCCCTTCTCACATAATTCCGCCTATTTCTAAAGAGACTAAGCTTTGATATTCACGCTACACCCATTCCGCTGAGACACGAGAAAAGAAGCATTGAACTGCTTCTTTTTCTTCCTCTCCTTCTTCAGAGTTCTGTATTATAGGTGCCCCCACTATCGAGGACCGGGTGAATATGACCACACCTTTTCCCCGTCTGTTACACCTTTTCTGCTATAACCGGAAGTTTTGGGGCCATGTGAGCCTTCCTGTAAGCATCAGTAAGAACTAAGTTGAACTATCTTCGTGGGCGGGGGAACATTCCCTCTTGAACCTCTCAACTTCCGCTCTTTTTAATATCTTACCCCCTCCTCTCTTTTCTCTTTCATCACCATTTTCCCGATAAAATCCGGTCGTAATATACCGCCTTAGCAGTACCTACTTTATCCTCCGACACGCATCTAGGGCATTCCTATCGGAGGCTATCAAGCTAGGAAACTTTGCCGGTGGTTTCTGCAGAGAAGTCCCACCCCAAGTCCTCGAATAGTATCCGCCCCATATTCCGGACCAAGGAAAGGCCAGCCAGGCGTTTCCCCTTTATAGGGAAATGAAGGTGGAGGGGGGGTAAGACGGCGACTTAGACGCGGTGCGACCCAACCTGATAACTTGATGGGGGGCCAGCTGGGATGCAAACCGCACCCTTAGTAGGTACATGTTTTATGGGAAACGTACAAATGGGATGTGTGAAAGATGCGTGATAGAGGTGAGGGAGGAGGAATTGGGGGCCAAGACCAAACAAAAGTTCCCCAGAGGCCACGATATCGGATCTCTATGAAACCCCATTCACAAACATCTGGTAGATCAGTTCTGACTGCTAGAACCCTTACATATGCGAGTCAAGCGCAAAGGCCAGACTCCTCGAGGCCAGGTGATCTTATCCAGAGAAGCGATTTCATTCTAGCCAGAGATTTCTAAACCCACCAGCCGATATTTAGGATAGTATGATTGTATTGGATATTACTAAGTGAGTCAAGGACCAACTGATACGACCGCGAAATCCCACTAGATTATGGGCAACGCTTCGTTCGATTCTCCCGAAGAGATATAGCAGCTGTGGTGATTCCATCTTATTTTTAGGACAGAAAGTTACACGTACAGTCATTACGACGGACAGATATAGTACGCGGAACTTCTATCGCAGCAGAACATATAGAATGACTAAACAACAAGATCAACAGCCATTCGAAGTCAATTAGTGTAAGTTGTACCGATGGGGGGATCTTCATAAATCGTCTATGAACAGAAGAAGGAAAAGAGAAAGTAGTTAATGCGACGAGCCACTTTTAGGCAGGACCTTCACTCACCCCAGTGTTCTCGGTCATACTTGCAGCTGTTCTTGACTTCTTGACTATCCTTCAAAACTCTCAGCACTGGAACTCGAGGTTGAAAGTATCTTCAGTGTCTTGCAGCCCGAAACTATAGAAGCCTAGAAATATTTACGCGAGATAGTGAGAAAACAATTCTATAAGCCTATGATGGGGCTTTAGGTTTGAAAGGCAAGCGGGTTAGTCATAGGAGGAAGATACATTATACCCTAGATATATATATCGAGGATAGGGCTCCTCAACAGACCCCTACATCATAGAGACGATCTATCAACTCTATTGAGGACTCAGGCAGGTCGTCAAATCTAGCGACGCATCGATCTACAGAGAAATATAATGCTCTTCGGAAGACCAGCTCGGCCTTCTCTGGCTCAATCGGCCTGACATGGGCGAGTCGGTCCCGGAGCCGTATGATATAAGGTGATACCAGTGCCAGAGGGACATAGCCACCCGTCCAAGCCTTCACCAAACGGTAAGGGAATAATAATAGCATCTCCTTCATGTGGTGCAGACCACCAACTTGGGAGACTTGGACTTGAGAGGAAGAGCAGCACAGAGAGACTATTACATCCATATATTGGATGCCGAATTGCGGTCCAGCCCAGGTTTGAAAGAGATAAATGGCCTGGCCCGCAGGGATGTATCAATCACTTCGTACTTTGGAGGCGAAATGTTTGCTTCATGGTTATATTGATAGCTCGCAGTCTTGGGATTGCTGATGGTAGCGGTGGTACTGTAACAGAGATCCTTCTGCGCCCTCGCATTTTCACTCTTGTTCACCCCCCTTCTTTTCCCTCTTTTCCTACGCGTACGTAAATTGTCCCGAGCGGCCTCGCCTTATCCATGTAAAAATGCTCAATTTAGAGGCGGCCGTGCCGTGTGAGACGGCAGAGTGTAAAAGCCGGGCGGGCGGCGGGGGAGGGGGTTACGGGGACGGAGGAGGGTTCTCACTCACTCTGTATGGGTTTCTCTAGACCTGTCTATAATTGTGGTTCCTTGTTCCTTATCGCACTATCGAGCCAGGGACAGGTAATACTTTGCCGAGCTGCAGGCATCTGTGGATGATGAACGGCTCGGACGGTCTTGACCCGGAATGGAGGCCCATTCTCATTGGGATTGAGGGAGGGGCGTGTAAGTGAGAGAGGAAAAGGCGTTGAGGAATGATTTCCCGAACCTCGCCTTGATCTTGGTCTTGAAAGGCACCCAAGACCCTGCAGAGAGGGTGCCACGAGACTCGAATTAGCAAAAGAGATTTTCTTAGGAATCAATTGATGTGGACGGGGCGAGCGAAGCAGGAGTCATTGATGCGGCCCATTTTCGAAGCTCACACACCGCCCCCGATATTAAGCGATGAATGGCATGGTGAAGTGGTCATCGATCTATGGCATTTGATAGGTTCGTGCCGATAAAATTTTGGCCATTTGCTTCACTTCGGAAGACTCTAAAAAGCCCTCACTCATACAGCGAAAAACTCGAAAAAGCCAAACCCCAAACCCGACTGGGCCATGCAAGACTCGATCGCAAAGCTCGTGATAAAGAGAACTGCCCAATTGCAGTTGCGAAGGTGTTCTTCATCTTCCGCATCGGCCCACCTTATTCCGTAGCGCACCGCCTGGCAATGCAACAACGCAAGGCGACGAGGGGTGTGTTGTCTTCACAAAGGGCACAGTGTTCTAAACTGTAGCGGGTCTCGATGGACTGTCGATGGTTACCATTCCTCGGCAAGCAAGGGAGGGGTGTGAGGAGAATGGGCAAGGATCATTGAGGAACAAAAAAGGCGTTCGTTAGAGGGTGTGTTAACTTGTATGTGGAAAGGGAGCTGCGTACGGAGTAGAATGGGAGAAGAGAAGGAAAGGCGCGGGAGATGGTCGGCCGCGGATAAGTTGTCGGGCAAATCCCCATCCAAGGTGACAAAAAAGGCGGAAGATCGGAGTTCACGAGGCTCGTGGCTCGCCATCTGGCATCTCACCGCCTGGCTTCACCGAACAGGGGTTCGCTGATTGCTGTTCATGTGAGCATTGCTCGTGAATTGATCCCTGACGACAGGACCGCAAACCGCAAGCTAGTGCACAGTCTAATCGGTGCCCAATGTGCATGAATTGATCCCTGATAAACTGGCAAACTCGTTGAGATGGCAGCAAATACGTCATGTCCGCTCTTCGCATCGTCACATACGTACATGTGCGTGTGCGCTTGGTTGGGGCTGGGGCGGACCAGCACAGGCGACCAGCATCGAGACCACCGTAGACCGGGATACGTGTATCCATGTTCACAAAGCACACGGAAATTTCCTTTCCTGCAGAACTGCAGCGGTGGTCCTGGCCAGAACCAAGGCGATGACACTACGGTACAGGTTCTGCAAGTTCTCCAAGCCCTAACCAAGACAAGGATTCTACGGCGTGCCCAACGCTCACCACGCCCAATGGCACGGGTAATGGGTTGGTGAGGGCGGCCGCAGCGCAAGTCAAGGCCTCCGAGGACAGCCCGCGATCGGTTGATCTTGACCGCATTTTTGGCCCTCCCAAGCCTCGGAAATTTAGGTACCGAAGGATGCCGGGCTCGGGCCTGCCGCCTAGCCTGGCCTTCCATCGTACTTCGTCGTCGCAGGCGGCCTCTACGTGGGAGGCACTAGATGATGTGCCTAAGAATTGTGGAAGGACTTGATGACGGAGTGCTTGTCCGTACCCTTGTAAGCCAGTGCTCTGCCGAAGCGAGGAAACAATGACGAGACAACAAACGGTGATGTCATGGTTGGGAAGAGAGAGTGCCTGTCAACGGAGGGCGTCCAACTGTCAACACTGACAGAATGAGCATTTATTTTGGGCATTGAGAGTTCGTGCCTTAGGCATCACAGTCACTAACAAACCCCAAATCCAGTGCTACCCAGAGATTCAATGAAGAATCCGCAGCCACTCATTTCTGCCCCAGACGAAGTGAGGAGACGCTCACCAATCAAAGCCGCGCGCTTCACCCGACGCGCTTGCGTCTGAAATTAGAACCCACCAGACTGGACTTTCACCAGCCCAACTAAAACCTGAAGACGACACGACAGCCTCTCGTTTGCCCAGCTCTAGTCCCAGTCAAGACTGCACTGCCTCACCATCCATCCCATGCCGCCGGATCTAGTCGCCGTGGTTTCTTACCTCTGGCGCTCATCTTCGTCGTCGTTTCTATTGGCTGCTTGAGACATCCGTCCCCATGAACGATGAGTCCACGTCTACGTCGATGGCTGTCTCTGGGACCTCTGGGCACCAGTATTATCGCCAGATTGAGACCAAGCTCTGCCCCCCATTCCACTCAGGCGGAGAAATGGAACCGCTGATAGTAGGTAGAGAGTGGAGCCACCATCATGCCTCCGGGCATCTTCTGGGCCATCGAGCTCCCACTCTGTTACCGCTCTCTGCATCTATGGCCCCCATTTGTCTGCAGGGCTCTCGCCAAGTCTGCACCGGGCCCGGGTTGATAGGGTCACAATGCATTGTTTCGACGCGGAGAAAATGTCAATGATGCGTTTCTTTGACTCAACCATGCAGGAAATCGTCCGTCCGTCCGCCGATGCGAGGTGGCCGGAGTCGCTCGAGTTTAGCCCTAAGCATCCTAGGATGCCTCCTAACCTAGCATAGTCCAGTCACGGATTGCTTGAATGAAGAAACTCTCTTTCTGTTCCGTGCGAGCCTCTGTCTTCATCCTGCATGTCTTTTGTTTGAGCTGAAGTCCTAGCCAGTCGCCCGTCGCCAGTGAATGTGCTCATGTGGTCATCTTTGTTGTTCCACAGTCTCCCTCGCCGTTCCATCACCTTCTTTTTGTCGAGGTTTACTTCCACATTCTCTTCTTCATCGTGATTGCTTCTCGTCTTCACTGCTTTGACTCCCCTTCTTCCTTTGATACTCCCCCGATCAAACTTTCCTCGAGTATTATTCTTTTACATTTCTCCTCTTTGCTTGACTCACTCAACGTCAAAGTGAAAACATTCCCCGTGCCCTTGACTCCATTCGATCTACCTGGTTGATTCCAGCGATTCCATCCCGTCTTTCATACTTCCAACGTCTCCACAATCCTCAAATCCAAAGCTGCATCTAGTAAAGCATTCCAACTAGACTTGGAATTGTACATCGCACACTACGCCGTCCACTCCAAGACTGCCGACCTGTTGATGCCAGCTCTGGCTGAGCATCCTACACTCCTCTACAATAGGCCAGGGCGCAACCATCGCGAAGCGATGTCGACGCACCCCCCGGGCCTCAGAGCCCTGCTGCTCTGCGCTCTTCTCACCCCAGCCTACGCGATACCTGCCAGAGACCTCTTTACGCGACAGTCAACTTGCGCCGCCGCAGGACAAGTATCCTGCCCCTCCGAATTACCCTCTAACTTCTGCTGCCCATCCGACCACACATGCATGCCTCTCGCTGGAAACACGACGGCGGTATGCTGCCCCGCGGGCGCCCGCTGCGTGCAGATCGAGCCCATCGACTGCAACATGGAGCTTCAAGACGCCAGCAGAAAACCCGATGCCAAGATCCACACGACTGCCTTGACCAGCGTACTGGGCAAGTGCGGCAACGCGTGCTGTCCCTTTGGATACACGTGCAATGAACAACTCAAGTGTGCCATGGATGTCGACCAATCTCAGCTGCCGCCCGGCGCGACCCGGTCTCCGCCTCCGAGCACGACTACACAACCGCCTGCCAGTTCCAACACCGGCGACCCCGCGAATACCGACCCTGCCAGCACCATCCCCGCCAACGCCAACCCCGCCGACCCCGAGGCGAACAAGGACGAAGGCAAAGACGACGACAAAGACGACAAGGCCTTCCCCACAACAGCCGTCGTAGTGGGCGTCCTCGTGGGCGTCCTCGGCCTCGTATCCATCATCGTATTCCTCCTCATCTGGCGCACAAAACGCCGCAAGCGAGTCCCCGACAACAACGGCAAATCCAGCCTACGCAACTCCAAAGCCTCCTCCTCCTTCGGCAACATCATCAGCGAGCCCATCATCAACCACGACGCCTTCCGCACAGACTTCATCCGCAAGCCCGAAAGCCCCCCCGGCAGCTCCTCCCTCTCCGCCACCGATCGCCTCTCGCGCATGTTCAGCCGCCAGCGCGACTCTCACGCCCCCGCCGTCTCCCCCACCGGTTCGACCACCCTCCGCGATTCGCTCGGGAGCACCGCCCATGCCGTCATAGGCACCGCCGTCCCCATCCCGCCTATTCGAGCCATGAACGTTGCGCGGCCGACGCCGCGGCCCGTCACGCCGAAGATTCAGCGCGAGCCGAGTAGCGAGAGTATTAATATTTTTGCGGCGCCGGGGACTGTTGAGCGGGGGGATGCGAGCCGGCCGTTGACGTCGTTTACGGATATGATGGATCAGGCGGACCTGGGCCCAGTCCATAAGGGGAAGGGGTTCGTGCCGTCGCCTTTACGCGTGGATACCGGGGGACGGTTTGTCTAGAGATGGGTTGAGAAGGGGGGGTGAGGGCGAGATTACTGGGTTCTTTTACCTATAGTACTTTAATGAGGTTTGAGCCATCATCGCGTCCGACACCTTTTTTTCTCTCTTTTCTTTCTTACTTTCTATCCTCTGTTTTCTTTTGTTTTCGGGTAGTGGACGACAGGACAGAGCATGGCGAGGTGGTTTCATATTGCTTTCATTTTTCTTTTCCTTTTTTTCTTACACCTCGTCATCCTCGCGGAGATTTTCTTTTTCTTTTTTCTTTTCAGAAACACCACTCTCTCACAGTTTGTTCCGACAGGTGTGTGAAAAACGAATCTATTTTAGGCGAAAGGGGGAGTTTTGGGTTTCCTTGGAAAATGGGGGGAGTGTTTGTCTTTGTCTCGCGAGGTTCTTTTGTTGCTGTTTGGGGACTATAGCTGTCCAAGTTTGTTTAATACCCCTTTCATATTTGTTTTTCGGTTTCACTTCTTGTCAATAAAGATGGCATAGATCAATACTATCAAGAGATAGCACCAAGAGTTATATTATCCACATTCACTCCAGTAAGATCACTAAAGTCGTGAAAGTAGCAAGTATAGCCCAAGAAAGTTGAACTGTATATATCCATTCATTAAAAATCATAAATCCAGTCTGCAAAGGGATCAAAATCATAAGAAACATAGTTTCTCTCTCTTCCATAACTTCAGCTCCCCCCGGACTTCTTTTTCTTCTTTTTCATCACAACTACCCTCCCTATAAAACAGGGCCAAGGAACACGCCGTCGGTAAGTAGAAAACAGGAACCCAAATCACGGTTCCCGCAATAAGGAGAGAAAACAAAAGTAAGAAAGAAGAAACAGTTCAATAGACTGGTATATCCTCCCAAGAAAGCAACAGAAAACTGGCCAGAGTAGAAAGAGACACAACAGCCCTTTTCATTCCTCACATAACAACACACTTCTTATCCTTGCCCTTCCAGTCCTCAAAAACATAGTCATACGTCCCACTCCAACCAGTCCCACTCCCGCTCCCGCTCCCCGTCGCCGGCGCAACATCAGGCCCTCCCCTCTTCCTCGCGCCAGCCCCACCATTTCGGAACTTTCCTCTCCGCCTCTCCTTGACACTCCTCGCCACGCTCCGCCTCGACGCCGTCCGCCTGACAATGCGGCTCCGGCGCCTGTGCATCTTAGCCTGCCTCGATGCCGTCGACGTGCTATGGCCCAGCTGCGTATTGCTGTAGTAGTTCTCGATGCGATCGATCGACGGGCCGGGCACGCCCGGTTCCGTTCGTGGTTGCGGTCGGCGCGGAATAGGTGCGAACACGGGCGTTTCCGAGCGGCGCATCGACGGGTTCCGTTCCGGGGGATCGTAGGCACCGGATACGCCCGTCGGCGTGCTTATGATAAGGGGTTGGTCGGGGGGCGTGGGGGACCGGCGCCAAGCTCCCGGAGTCATGACGCGCGGATGAGAATTCGCAGCGGCTGATGAGGGACCTGCTACGGTGCCTGGGACTACGGGTAGCCAGGAAGCGGTCAAGGTACCAAAGTTTTCTGCGCGTGGCGGTGCAGACCGCGGATATCCAGTGCCATGTTCACCTTGCGCCTGGTTTGATTCCAGGATACTTGAGAGTGAGTTGGGAACGTTTCCTTGGGACCTCGCAGATATAGGCGTTAAGTCACTCCTACTCTCCCTGGGGAAAGTGGCGCTATGCCTGTTAAACGCCGTCGTAGATAGCGTAGGCGACGGAATATGCAAGTCAAGAGTTGGCGGCCCTTCTCGGCGGGATAACTGCGGTTGTTGGTATTGTTGGGGCGCCGATATTTGGCGCGAATTATGGGAAGATACGGGCGGTTGCTCCTGTGACTCTCTCTGACTTGTTTCTCCAGATACACTTCTCTGAAGCTGCTGTCCTCCTCTTCTGCGGAGATTTCCATCGGCCGCAACCGGTCTCAGGGTAGGTGGGTTCAGTGCGAGTGGATTAGAATAAGCTCCTCGGATACTATGTCGGTAAGAAAGGGTATCGGTTGTCGAGTCGCTCACGGGCGACTGCGTCAGGCGACGATTCGGATCGGCATCATCCCAGTAGCGGGCGGTTGCGACACTCGCAGCAGATGGGGACTGGAGAGTGGACACTGTGAATCGAGCGTCCGAGAAAGTGTCGGAGAGCGGGCGCCGCCTGCTTGATGAGGATTCGCTGTTATTGCGTCGGAGTGAATTGCTTGGTCCGGCCAAGGGGGAAGCACTTGATAGAGATCCCGGGTCGGTAAACTGACGGGGGATTGCCGGCATCGGCGGGATACTATTGATACTATTGATTCGGGCCCAGGACCTCTCTCCCGGTCTCGAAGAAGAGGCGGGAGCAGAGGGAGCAGAGGGAGCAGAGGGAGCGCGGTGGGGCTCGGTGAGGTTTGCAGGCGTAATGGCGGGGTGGCGAAGGAACGCAGGCAAATCCATGACTACATCCTTCTGGTAAGGGGGCGGGGGCGGAACCCAATTATCGGCATCGCTCTCGTGAGGATGCTCCCGTCGGCCATCGGCACGCCGGTACTCGAAGCGTGTTTCGCGAAGTCGCTGGCTCATGGCTGCGGCGGTAGCGGCACGTCGCAAGGTAGAGACGGATCGCGGGTTAGATTGAGTATAGGGTGCGTCCAAAGCCTCCTGCTCCTCGATAGAATCGGTGTCGTTGTCGTCGGTAAAGGTCACTTGCGGAACGGGCGGTTGGGGCCTTGGTAACACTCCAATGCGTCTTGGTTGTAAGGGGTCGTCATCATCCTCATAGGCGCCGCTGGGTAGGGCCGGGCGAGGATTTCTCGGAGGGATTGCCGTAGTAGCCATACGATGCAGGGCACCGCCCGTACCGCCTCGGCGTTGGGCCACCGTGCGTCTTCTGACCAAAGCAACCTCGGTATCGAGGTCACGTTTTTCCTCCTCGAGGACTTCGGCGTCATTGGTACCGACTTCGATGGTGATATCTTTCCTCTCGCCATCCTGGAAGCCATAATCAAAGTCTAAGAGGGAGATAATGCCACCGTCTACGAAATCGATGTCTTCCTCCTCAGTAATAAGTCTCGAACCATTGACCCCACGAGCCGTGATGACTAGCCGTTCCTTGGAGGAATGGCCTCCGAACCCAGCAACCCATTTCACATGGCTAACCGGTTCCAGCTCAGTAATCTTGCGGCCAGAGATGAGCATGTTTCTCTGGCTATCGCACAGCACTTGCCACTTGGGCACCCTTGCATCCTCCGCATCTGGTATCCTCGGTGCAGCTCGCGGTGAGTGACCACCGCCGCGTCTGCCGGATACAGCCCCAGGCGGAGTCGCGCCATCGTAGGGAACAATCAATTGCGGGCTGACAGCGCTAAGGTCCTCGGGGACGCCATAAATCCAAACCTCTTTGCCCTGAAATCCAGCAGATACTAGCTCGCCGTGATAGGAGGCTGATGGAAGTGTGCAAGGCAACAGTGGAGTCGAGGAAGCAGCTTGAGGAAGAGGCCCAGTAAAGTAGGTCGTGCCATTACGTAGGTCATCAATGCGCACAGCGCGGAATGTCTCGAAGCTGCGGTCGTAGGTAAAGGTCCAGCTCGCTTCCTCGTTGTCGGAATCCTGCACGAGGACGGCGTGACTACAATCGCGGCTCGAATTGGGGAATAGGATCGAAGTGGTCCACATGGCACTCGTGGTGTTCTCGGCCATGTGGCTTCCCGGATCGTAATATGGCGCAGTGAGAATAACGGTGTTCTGGTGTGGCGAGTGTAGGGTAGTTCCCAGAAGTTGGGTGCCATCGTGGGAGAAAGCGAGCGAGTCTACAGCGTCGCACTTGACGGCGCGCTGGCTCGTCGTTACCGCGTCCGGGTTCAGAGCGGAAACCTCTATGCCACCTTCGTACGCGGCAGCGAGAACGCTGCCACAGGGCGAAAGGGCGATAGTGCGCGGTTTATGATCGAGCAGGATGGACTGGGTCCGTTTCGGGGGAGAACTTTCGAGATTATAGACGTCGACCTGCATCTCCATGGACAAGACGGCCAAAAGGGTGGCATCATCTTTGATGCAAGCGGACACGGGGCGGCGGAGTATCTTGAACTCCCGCTTGATATCTATCTCGGGGGCACGCACGTCGATGACATAGATACGGGAGGAGTTATAGGCTAGGATGTGATGTCCCTTCGGGGACGGGCTAAAACGCATCCCCTCGCCACCGGGACATGACGCCGAACTGATGGAGTTGGATATGAGCTTGATTCGCGTCTCGGACGGTCGGACATAGGCTTGGAACAGATTGCGCTTGACTTCGCGAGCGAAGAGCTTCCTAAACTTGGGAAGCTGTTCGTCCTTGACAGAGGCGAGGGACAGGACAGAGTGGCTAGCCGCGAAGGACGGACATTTGGACAGCTGGTGGGCGTAGAGATGGGCCTGCTGCGAGACCCGTCTCCATTTCGAGTTGACGAGGACAAGGGACGCGAAGGAGTCGGGGTCGGTTAGGAGGAGGATCCTATTCGTTTGCACCGCGGTTCAGTAGGTCAGTCTTGTCTTATATCTAGAGAGTCCAGGGCACGGAAATTGAAATTAGAATAGGAACAGATAGAGCGAGGTCGCATACTGCTGTATTATCTCGTCGGGTAACCTATCAAAGGCAGCATCGTAGCCTTCTTTATCGACAATCGACGGCGCCCTCGACGATGGCTCGGATGGCGATGATCTCGAGGATGTCGAGGACGTGTCGTCTTCACCAGAAGGCGGACTGGCACGGGCATCGGAGCCCGCTTTGCCATGGCCCATCGTATGTGCTGTGCGTGCGGCGTGGGCTCGGAGTCGGGCTCGTCGACGATGTGGAGGTTGGTGAGACTCTGGCGGAGAATGAGTGCGACATGGGGTGGACTAAAATGTAAGGGAGCGGAGAAGGCTCATCTCGGGGTGACACGGGGGTCGAGAAGAGAGATAAACCAGACCGCAGGACAGGCAGGGCACAGAGCTATATCAAATGCGAACTGAGGGACAACGACAGAAACGAATCAGAGACGACGTGCATAATAAGCAATAATAATAATAATAATCTTCTTCTTCCTGGTCGTGGCTGTAAAGTTGTAAAGTTGAGGAGGTGGACATGGACATGGACATGGATTGATCAAATAGCCATGGCTAAATCCAGTCCGAGGCCAGGCGTTCCCTCTCTGATGTCTGTGTACCAACGACAAAGTACCCACGTCTCCATCCTCCATCCTTGCCTCCCGACTTGGTCCACGGAAGATTGTGGCGTCGAACTTGAAGGAAGACGTCAGCAGTGCAGTGCAGAGTATGTAACATCAATAATAATGTTCCAATGCTCCAATGTTTAATTGAATTTGACCGCCGTCAATTGATGCTTGATGATTGTTGCCCGCAGTTCGAGAAGGCGGGATTACGTGAGAATCACCACAGGTGCCTTAATCTTGATGCGAGACTGCCAGTGTTCAATGTTGGTATGTACAGCATACAACTTACTGATCAATTCAATGTTGCTGATGCTCATATTAGCGCCTGGTGCCAGCGACAGTCGCTGCTAGCAAGTGTCGTGTCGTATACTTCAGTATGCACTGAACTGTATGCTGGGCTTCGACATACTTCAAGTACCAAACTGCGATTCCTGGCCTTCAAAATGATACTTGGCCCTTCCATCGTTATGGCTTCTGCAACATCAATGCTTCTTACTTGAACGTTCCATATTGCCATGCCCAGTTGAACGATGCACAGCCCATCTTGCACTTCTGGTGGTTTGCTGCAATTGCACTGCAGCACAGATCCAGGATTCTATATGGCTAAGCTGGCTGTATCCACATCGAGCCAGCGTCTACTCATACATCAATGATCAATGCTCACACATCAATCACACATCGCAGTGGCCTTTTGTAGGTTGAGCAGCATATCCGCCCACAAAGTGCGAATGAAGTAACATCGAATGCATCAACGATGCACACGTACAGTGGCGCACATGGACTCGGACAAATCAACCAACTTAGCGCCTGGCCGACATGCCCCTCCACGCCAAATGCAGTCAACAAGAAAACAAACATTGCAACCTCACCTGTGTATCGTGATGCAGTCCCTCAGGGACTTTGGTTCCTAGGGCATAAAGAGGACAACACGCCCTGAGGGGTCGGGAAGTGGCGATGCTCAGTAGTAGTAATATGGTAATATATTGTTGGATATTTGGGTTGATCCTTGAGGACGTCCTGCATCCCACGTGCTCCAATCTTGGGACGAAGCTCGATCAACTTTGTTAACCCAGGCTACCGAACATTGGTGCAATTTCACGGGGAGGATGAGTTATTTCGAGAAGTCCTCGACATGGTCCTAGTGCCGTCTTACTTCGGACTCTTGCTTCCAGGATTGTGGTATGGCAGGTGGGCCATATGTGGAATGAAAGCAGGCTCAGTTTCTGTCGTGGCTGATGAGGGTAATGGCAACGCAAACGTAATCTACGTCTACTCGGTACATCATGCTCCAGACTTTTGCTATGCCGCATTGCGCCTCGTCCATTTGCCACGATGTGTCTCCGTCACACTGAATGGTGGAGAGGACACATATAGGAAGCGAAAGAAGCGAAACATTTGCTCACATCAGGGGAAACCCTAATAACGCCCATCGCGTATCACAGCATGAGGACCTTGATCAAGTGGAAGAACCTCGGGTTCATGTTGCCTCTCTTGGTCAAATGTGGAGTGGCACCACTGTTCTATTTTTATCGCAGACCCTTGCCAGAGCTAACGCAGAGTCGGACCAAAGTGCCCGGAGTGTAACTTGTATTTCGTTGCTTCAATCAAGTCTGGCGACAGCTGGCCATATATTATTGCCGGCTGTCAATGCCTGCTACGCCTAAAAGCTAAAAGGTGTTGGTTCCAAGTTCACAAGTTCCAACACCAACGCAGCGTCTCAAGTCTCTCTCCTCGCATGAGACTTCGGTTAGTTCATCCGAAGATCCTCGTCGCTCTCTTGGCAACTTGCTGCATCCAGACATTGGCCAGAGGTTCTCAGCCTCGTGCTCCAGTTTCAACTACTCCTGTACTATGGAGGTTATTACACAGTACCTCGATTAACACTCTTTTACTACTTTCATTTTAACAGTTTCCCCTGCCTGGTCACTTCCTTCAATCCTGCCAGATCATCGTCATGTCATGAATGAGTTTCGCTCACAATAACTGCCTGGCCAGTTGACGTGCTGGCACTGTTACTTGACCTAATCTCAGGTCACATCTTGCCAAAATCTCTCACGCGCGGCGTTTTCTAGCCGGGGCTAGTGAGATCTAGCGATGGATGATGAACTTGATGTCGACGCCCTTCTCCCGACCTCCACCCCTCAGAGGCCACGACCGTCCCCAGCCCGCCTCTTTGTCAAGGGTTGGCTCATCGCGACTATAGTCTGGTTCGTCCTCACCGGCCTGTTTCATGCTTTTTCTCGGATCTTTCGAGAGCCTAAACCTATCCCGGTAAGACAACCAAAGCTCTAAGATTCTATTGCATTGTATTATCCTGTCCTCGCACCCGCCCTCAGTTGGCATTGTGGTGACGTGTCCATGACCACTTCCCGCCATGAAGTGCCATTCCCGTGCTCTCTTCCCTAGGTTTTAATCATTGGCAATGCCGTCTTCCACACGGCCCTCTTGATCTCTGCCTTTGCATGTTACTAACTCATAAATCATAGGAACGAAAGCCCCAAGTTATCTTGCCCAATGCCATTTATGAAGGTCGCCATCTATCCAATGGCGTGGATCAGTATCTGGGCATTCGCTATGCAAGCCCGCCCATAGATGACTTGAGATGGCGAGCGCCAATAAATCCCCGCTCCGACAAGAACTTGAGAGAGCGAGCGGACACGGTATGTGCTCACCCTTATACCTAGAACCTTTGGGACGAGTCGCATTCCTAGCCTCTAGCTGTAAATTCCGTTAACTAGGTTAACATCTCATATACAGTTCGGGCCAAGATGTCTCGGCACCGACCACGGAACTTATAATCCCGCGGAATCAGAAGATTGTCTCTTTGTGAATGTGTGGGCGCCCACCAATGCCACCGCATCTTCCAAACTCCCCGTATGGGTATATATCCAGGGAGGGGGTATGTCGCCGCCTTCTTCGACCCTTGTTCCTCTCGTGATAGCACAGCCCCCTGACCCCCCTGTACAGGATACACCGCCAATAGCAATCCCGACTACAATAGCTCCACTGTTGTAGAACAGTCGGGCAGGAACCTCGTCTTCGTCAACTTCAACTATCGTGTCGGCCTCTGGGGATTTCTTGCCGATAAGCGCGTGCGCCAAGATGGCGATTTGAACGTGGGATTACTAGACCAAATCCACCTGCTCAAGTGGGTGCAAAGACACATATCTAAGGTTAGTCTGTTTACACGCCAGCCCTTGTGCAGTTACTGCGTACAGCCATGTTGATTATCGCATTAGTTCGGAGGTGATCCCGACCGGGTCATCATTCACGGCGTCTCCGCTGGTGCCGGCTCCGCGGCCCTCCATCTCACTGCCAATGGCGGTCGTGATGATGGTCTTTTTGCAGGCGTTATGACTCAATCGGTCTTCTTCCCGACACATCCTCGTGTTGAGGACCTAGGATACCAGTTTAACAAGACTCTAGAGTTAGTCGGTTGTGAGTTCGAGGATGATGCCATGTCTTGCCTTCGTGGAAAGACCAGAAAGGAACTACAAGACGTTGCCAATCGGGCATTTTCGTTCCCAGGAAGAGCTAGAGCATCACGTTGGTACTGGACTCCATGTGTCGACGGAAGTCTCATTCGTGACGTACCATCCGCCATGTTCCAGGCGGGAAATTTTATCAAGGTACCTCTCATGCTCGGTATAGTAACTGACGGTAGGGCTATCCCGGTCCTCCGCAATCCAAAAGATGCAAACTAACTAAAGGGATGTTTGTTCTCCACCTAGAGGGCTCTGTCTTCTCGGCTAATGCAGCTACCGAGGATGAATTTGTGTCGTTTATTCGAGATAACTTCCCTGGCCTTACGGACTCCGATGCATCTGACATGGTCAAGCACTACCCCCTCATGGATGAACTTCCCCAGCATCATCCCTGGTTCCCATCAACAAGCAAGGCATACGGCGAGGCAACATTCATCTGCCCTACCAATCTCGTCCTTGACAGCTTCGCCAGGCTAGGCCACTCCGGCACAACATGGTCCTACAGGTATAATGTTTGGGATCTAGACAATAACTGGCGCGGCATCGGTGTAACCCACACATTTGACTCCGCCGCCATCTTGGGCCCTGGCAGCCTGCCGACCCCTGAGAGCTACTACGGTTATAACGCGCCCATTGTGCCTCTGTTGATGGACTACTATATTTCGTTTGTGAGGGCTCTGGATCCGAATGCTTACCGACATAGCTCGGCGCCCAAGTGGTCTACATGGTGGAGGGATGGCGAAAGGTTAGTGGTTGAGCTAAACAAGACTCGGATGGAGACGGTTGGGGACGGGCAGAAGGAGAGGTGCGAGTTTTGGAAAGGCGTCTCTGGGAGGATGAGACACTAGGTTCGAGGTCCGCTTGCGTAATGGTTTCGTAAAGTCGGTATGGACGAGTTGATTCGATATGGACTAATGAATTGATGGTATCCGGGAACGGCGTTATGGTAGTACTTTTCTTTCCATACTGGGTTGTACATATGACTTCAGATGATCGCGTGCTGGATGGCACCTCGATGGATTACGGGTTGCTAATGTCTATAATGTGGTCTCGAAGTAGATAGTAATCTTGAGCTTTTCAACAATATTTCACCAGCTTCAGCCATGTCGTTTCTCAATACTGCATTTGACGGGGACAATGATAAGGATCCTAGGTAGTCCTGTCCTGTTCCTCGTCTAGTCTACTCTACCGGCAACCAAGACCTCATCGTTTGGAGGGCGTCTTGATACTGCTTTGAGTGAGTAATTACCTCGATGTTACGAGGGTCGAACTCCATCATAGTTAGAAAAACAACACAAGCATCAATCAAACCGGAGAATTGATATGAGAGAAGGAACGAGAGAAACCAACGAATATAAACAAGGCGTCCTTCCTTTTCTCATATTATTTACGGCTTGTATTTACGTTCGGAGGTAACTTTACGTGGGCGAACAGTTGATCCAAAGGGGGTAATGATGTCTTCTTGGCATAATTCCCGGGCAGTTTTTTTGTCATGGCACACGAAAGACTCTACGGATATAGAGATGACGGGGGAGAGGCAAAGGGCAGTCGAGAAGGCATGGAATGGACTTCGAGGCTAGGTGCAAGCCCCAAAAAGTATCCCTTCCTCCTGGCATCCCTATTAGCAGCGATAGATGTATGGGCCAGAGCAAGCCCTAACAGAGAGAACTATCCACTGCTGTCAACTAATGGCAATTCTCGCTCGGAGGACAAGGGAAGTTGTATACACCCCTGGGCTAACATTCCCTCCAAGTATCCCCCATGCAGACTAGGAACCAACAAAGGCAAGGCAGGGAGACAGCAGGTAGAAGAGGCAAAAGAGCTCATCGCCACTAGAACCAGAGTCCACGGCGCATTGAACCCCAAACTATCCTCATCTCGCTCCGCCTATTCTTCCCTGACGACATCGCCCGAATGCCTAGGAGTGATTGGGTCTGGATATGGACGCATGAATCACGGCAGAGCCCCGACAGCGCCTTAAAATCCTCGCGAGCCAGGAAAATCAAGAGGAAACCCTGTCTATCTCGTCTTCGCATTACCCTATAGATCAGTCTCGTATGCACTGCTTTTCTCCTGCATATCGGACATATCTTTGACGGCATGTCGAGACGAGAACAACACTAGGGACCAAGAGGCCTGCATCGGGCCCTCGTCAAGACCACGGTGGGCAGGTTTGAGAGGGAGGCGGGAGGAGATATCACTTCCACCCGCGGTTTCAACAACAAGATAGATCGTCCTTTCATAGAAGAGATCCCCTTCCAGTGCCCAAGACAGCCCGTTTGCTCCTCCTCGACCATGACCGCCGGAGAAAGGGTTCTCCGGACATGGAGCACTATCCTCCGCCGCCTCGCAGAATCGCAAACGTCATCCCCTACACCATTTCCGCTTCTGCGACATTAGTGCGGTCGCGGAAACGACTCCCAAGACGCGGGGACTAACATAAGGCTGGAGAACACGCCAGTTTTCTGTTCAGAAGGAGATCGTGCTTCTTCTCTCCTCTATCCCAACTGCATGCGTGATGCAGCTCCTTCCTCGTGCTCGCCTCTGACAGTATCTCTGGCCGAGCCGCCTATGGGTACCGCCCCATCTTTTTAGCCCTTGCGCCCTTTTTTTGCGACACGAATAGCAAAATCGCCAGATAGTTGACAGGAAGAACAGAGTTCGATGATCCTGTTGTTTGGGACCTGCACGTGGTCGTATCAGACCCACGGCCCACGTGCGGGCAGAATATCAAGTGGAAGCTTTTCCTCCAAATAAAAAGACCGACTCATAGTCTGGGCCAATCGCTTATCTGCAAGAAGCACTCAAGCGAGCCGGAGGAAAATAGGGATGATGGGGCGGAGGCGAAGGATTTCGACGAGGTTCAGGAGAAACACATTAGATCTGATCTACTGCGCCCCCCTTTTCTTCTGAAGCCCACTTCGGAATATCATGTTCATGGGAAGAGATGGAGGTGCCGCGTGTGTGTTCTGGCCTTGGATGAACAGGATGGGTTCTCCGTCTGTTTGAGTTCCTCTTGTCCGTGTAAGTCGTCTTGCGATTCTCCGAGCGCACACCTTCACGGACACCACATCTGCATACACGCCCACCCACCAGCATTTTCTTGGCGCAAAGAAAGGTATAACTTGTCAACAATAGCTTCAAAGCGTACGCGGCACGACGCCAGAAAGCAACCATCGAAGAATCTGGGGAGCAGGTGTGCAATAGCTACGGTTACATGCTGATCCTGATCCCCACCGTTCGCCCACCTTCCCCCCTCCATCTCGACTATACCCATTCGCGAAAAGGCCACGAGAGCAGGAAAATCCCCTCTTTTTGTGTCCTGCAGCGTAGTGGGTAATCCAGCTCTTGATACGACGAACTTGCGCACACTAGAGGTCCATGGTGTCAGTAGCATTCAATATCTCAAACGTAGAAGCTGCAGCGCACGCTCTGCGACTACATACTACGACCCATTCGGATAGTCCATCTCTGTCCATCTTGAATGACAGCTTATCAAAAGCCCCGAGCTGCATGTGATCCACATCAACGCTATCCACACGAAGGATGGGAGATACACACTAGAGTCGACTGGGAACCCTTTGGCCCTTCCTTCCCACGGAAACTCTCTTTCTAATTGTCTTCTTCTTTTCCTTTCCGCGCCCCTCGTCCCTGAAGCGGGGTTTCTCATACCCGTGGGATTTGTTCTTCGGCGTGCCCATCTTTCTCGATTGTTTCCCTTTGCTTCGACGAGTCTATCTGAGACCCCGCCTCAACCCCTCCACAAGGGTCCGAGCGTGGCGTCACCAAAGAGGCACCCAAGTGGAAACACAGCCTGCAGCCAACTCTAGTCGTAAGATCAGGCAGTTTCCCGATAGTAATAGGAAGAAATACCAAGAAACCCCACGGCGTACTGTCCACACCAAGATATACCCACGAAAACATCTCCCTCGTGGTTAAGCCAAAAAGTAACGTGAAAAGGACAAAGCTCCAGGCAGGGGCGAAGGAAGACGCCACCGCTGGGGTTCAGCTCGTGATGACTTAGTCTCGACGACGCCCAGGCCAACATCGGACCAGGCGCTGCTCGAGAGAGAGTGGGAGAGCCAATTATACTTGCGCAGCCAAACATCCCACCACCGAAGACCGGCGATGGATGCAATACGACCTTCATAGAGGGCGACTCCTTGGCTTTTCTGAGAACGCGGCCTAATTGATGGCTGCTGCTAATCAAGGTCCCAAGCACTATAGTACTTGCAGCATCTGGAACTCCGGCACGGGGATGCTTGCAGAATCTGGAAGCTAGAATCGATATACTTTGTAGTTGTAGGCGGGGCATCAATCGAAGCAGGTTCTCAAGTGCCATCCACGACCACGTTTCGAACCTGAAATGGGTCTTGGTTCGCTTACTGCGCACGAATTCGGGTCTATTCCCCGAATATGCTATAACTCAAAATCTATCAACGATGAAGCACGCCGATAGGCCGTGTGTGCCGTGTGCAGGAACGAAGAATTGGCTCGGCAAGTGTGTGTGTGTGTGTGATAATAGAACGGTTTATATCCATCCACTGATACCTGTAACATGGGCTGGATGTTGCTGGATACGCAAGCACGCATTTTCTATCTCAAGGGGATTCAGTTGATACCAATACCAGCCGAGAACAGTTTACTTCATACTTTTCAACTGCACAGCGAAAACATGGCGCTGCAGGAACCTCGTCTTGCATAGAGAACCACAGAATTGACAGGTCCTTGCCTGGAGTTGGGTCGAAAATGCAGGTTTACGCTGCTTGTTTCCGTGCGAAAAACCGTATCTCATCAAAGGCTTTTCCTTGAGAAAGAAACGGTCATCATGCCCACCACTCGTTACTCGTCCTGCTTCGGATTTGGCGGATAAGGTTTCCTTACTCCTAGCGACATTAAGGTAGTTCTGACGCCTTCGTGGCCTTAACTATGAGAACGGGTGGTGTTTTTACCGAAGAAGATGCCTCCCTCTATCTTCTACATCTATAGCCTACTGTGGAAATTTGTAAATAGTCAGTTTCGTCGCGCAAGAGTTGTTACGGTTCTGAAGCAGGAAGCCCGCGGAAACTCGTGATATGTGTGCCATATGTACGGGAAGCAGGAAGCTCGAGCGCGGATGGACAAGGACAATCAACATCTTATGCGACAGGTGTTCCCGTCCTCCGCCACTTTGGCATTGACTCGAGGTGTCGATCACAACCAGCACCGACAACAGTTGAAGTCCTGCGTCGATCACCTCCGACGTCGCAAGGTGCCTGTCGATCCGTGTGTCTGCAACCCGGGTTTCCTCTCTTCCCGTTTCTCATCTTCGTCCCAAACCCACAATAAGTGGCCCTTTTGTTTGTGTGATGTGCACGATATTTATTTTTCTTTTGGCACACCGACAAAACCTCGCAGGTCTTCGGCGATTTACTTCGTATGTGACACATGATGGGCCATGGTTTCTTACCCGGTTGGTGACGGGAAGGTTTAGGTGACGATGATGGAGAACCGAGGGTCAGATCCGCCTAAGGATTGACCGGTCTATTCTGTAAAAGTCATCTGTTGGTGCGAGAGCGGAGGAACCTCCACACCGCGACATCCACTGGAGACCGAATTCCAGAACAAGCATGTGTGCTGGAAGGGCTGGCTGCATACCAAGCACGTACGAGGGAAGTTAGCTTACCATGGCCTTGCTCACCTGAAGCGGCGAAACCGACGAATCTCGACAGGAAGATATCGTACGAATATAGTGCACACATGGCGGGCAGGAGCAAAAGGGCACGCAGGCACGCAGGCACGCACGGCGCAGCATACGCGCAGGTTCGAGGCAAGGAAAGGGAGATATTGGGACGAATTCCTGCCATATGTAGACAGGGGTGTGGACGAGCATTGCTGGAAACAGTGCTTGCTTGCAGGTGGGCATACGTACTTCGCATGTAGGCACAGGCGAGCTGGGCAAGTCTGGCGGTGGGACTTCAGGGCAGATCTTGCCAGGTTGTTTGTGGCCCAGTCTCTCTCTTTTCGTGGGATGGTTTCTGTGCATTGGTCGATATTTTGCTCGAACTGGCTCAATAAAACCGAGGCTGTCGGACCCGTTGTAGCAAAAGCCCGTGAGATCAAATGGGGGCAAGCGGAGAAGGGGAGTACATTTAGGAAATCTGGAAAACAGACGTGCAATACGAAGTACGTGAGCATGCAGTTGCAGTTACGTGCGAGTTACGTGAGAGACGACAAATCGAGATGCTGCCTTCTCCATTTGATCCTTCTCTCCCACCACCTTGAGGGTCGGTCAGTTCAGGGTGGATGCAGATAAGCGGGGCTCCTCGATTCGTTTGAGAGATCCAATTGTCGAGATCAATTGATCAATGGTATCATGGGTATGGCCTGGCTGGCCTTGAGCAAACCAAGGCTGACCGGGCATCAGCTCACAGACCCGTACCACAAAACCTCATCTACGAATCCTGACGGGACAGTCGAGGCGGCAACATATCGGAACTGAATTGGGAGTTGGAAGGAAAAATTTTTTTTTTCTCCCTCCCGAAACCAGTTCTCGCGTTCCGTGACGAGAGCCTGCATTCGATGATGTATGATGGGACAATTGTAAATGTGTTGGAAACAGTGTACTTAGCGGAGTACTTTGACAGCTCGCCCACAGTGCTTCTTCAGTTGGGGCGTGCCTTCCCCGCCACCCTCAGCCAGGATTTCCTTTGTCGGCGTATCCTTCCTTCCAAGGTAAGATCTTGTTCGGTGCCACTCTGGATTGTGGTTGCAGGTACGAAACACGCAAGCGCAAATGCAGAAGGTGCGCCAGACGGACCTCGCGCCGCAGGGGAAAAAGAACTTTTACTTTGAACATCCAATCGCGAGTATTTGCTCCAACCCTCGAGAGCACACTAACACAAACACACTAAGGTACCCATCTGTCGAGTTCCTTGATCGGTCCACTGTGTGCTGTGATCGAGACAATGGAGTAAAGTGATAGTAGGGATACGGAAGTGATTGCCCGGTCCTATGCGGAAAGCAAACACACGGATCCGCCCCTCCGTGGTAGCCTTGGAAAGGTACCATGGTGTTTTGAACCAGGCCCTCCCGGAGAACGAGCCGGTTTGCTGGGGAAGCGGGCTCCGGGACCTGGTATGCCTTAGGCCCCCTTGCCTCTCAGTCCGTCAGGGAACAAAAGAAGGAGGGTGGGCTGGGTTGTGCTGCAAGCCTGGAAAGTCTGCAAGGACAAAAGAGCTGCGCCCAGAAGCTCCCCAATCACAGGTGTCTCTTCCGCAGAGATTTCTCTGTCTTCTCTGCTCCGTTCCTGCATGAAGAGGCTGGATCCAAACCCAAAACGTCAATGCAACCTTGGACAGGAACAAGCAGACCGACCTTGATGTTGTTTTCTTAGTCTGGTTCAATGGTACCTGCGGGAGACCAAACTTGCATATACTGTGCGAACCAAAAAGAGTGTGGACTGCTCATCGACTGCGAAGGACTTCGGATGCACTACGAGAACGAAGTAACTTTCGAGTTGCAGGAAAAGAATGGAACGGAAGGATGCGTATGGGGAGCTAAGCTTTTCCCACCATGATACGAGGAACGAATGGCAAATCGCCTTCATCTTCCCTTGCTGAATTTGCGTTCCTCGGCATCAAGTCATCATGATGGTGTGACAAGGCGGAAACAGATGAGCCTAGAGCACACCGTCGGGGACCTACTATTATTATCGATTCCGGGTTTCATTCGTATCAATTTCCTCTGAGATGGAATGGCCCTTGCCTGGGTTTTGTGGTCACTGCATCGTGGGTTGGATTGATCAATGCATGCAAGAGCAGTCACTATCACTCGGGCGTAGTAATGAGCTGTTGGTGATATGGACGCCGCCCGGCAGCAATCAATTGATCCATCAATCAATGCCATTGGAATCAGCATCAGCAACAGCCAGCAGCAAACCATCAACAGCAGCAAACCAACAACAGGAGACTAGAGATTCCGAATATCGTTCTGGTTTTCATCCTGCAACGATCAATTGACCCAACTTTCGACTAGTCAGGTACCCTCTTTAACCGTTTATGGCCTCTTGCTCCCACACCATTTCGTCATACGTTCCTGGATGGCAGTTGACTTCTCGCTTTGAGGCGGAGTTCCGATTTCTGAAACACACTTTAATTTTTTTGGTTCGGAGGAAAAATAAAAAAATCTTCTTTTTTTTTTTTTTTTTTTTTTTTCACACCTCGCCTGACTCAAAAACCATTGCTGGACTTGTGGATGGATACATGTACTCACCTCGACCAAGGACGACTACAGACGGAACTACACTAGTAAAGAAAAACAAGAAAAAAAAGTCGACTTATCGTCTTATACAATGCAGTAGTAGCGTAATCGTGGCAACACCATTGTTAAGTTGCTCCCCTCTTCTGCCTCTAGTTCTCGGAAGGCTCAAAGTACCGACACCCGGTCTATCAATGTCTCGGAAGAAGAGTTCGATCTTTTTTATTTTTATTTTTACTCTTCCTCTACGCTCAGCACCCATCTCTCTGTTAGGGTTTCGCCACGGGTGTGGGTGTGGATGCATGTCTGGTTGATAGTTTATCGGGACCCTGATTATCTTGAGGGGTTTATCGTGGGGGCGAAGATCAGGGTCGTCGTGTCGCCTAATCTCTTCAGATCTCTTGTTCATTAAATAATCGAATGTCCGCCGTTCCCGCTTCGATAGCGGTATCTCAAATCGCAAATCGCGGGGGTCAGTTTCGAGCCACCCTTTTGGACACCTCGGGCGATAGCTGAATGATCCTCCCACCTCGCCATCACGGAGCCCGGTTTTAGACAGGTGATCCAGGAAAATCGCTTGTCAGGCATCCTGGATGGATCCGGTATTAAACGATTAGTTCGAAATGTGTAGTTTACCTCCTAGGTAGTCGATACCAACAACCTTCAATTGTCTCTGGTATTTGGGTACCTTGTCTCTTCTGTCTCCATCGACACCCTCGCATCGCAAGTCGCCGGGCTCCTTCACTTTGAAAAGACGATGGGACCCGCCAGGCTTGACGAGGACTAGTGGGCACCCGATTGGATGGCACTGACAAACTTGGTCCAGATTCTAAACCGGTGCCGTGCCGTCCGCCTCCGAGGCCAGGGGACAGCAAGGGCTGGGGATGGTGTCAAGATTGCTTTTTCTCCATACCAAATTACCTCGTAGGATTCCCAAATCATCCCTCGACTGTTTCTCTTACGAACCAGTCGCCGCCATCTCCGATCTCTCTTGCCCTGTCACGCCCACATTCGCCATTTTTGAGACCAGGTGTGCACTTGGTGGGGTTATAGGACCCTCAGTGGGAGCAGTGGCTGACCAGCCTGGCCTGGTCAACTCCATCAATGGCAAAAGGTCAATGTCATACCTAGGGCGGGACATGTGCTCTCTCTCTTGCAAGTTGCAACCATGTCAAACTGGAACAGCCACTACTAAACTGCGGCACTACAGTAGCGAAGTGGATATCGGCGGGGGCACTACAGTGTGTGTTGACATCTGTAGTTTCAACATCATCGGACGATGTGGAAGAAAAAGGTCGGAGGCTATTATCGATGGTGGTGGCAGTTGAGGACAGCCCGGCCCAAACCGGCCCGCAATGTGCTGGAGAATGGCGCGTTTGCCTGCGCCAGAAACCGCGCGGTTCTTATTCAGTGCCACAATCGGAGCACTTTCTCAAGTTGTCCTTTACCTGCTTAATGAGCGACCGAACGCGTGCTACTAGATGTGCGAGACAGCTAAACGCCCGCTGCAGACGAGGCCTAGACTTCCAGAAAGAAATAGTTTAATGTTTACTTCGTAACCACCAAGCCATCTATTTCGTATCGAAATTTTAAAGGTTGTAAGGCCGTCCATAGGAAACCCTGGGAATGTAGCACGTTTCTGGGTATCTGGCGTCATCGTTAGCTGAGAGCGCCGATGACGCTAGTAGAGCAGACCGGGTAGACTAGCCTTTCCAGTTCCTCGGTCTCTGCTTAGCCTGGTATCTCGTGAGGCTGTCTTGGGAAGGTTGAGGAGGGTTTACGTACACCGCACGGCGATGGCGATGGTGATGGTGGCCCGTCCTCTCGAGGATGGGTGCGAGTACACTTCTTGGGGATGAGGTACCCAACACCGTGCAGAAATTTTCGAGGCTATTCAGAATACTTTTGCGTAAGGGAATCTAAAATATCGTGCCAAAATTCCATGACGCCTTCGATGCTTAAAAGAATCCCGGTAAAGCTCCCGCACCCCATGTTGGAAAGATTAGGCAGGCGAAAGCGGGATGAAGATGATAAATCCCACCATGCCGCGCACGTTGTGTCACCCCCCACACTAAATTCCTTCCAGAAACACGGCAGCCGGTGATACAGCGTCGTCCGACCTGTTCCTGGCAATGTGCCGCTGAAGCAGGTAGAGTGCTGAAATTAACTTCCACTTCAAGAGCGAGATAACACAATTCCACGTGCTTCACATAGTACGATAGGCCCGGCGGACGGAAGACACGAGGGGAGAGATTGGCACTTCGACGAATGATAATCCACGAAATAACCCAGCATGCGGCTCTATCGTAGCTGTCTGCTGTATTTACGAGGTCTGTGCTAGTCTAATATTCCCTCGATCATCTCGTAAACTAGATACTAGATTTGGGTTTATTATCCTAGCTCACCCGTCATATCTTCCCTGGTTGTTGCCATGTTGCCATGGCGGATGGTGACCGGTCTCAAAAATGGTAGGGGCCGATGTTGTACTCTTGGTGGGTTTGTGAGGTGATAATAGCAATGCTACATTTATCGGGGACGCCGCGAGTTACGAAGGAGTGTATGCGTACTTCGCAGACGATCGTGATATTGATGCATGCACGCCGGTTGATGCAAGCCATGGGGCAAGTCGTAGAATCTCCGTTTTGCGTGGGGTAAACGAAGTGTCAAGAGAACTTGGACTTCGCACATACATTTTAAATCCATTTGATGGATCGTACTACACTGGGGCATGCTTCTTTTGCGAGAAGTCCAGCCAAACAAGATCTCGAGGACACGTGCTCCCGTCTTGCCGTGATGGGCACGCAAAATGCCCGAAACACTATGCTCTCTTGTACGTTTTGGTTGACCGACAGTGGCCTGCTGCAAGGGCAGGGCGGAGGTCCCAACGCGCTGGTTTCCCCACGGGCTGGGCAGCCTTGAGAACGAAGGGCAGCGAATTCGCAGCGTGTCCTACGCACGTGTTCGAATCCCTCATCGAGAAACACCTGCAACCGTTGCTGGTCGCCGAACGATTGGGACAGTTGCGGCACCAATATATTACCTCAATATCAATGAAGAAATAGAACCATGAAAGAAGAAAAATAAATCCTCCGATGAATGAACTCGGTATCCAATTGAGGTGCTCGAAACCGCTTGCCTCACCAACCCCCCCACGGTTGGTAAAAGTAAACAATAAACGAAGTACTTCGTACGCACGCAGCACTTGAGCAGTTCGACTGGCGGTGTGCTGTTCTGAGGTACAATAGATCGGCGCTGTAAGCCGTGTATCATCGATGTTTTTTTCTTCGTTTTCCCCGATCGTCAATGCATGAGTTCGCCGGAGATGCATGTGAGGCGAGAGGAGTCGGAGTGGGGGGACAAATCTCCAAAAATGTGCTCGCATCAAATGGACAATCGCGAGAGCTGGTCGAAACACCCCCGACAGAACGGTCCATCGCTCCATCACTCCATCGCTCCATTGCCAATCAATGCTATCAATCTCGGTGGTAATTGATTGACTAACGGTCTAACAATCTGTAGTTCGGTCTTCGACCCATCCGCAATATTACAAGAAGTGATGGTAGTAGTAGTAGTAGTAGTAGGAGTAGTAGTAGCATCACAGACTCGCTCGTGCGGCGGTTGATCTTAACGAAACCAATAATATATTCTTCATCTTTAGGAAGTAGCGACATGTCATTTTCGACCGGTTTTACTGGTGTAGCTGGAGTTGCTCGCCTTCCTTTCCGACACACCTGATTGTTTGATAACGATATTCCAAACAAAAACGGTCACCCAAGATTGCCTCCTTCCCAATGCGTCCTGGCCTGGTTCTCTCGCTTCTGGAGTCGTGGGGTTCCTGCTGCAAGACGACAAGACGGGAAGGCGAGGCCCGGGCAGTAGCCCATTCGCCCCGCCGAGTTCCTCAGATGGATCTAGCAGGGGTGAAGGGAGACCCCCGGACACAAGGACTCGACTAATACGCTCCAGGATGTACTTAGCAGGGTCCCAGGATATTGGGGGCCTCGGTGGCGTATCTCTTGGCCTGTATCGTGTCATCAAGGACGGTTACTGTTGGCTGGGCGCTGAAACCTTCTCGAAGGGTCCCGCGAACACGGTCCAGGTAAATCTTATTACCCAGTTCCCCATGTGTAATCTAGGCGTCCGGGTGTGCGCTATTCCCTCTCGCCTCGCCTGACTTTACGATACAGGCTGGATTTGTATTGGTGTCGCATCGTGATGGGGAATTTCCCCGACATCCCAACTAAACTACTTCGACTTGATCAAGTAGCACTCCACTAGCCCGCCAGTTCTCTAATTAAAGGTGTCCAGTCGTTTTGTGCTTTGCCCTCCATTTTACGACGACTTCTAGCACGGTCTGTTTTGATCATCTTACCTGGGCCATTCAGCATCTTGATCTGGCATAACCTACACGCTAATACTTCGTACAGACACTACCAAGTTCCCACAATCGCCACCTAGTTAGTTTAATATCGGGGAGCTGACGGGTCCCCTCATAAACTTACTCGTAACAACACTGAAGTATGTGATCAGTCGGATTGGATTAATGGAATCTCGTAAACTTCTTAGTTTAATCCATCTGCTCGGTATGCCAATTTCAGGATGCACGTATGTAATGCTCCGACCTGCGCTGCATTGTAAATCACTTGCTCTCAAGATCAATTTCTGCTCTATTTCTGCTCTCTTGATTGCTTGCAGTTGGACAAAATATCTCACCTTACTTTTTAGCACGTCTCCCCCCATCCAAGCTTTTTGCCCAGTGCTGGGCTGGTCTAGATGAGGCGGTCACTTGCATTAACTGTAAACCCTCGTAAAACGGTCGCGAAGTGCTCCTTGCTTTTTCCCTTCTCCCCACAGACGTTCGGGGTCCTGTTTCTCCAAAACCCGGATGAGTTTCCAGTTGTCATGGAAGCCCCATGAATAACACTATTTCCATACAAAAAAGCGCTGAGAGATGAACAAAGGCCAATCCAAGTCCCTGCCACCCCGGTCCGCCAGCGACCCTTCTATCCATCCAGGTGGAAACCTGGCAGGCGTTGACCCATGTCCTCGACGCATTGTCGATGTAACTCTCTGAAAATCGGTTCCATCATCCGGCAGCCACAGCGTATCAATGGGGGCCTTTATCCATGTGTTTTCCAACCACTTCACCACGATAGTGAGGTGTATCTTGATACTGTGGTGACATACTGTACAGTCTTTCCAGGATATCCCAGGAGCAAAGGGACGGGGATGGAATGAAATCAAAATGGGTTGTACTTGTGGCGGAGCTTTGCTGGATAGTGTTCGGGAATGCTTCTGAGACGTCGCCTAGGTTTCTTCTTCAAGGCGAAGTGCTCCCATAGAGTGGTATTACTACTGCTACTTTCAGTGTTTTAGGACCCTCAGTTCACTGTTGCAAGGTGTCATCGGGCGAGGCAGCATTGAAGGCGATGACCGAGAGGCTCCAGTACTGTTCCATTTCATCTCTCAAATAACCTCCCATTTTGATCCCCTGAAACAACCAACCAGAGCCTCGCTGTGGCAAACAATGACAAGGCGAGTCTCATCAACAAAATCTCGGAAGAGTACCGTAGCATTTCTGGAAAGTCATGCCATTGAAAAGATTTTTTTTTCTGCCCTCTATCCTCCGGCGACTTTGATTGAAGTTCCCACTCGATAATATCTCAAGTTTTTGCAAAAGAACATGCATGACGGGGAATCGCCTTGTCTTTGTTTGCCTTCGTACTTCGCTTTTAGGATCTCTCGGAAGGCTCCTAGGTCCTGTTCCGGGGACGCTATCACGACGCTAGGTTGAGCGTCGAGCCCACCTCTTTGGGATGATAGAGGATGTCATGTAGGCGTCGTGCCATATTCAACAGTAGTCTGCGCTATTCACCAACCTTACTTGCAAGTTCAGTTTAGACTGTGTGGTAGTGGGAAGCTACACACAAATGCAAGGGGGCCTGCACACTACTACACTACTCCGTACTTCGTTCACTACAGAGTACTTGGACCTGGCTAACTTGAGCTCCAAGGTCAATCCCTTGAGGGCAAACATCATGCAGGTACGAATGTGGAAAGAGTTTGTATGCAGTATTCTACGCCAAAGTTTGCCAATGCACTGTAGACAGGGGTTGAGAGGACACTCCAACCCTAAGCCCGTATGTACCTTTTCGATGTACCTCCGTACTCCATACTGCCCTGGATTCGGACTGCAATGTACCAGCAGTACTGTCCAGGAAATTGGCTTCCGGGATATTCCTGGTCGGATCTTCCAGAATCATGCCAGGATGGGGAGGAAGCACTTTGGACCCGGGCAAATAGAGTGCCCACGTCAAATAATCCTTTGTGGACCTGCCACCCTTCACCCGTAGCATGGGAATGCTTGTCCACCTATCCAAATTCGGCACAGGACTCGACAAGGGGTCGATATGAGGTGCACCCCCAGATGGTCACTTTACTTCGAGCATGTGTGAAGTACCACAGGAGCCAACCTCGACACACAGAATCTGGGGCAAAGAGGTTCTCTTCCCTTCAGTAGGACCGCTCGTAAAATGGGGTTAGCCCACTTAGTCATCAGATTACTGGCTTTGGTAGCTACCCCCGAAGGAGGCGAAACGCGGGTATCTATCCGGCCCGCGGTGAGATTTCTGATGGCTTTCCCGTCCCACCCTTTCCCAGAGGCCTGACTGGTAAGGATGGATTCCACCAGGTCCTCCCCTGGTCAAACGATGAGAATCGGCAAGTCGAGAATAATAATTATTATTATTATGATTTTTTTTTTTTTTTCCTCGGCTGGACTGTGTTTCTGAGCCCACTGTTTTCCCTCCTCATTTTTTCCTGCTACATGTCATGATGTTCCCCTTGCAGTGGTCGGCGATGCACTGTGAACACGGACCATCAAGGATCAGCCTCTTCATTGTCGATGAATTAAGCACGCGCATTTCTGAGTTAACTATGTGATCTTTGATGCGTAATAGTGTGTCTGGCAATTAGGTGAGGCGCGGTCTATGCTGTTTAGCTCCGTCTATGCCATAGCGAGTTGAATGATGGTTTGCTTCGGCGGGCCAGCTGTGACAAATAGTATAAGCCAGCACTTTAGCAAACAAAACACCAAGCTGAGCCGCGTGGTGCGCTCGGAGGTTTGTCTGTTTCCTCTCCCTTGCCTCCACCACGAAGTACACACTTCGTGCACCATCTCACAGACAAAATTCGTAGTCGGATGAGAGCTTAGCTTAGAGCCCGGGCGCCGACACTATTTACCGATTTCCATCCAGTTGGGTCGTGTCAGTGAAGTACACTACATTGATGGTCGATACCCATGCTCTTTGATACCCATGTTCGGGTTCAGATTCGATTTCGAAGGCTCCTACCGTGAACTGGAGGAGGTATTCTCTCTCCAAAAATACCTGCCATCTACATACAATGCCAAAAGAAGAAAACATATAAAATATGAAATATCTACATCTCCAGATAAAATCATCAAATTTACGTATCAACATGACTACTCACTCTGTCAAAGTTGGTTTCGAAGCGTAACCATCCACATGGTTGATCATGGACGCGTGGGGCACGGTTGACCAGTTGAGTCCCAGGACACACTGCCGAGAGTCTTGGCGTGTTTGTCTGATCCTGTTGCCGGTCGGCCCAACCACAGCGCCGGGGGATCACACTAGCTGTATCTGGGGACCTTGCCCTTGACACAGCAATCGTTGCATCGCAGACATTTGAAAAGTGATAGCTATCTCATCCAAGACCAGGGATGATGAAGAGGTGATTTTACCTGGCAGCTTGCGGTAACTCAGGCCAGCAAGATTAGGAACTGTCCTCTAACATACCATCTCGGCCTGCCTACGTTACGGATGGGGAGAATATGGGGACATGGAATCGAAGGAAATCAGGAAAGCTCTTCTATCCTGAGGATTGGATCTGCTTAAACGGGCTTAGCTGCCAGCGGGGAAGAAGCTTCATGCGTGCAGTGCAGTGGATCTGCATCCGAAATATGTTCTAAGCTCAAGCTCTACTGCAAAGAGATTTGCTTTGATAGTGCGTGCCTCTTTTGGGATACTCTTCAAGGGTTACTTAGTACCTCTTTGCTGATCTTTTTTCGACCGGAGTGCTGTATCAGGCCGTATTGGCATTTCCGAGTCGCGGAGCCGGAAGCAGCATATCAATCGCCACGCTGGCCAGGACCCCATGGCGGCATTAGTGTGTGATGTCTAACCCCCCGTAGCCGGTTCCGCGACATACAGGGGATGCTCGGGCGTAACATGTGTGATGGATGCGTGAGACGGATGTATTTTGTAGTACGTAAAAAAGAAGAGCAAACTTCAATCGCCGTCTGGGCAATCCTTCCAACTCTAACCGAGATGTTCAGAGGCAAATGGAGATCGTCGCTCATTCAAGTCCCGAAATCTTGGTATCGGCTGTATTCATCCTACCGGCGCCATTTCATATGAACGGTCCTTCTCGATTTTCGGCGATAATGTTACCACAGGCTCATCAATGCCACCGCAAATCGCGAACTGGCTTCTCCACATGTTCTACTGGTCCCGTGCCGTCCTCTCGCCGGACGTAACCTCGCTCGAGGCTGGGCTGCTTCAAGGAGGATATTTATTACAGGGCTTTCTGGAACCGTCGGAGAGGCGAGTCTTGGCTCTTCGGAGCGCAATTGGAAAGGCTAAATTGCCCATTAAGCGATGGCTCGGTACGTCGTAATATTATGCGAGAACACTTTCTAAAAATGCAGCTGTTCTCCAAATTGGTCGCCCGGCTTAAGTTCGGGAGGTAACCTGCCCCATTTTCTTCTTTGTCCTGGACGTCGATGCCTGTCCCGGAAGAAGAATCAGCGTCCCCGGGCCCTGTCTGCGACCGGGGGCCGGACCCATGAGGACCCAAGGTTCCATAGCAAAGGAAACGTAGCGGACGGAGTACGAACTTTTGGCCAACCTTCCCAACCCCAAGGACATGGCATGGAATCCATGTCCTGTCACTATGCCGTTTCTAGAGTTTGCAAGTGGATGCACGCACCGCAATGCGCATGTTGATTTCTGCGAACTCTGAAAATCACTGTGGACATCTCGTAATTACTTCGTAATTTGCAGGTCCGAGATGGGGAATAGACCGCATAGTCTATGCCTCGTACGCAGTGAGCCCGGACTCTTACATTCCCACTACCAAGGCACTAAGTTTGCGTGCGAGACACTATTCATTCAGCTCCTCTCCGGTTACAACACAGACGAGACAGCCGCCCTTCTCGAAAAAGGGCCATTCCGCTCCTCCCAGTGTGTCGGAAGTGGTGGAAACTAACAAACTTAAAGAGCGTGGCCAACACGGGAACAAGTCAAAGCGTTGCCGGTCCTGTCCGTGTGCTCGTCTTTGAGCAATTAAGAAGTAACCTCATCAGCTGTCACTTATCGGGTCCCGGATAAGGGTCCTGAGCCGAAAGCATGCCTATGTAATTTGGTGAGAGCGTGAAGAGTACGATACGGAAATAAGGTCAGGGCTGGAGCTCTCCGAAACGTTTTCGGAGGCGAATTTTGAGTCGGATCAATTGGATTATCTTGCCATCTTGGAAGATGAAAGGACTCATAGTGCTACCACCTCAGAAGCCCCCCCGGACCGGCAGGACAACTGGCGCCCCGACTCGATGGTACAGTGCTACGGACTAGTTTCTGTACCTTGCATGTTATTAAATTCCCGTAGCCCATTACAGAAGGCCAGGGCCAGCCAACCCTCTGGGAAAGCCAGCCCGCTGAGTGTCCCCTGGCGATTTAGAGGTAGAAGTGTACGAAGTACTTCGTACCTCAGTAATAGAGCGTGCTCCGTACAGTGTCAAAGCGGTGGTTCTTCCAAAATCTACCTCGGTACAAGATCACACAATTAAATAGTACCGCTTTGGCCTCTTCGGTAGGAGACACAAAATCAATGCTGCGACAGATGCTTCGTCCTCAGAGTACATTGATAAGCCTGCCGAGTAGCACACGAGCTAGAAGTATCACCATCACCAAAAGAGTTGATTCGTACATAAATGACATAAGTTTGTGCCCTAGTGGATACTTTTATGCAGAACCAGCGTCTCAGCTAAACAAGAGAAACACGGCGTCCTTTCCCAGTCTGGCAGTTTGGGAGCTTGCCACTGGTATCGACCAGTAACTTGAGAAAAGTACGAAGTACTTCGTACTCCACCAAGTTCATGTCGCTCGAGGTTGGCGTAATGCTTCGTCAGTGCAGTCAAAGGTTGTGGGCATGGCATTATGCGTACAAGACCAAATCTCGCCTGGTGCCATTGCGTGGCTCAGTCATTCGAGACCCAGCCCTAAGCCTCTTTCCTCCCAAGGTTGGGCGAACCAGAGCCTGTTCTCCGGCGGCCTCAACTGCTCCTTTGGGACAGATCGTTCCGATGCGGCAAAGGACCCACACGATGCTGGACCATTACCCCATCGTTGCAGTTCTCTGGTTCCGTGTATGTGTCCAGTGTGCAAGTGTCAATTGATGCCGTTTAGTGGAAATTTTTTTTGTCTTCTTTTTCATCCGGTTTTTGTGTTGCATTGACCCGTCTCCAACACGTCAAAACGGATGCGACCTGAATATCGCCGTGGCCTGACCGGCGGAAGGGAAACCGAGTAAGAACCAAGCATCAGCATCGAACTAAAAATACGGATCGAATCGGTTTAGATCGTTGGTACTGCATTGGAACACTCGGACTCTTGGACCCAAGCTGCTTCAATCGGCAAACTCTACGAAGTAGTGGACTACTTCTTATCACTTGGAGCCTTGGCTACGCCAGGCTACCATCACTAGCAAAACTCCTGCGCACTAGTATGTAGGAACAGACCAAGTCTTCGAAATAATGAGACGTTTTAAGCCATTAGGTGCCCATTAGTGTCGATTTGAGATGCGGGGAAAGAAACGAGAACACGGCTCGAGCGGCGAGACTTCACAGGTGTCCTCCGCCCTGTCATACGAAGCATGTTCGTGGTTGACGTTGGCGAGCCCTCTCTGTCTGTCTTGATTGTCATCTCTGTGTATGTGGGCATTTTCTAGGACATAGTTGAGTTTTCTAGGACAAAGTCTTACTTCGTAGGCGGAACGACTCTCCGCCAACGTCATCTCGCCTAGCCTGATCCTAATCTTATAGACACGGTCTCTTAATTGCTTCTGGAAAAAAGGAAGAAGGATCGTAGGTGTGACAAGTCGGTCGAGCCGAGATTCAAATCCAATGCTCCTCCTCTCAGGAACACGCCCCTCATGCTACCCTACACTCCGCACTGCTACGTAAAATACATTGATGGTGATGCTGGCGTAGGTGTTGGATGCGGGTTGCTGCTCGGTGTTATTACATTGATTGATATTGGGACATGATGCACAGGCAACAAATTTGGTTTCTGGTCCGAGTAAGAGATGCTTCCCCGCAAAAAGGTAAAAAGAGGGCAAGGGCAAAATGGATCTAGTTAGAAACAGGCTTCGTAGGATCATGGTGATGAAACTTCGAATCTCTGGTGGTATGCGGGCTTGTTAGCAGCTAATGTTAATAATGCATCTGGCTGGAGCGATGGATGACAAGAACAGACCATTCCTGGGGTAATGGCCTCTGAGGAGCTGGAACTGCCGGGTCGGGACCAGGCCTGCATTGGCAGGAGGAAAGGATGTTGGAGACGATGGATGCGTGAGATGCATTTCTGTCCTTCCCAACATGGGAGTTGCCCGCCCGGCCGGACCTCGGCCAGGATGTCATTCATTGATCATCCAAGACAAGCACTTAAGCACTTACACACTTGTACTCGAACTCGGACTCGAGGATCGAGTCTATCTAAACACTATCAGATAATATACTACACATACGAACTAAACTATGAAGCATACTACGCTTGATGGGCAGGCTCCTTCCAAATACGAGACAAAAACTGAGAGGATACAGTTTTGCGACCTTGACGCAGATGACGCTATGTACCTAGCGTCTCTCGACCCTCTTTGCACTGGTATTGGTGCGTGTATGTCCAAACAGAAGAAACATCAAGAAAAGATGGTGGGTGGCGGACGAGTGACGACCTGCAGGTATGCTCGGCCGCGCGGGTCAAGCACCGCTACTACTGGAGAAAAGGTTTGCAAAAGAGACGCTGGACTAGCATCCTCGTGACGTGCATGGCCAGACTCTCGAGTGAAAAAGCGCGCGGTTTGGCTTGACCGTCGTTTGAGAACAATGGAGATTGGAGACGCCTTTGTTTGCGCTAGCCTCTAGAGTAGAGAGGAACAGGAAGAAAAAAAATCCTAAAAAAATAAATCGGCACATTGCATCTCACCACCATCGGATGTGACGAGTCGCCGCCGACGGCTATCCTTGCCTGCCCATTGGCGATGTTAGCTCACGAGATGGCTCTTGAATCTTGACCGGTCCGTCGCCAAAATGGAGTCCGCTGAGCTCCGGCCAAGAGGGTGTGTCTAGAATTATCTTCCTCCACCCTCTTTTTTGGCAGTTTGTAAAAGTAACTACTTCGTACGGAGTATGAAAAGAACATTTGAATGGAAATGATGGATCCGATGATGTATCATGTGGAGATACCTCCCAAGCCCATCCGAAATTACCTATGAAGGGAATAATTGGAGATTTTCTGAAGGATCGCTGGTCACACACTTTTAAAGTTTCCTGCGGTCGGCGACGCACATGTTATTGGGCAAGTATCTTGGCCTTGTTCCCGACTTGGGCGGAGGGAAGTTCCAGCGCCAGCCATGTTCTTGAAACTCTTTATGGGTAGGATGAGCGCTTCCCAGTCCGGTCCGGGAATGAGGTTGTGCATCCCCGTAAGAAGAAAATCTCATCTTGATTTCCCCAAACCTGCACCAGCCTCCCACCTCCCACCTCCCACGGCGCCTCGTCGATCTCCAAGTATTTTCACTCGTTCGGGGAAGTGGGTGCGTTGGAGTCGGCGGCATGGAACCGTCGGAGCACTGGCACTGTCTTGTCTTGGAGTTGGAGTCAAGGACCCGTGTCCAGAACTCTATCGTACCCGCACCCAGTCCCACGGACTACAACACTAGTTTACGACAGGCAGCTGTCGTACTCACGCAGCCATACTGAGAACTGAGAGTCTCAGTCGAACGAAGCCGTCTCTTGATGCCGTCGTCGCACTTTGTACACGTATTATTCTAACCCTGCGATTGGTGGGCCGTGCGTGGGAGCTGCGCCCAGTCAAGTTGTACATTGTGCACAAAGTTATGTTATTGGCAGGAATAGTGAAACCGTATGCACCACCCTTCACAATTTATCCAACACGAGATTCCAAAAACTGGCTACTAATCCGATCCGATTCCTGTTCGAAAATGGGCTTGGGATTTATTCTTAGAAATTGATACCCACATCGCTGCCACACCTTATCACAACTCATCCACCCGCCCGTACGATGCGTAAATTCTCCTTCCGAAGCATATGAAAAAGTTGCAAAGTTGCGTCGTGGATGACGGCGGTGCCCGTTGTTTTTAATTTCCTGAACCCAGGTTTTTTCTCGTTTCGCCGTTCCGATTTCACCCCAGAAATCTCATGTGATATAGGTCGTCTATCGCATGAACAAAAAAAAAACCGTCTCTGCTAGGAAATCCCAGCCGCGTGCGTTAATGCCTTGGGCAGATCGCCCGGCCAAGTGTGCCAATCGAGCGACGGATTTTCTGCCGTTTCGCACATCTCGGAGTTTTTCTTGGTTCTGGCATGGAGGGGGAGGGGACGGAGGGAGGGTATGGCATTCGAATAACCTGGCTGGACCCAAGGGATGATCGACCTAAGTGAAAGTAAAAAAAGAGAGAGAAAGATTAAGCCCTACAAACCATATCCAACAACTTGAACCAGAAAAAGTCGCCATCACTCCGTATGTGTGACCGATTGACGATACTGGTCAGTGGCGGCGGCTGTTTTCCCGTGATGAGTGATGAAGGGAACCACTTGTGATTCCTGGGCCCCAAGTCTGCTTCGTACCTTACATCTTCAAACTGTATTATCTTCCTTCTGCGCCTCTGACTGGTCGACACGGAGTGTGCGACGTGATGAAGCGGAGCGAATGGGCTGTGTTGGGGGCCAGCTCTCCAGGGTTGGTATCCGACTCACTCAGTATAATTCGCCCAAACCGGCACCGAGTCTGAAGGAGGTGTTCAATATCACGAACAATATCGTCTTTTACTGTGCAATGTGAGCGGATGGTGCGTCATCGTATCGCCCTCCCCTCCAACTTTCGATGAGCGTTTACACCACATCTTCGTCTGTACGAAGTATCATCGTGTTGGGCTTAATATTGCGAAGTAGTAATGTACTAATATTATCTATTATCTATTATCTCAAATTCTCAATCTGAGACGGCATGGCATAAGTAGCGTATTACGGGATTAATGTAACCCACTTTGACCCATGGGATGAGCATAAAACATTTTGTGCGAGTCGTCTACGAAGTATGTCCACGCACGTCTCTCCTGGTTGGCGTGCAAAGAACAGATTCTCTTAGCGTTGATTGGAGACGTGTGCTAGTTTATGCAGCATGTGCGCGTAGTGACTGAGCTCAAGGACTGAGAGATGCATCCCGCGTTGACCCTTCGAACCATCCCATGGAATGTGAACAGACTGATTGCTCAGCCCGCGGCGCGTAGATGGGCATGCTCAGGACTCAGAAGAATGAACTTTGAGAGGACATTGGGTTGGGTCAGTGACACAACTTATCCAATGGATGCATAGCGTCTGGCAATAGTTGGCCAACGGATGCGCACAAGGTGCATATCGCCTGCGGTTTAGTGCCACAACTTACACCCACCGTCTGAGGCCTCTTGCCATTGCTACAAAGTAGTGCAAGCAGTTGCAGCGAAGGAGGCACAGTGTCGACCATTCCACTAATGCACCAATTGATCGGTCTGACCACTGCAAGGTCCAGCCTGTAGTTCACTCTAATAGGTGCCTGGACTTCAGCTCTGTGCAAAGGGAGAGAGCGAGTAAGGGAAAGGAAGACGATGGGAGAGAAAGCGCATGCGTCGGCGAGTACGTGAGTACCCAACAATCGGACTATGTACTCAGTATGCAGGTATTCTATTCGCACTATGAAACTCTCGATTTAGAACATTGGTGGCTGCGCCCCTCCCTCATCCCAATACGGGTGGCCCGTTATGCCATCGAGAAAAGGTTAAGAGTTGCTTGTTCCTTGGACAAAGTACTTCGTACCTGGTGGTCTGAGAAGTACTTCGTACCCAGTAGCCTAGAAATCAGAAATCAACGATGGCCTCCCTCCCGAGTGTCTGTGTTTTCCACCCCCCCCGTCCACACCCACCCATCTGATGTACCCTATGTATCTTGTAATCTTGTATCTTTTCCAAGTCCTTCGTGACGACGACAAGGTTACCCACTCCTCGTACGAAAGTGTGTACCTATTCCACTCTTGGTAGCCGCAGGGCCCGGCTCGCGCCAGGGGGTGGGCTTCCCTTGGGTCTGCGCCGTCGCCGTCGCCCGTATCGTCCTTTCCCAAGCACCCCCTGCTCTTCAGGCCACCCCCCTGTACGTATAGGTACCCTTGTCCTTTACAGAAAAAAAGGTGGAGGAGTGAGACAGACCAGTGGAGAGAGTGTGAGTGGGTAGTAGCTTGATAACTTGGGTCGAGCGTGGGCGAGTGGAAAAGCCTGGGCTCCTAGTCCAGATGGTGTCTTGGCTTTAAGCTTGACATTCCCGGCCTCCTCCAGACTCTCCTCGACCTCAAGCTGCTTCATGAAACTACATATCTTGAAGGGTCCCCCTCACCCATCGTCACTCTTTTCTGTCCCCTTCTATCATACTGATCGGCGGTCTTGTCGACTCTAACGCAACTTGTGATTATAATTCTTCTTCGTGATATATCTTCTTCTACTGTGACTCGGTTCACACTTTCTTGGAATCCTCAGAGAACATCTTGAGCTTTCCTGTCCTTCCTTTTTTTATATCGATCAACCTTGCACGAGCCCAGCTCTCTTGTCAAGTATAGTCTCGATCAAGAGGCAACAGTCTATGTATAACAGCGCAACTCGGGCCTCTCAATAAGACAGACAACCTGCTCGCAGTGTCTGACGTCCATTCCTTCCACGAGAAACCGACCACCATCTTTCGGCCATCCGCCTCAGCTTCATGCGATTTGCCAACCACGGACTCTACGACGACTGTATACTATACATTACCAACTCATATACTTAATCGATAAAGACGAACTCACAACGTGCAGACGGTACTGGTAGGTTACAATCAGCATGCATACACACTTATACACGAACACGGATCTATTGGAGATGCGGCAAGTGGGAAGCAAAGAGTTTATGGCTGACGACACCTCGCTGGCGGGAAAACAGACTTAGACAATGGATGCCACCATGATGACTGCCCAGGCCATGGGACAAGCGTCCTACTTCTACAACCAAGATGCCCGGAGGCAACATGGATATTTCCAGCCACATCTTGCCATGCAACAACAACAGATGATCTTTCCTGCCGTGCCAACACTTCCTTCGACGCCCATGTACTCGAGGCCCGGCTCGGCCTGCTCACAACCCCAGGGCCCTACTCTCTACAGCAACGCGCCCGCGAGCATGGTGACGCCCATGGCCTCTCCCCAACCTCTCACACACAAGCCCGCCATCATGGTCGAGACTGAGATTAGGGATAACGACATGTATTACCCTGCGACGCCTCCTCTATCAACCTCCGGCAGCGTTGTTGGTAGCCCCAGCAGCGTCGATATGCTCCAGACTCCCATGAACCCCATGTTCTCTGGACTCGATGGCGTCGATGGCTTGAAGGATGCTTTCGAGCCCACAAACACATTTGTTGTTGACTGGGCGAACGTTGCTTCCCCCCCCTTGACACCTGGTAAGTGGATAATACGAGACTGCTATTGTTTTGCATTATTTTCCCTTTCCATTCAGTTGCCATGCCATTGGCGACGTTCTCGGTCATTCTTATCGCGACCTATCGTGATGGAAATGGAATGGCGATGTGGGTCGCAGATTGGGCCTGTGTTAGTGCACTTTTTGGGACCTGAAGAGTCGGCCCTTGATGCCCACCTGAGCCTTATTTTTTGGACATGGCCATGGCACCTGCTGGTTGGTGGCCCAGGCACACCGGCCGCCCCTGAGTTCTCTTCCCTCTGTATCCCCCCTTGCCCATTTAGGGTACCCCCCAGTCACATCCAGCCTCGCGCAAATTATAAGGAAATTGAGCACTAACGCAAAATGACCAGTCTTCCTTCCTCAGTCACAATCAACTGAACAATCTCTCATCACATCTACCAACCCTGCCAACCTCATCTCCTCTGTTTCCGCCTGCCCCTCTCTCTCCCCTTCACCCTCGCCCTATGCGCGGTCCGTATCTTCGGAGCAGGACGTCGACTTCTGTGATCCTCGAAACCTCACGGTCACCGCCAATTCGGGCCTTCCTGCCGACTTCTCGGGGTTGAAGGAGGAGGACGTTGCTTCTGAGCAGGGCTCCCCGGCAAGCTCTTCCGCCATCTCTCACGCTACCTTTGACTTCAGCACTGCACTCCCCGACACCCTCAGCACTTTCGGTGATCTTTCCGACCTTGAGGCCGAGACGGACCTATCTGGTCTTCTCGACATTGAGCCAGTGTCTACTGCCGTCAGTGAATGTGGGCGCCCTAGGGCTTGCACCGGCTCCAGTGTGGTCTCTTTTGGTCACGGCAGCTTTATCGGCGAGGAGCTCACTTTCAACGACAGCGAGACATTCCCTTTCCCGGCCCTTCACAACACCGCGGACTCATCCACGGTCGACAGTGACTCTCACAGGGACAAGCGTGTCAAGAAATCGGACACCCCCTGTGCCCAGAAGGACGCCTGCAAAATGCCCACCGTCAACGCTGTCGCCCCCGCTGGTCAACCCAGCACGGTAGAGCAGGACTCTACATCTAACAGCGCGCAGTCCACCGGATCCTCCTCAACCAAGACCTCGTCTACTGGCCCCCAGACCCCCGTTGCCAATCCCGCTCCCGCCAACAGGCGTGGACGCAAGCAGTCTTTGACGGAAGACCCCAGCAAGACGTTCGTCTGCGATCTCTGCAACCGCCGGTTCCGCCGACAGGAGCACCTCAAGAGGCACTACCGATCTCTTCACACCCAGGAGAAGCCCTTCGAGTGCAACGAGTGCGGCAAGAAGTTCTCCCGCAGCGACAACCTCGCTCAACACGCACGCACACACGGCAGCGGTGCCATCGTGATGGACCTCATTGAGGACCACGAGGCCCACCTGTACAACACAGCGCTCATTGGCGAAAGCTTCAACTCGATGGGCAAGGTGCTCTTCCAAGTTGCTGCAGAGATGCCCGGGAGCGCCAGCGCCACCGACATGTCATCGGAAGATGAGACTCTCGGCAAGAAGAAGAGGAAGCGATCTGACTGAGTATGCATATAACTTGTCAGCCAAGGAACGCTCGACAACCCAACGACAACATGCCTATCATGACTTGATGACTTTTGATTTTTGCAATTAACGAACCATGATGGGGATTAGTCGAATCGGTCAGGTCCAGTTTCTAGAACGAGGCGGTACTGCCAGTGTGGGACTGGACAAGTCAACCCCATGCTAAGCAGGAGTCGCCTCGTGGAGATGGTAGTGGTGGTTCGTGGGAACACACACAGCACCAACACTACCATCTTCTTTACACGATTCACTTCTTGTACACCACTTTTTTTTTTTTTCCTTTTTTTATTACCCAGCATAGAGACTTCCTTTTTTTATTTTACTGGCCATGATCGATCAATCACGGCGACCTAGCGTTGCCCTGATGAAGTCACCCTTAAACAGCAACCTCAAAATTGGACCGGAGCATGGCCTTGGACACAGAAGGAAGAGTGAAACATTGGGATTGCAACTGTTGCGTGGCGCGAAAGGGGAATGGATTTTGATTTTTGATTGTGCTTTTTTCTTTAAACATCTTATGTTCCCAGACATAAAAGAGACTCGGGCAAGGCAAGGCGATCAGTTTGAATTTTTTGCACACAACTTGGGTAAATCCCCCAAGCAAAACCCATTATTTTGGTGGCGGATAGCTTTTTTCATTTGGTGCGTTACAATGGCACTTGTGTTCTCTCAAGGGCCTATTTTTCCTTCTTCAAAGTGGTCGGACTCGACACTTGCGCTCGATGTACTCTAGTTAGCAAAGCGAGAAGCTGGTTTACTTGCCCAAAATGCTATACAAAATCCGAGTACCAATTTTGTTACCTTCGTCTCAAAACTATCTTGACTCTCTTGACTGGTCCTTCGTCTTCACCGTTGCTGTGATGAGATGGATGGCATTGGCGATGTCTCCTTGCACCTTGGCATAGATGACCAGGGCCATCTCCTCCACGCATGTATCTAATACTGCGGGGATCATCGACAGACTTTTCTAGAGCATAGGTGGTTTTTTTGAGCCGAAGGCTAGGCTGCGAGGTGGTGATGCGATCCTGATGATGAACCACGCCCAAGATGCTGGCTGGGCGCTGTGCTCATACCCAAGTGGGCGGAGGCGAGATTATCGCCGTTGAACGCCTTACTCGCTGCCTCTTTCGAAAATTGTAAGCACGGATGCACCCAATGCAAGTCATGACCAAAGCCAAAACGTGTCTCCCTCGTCGGCAGAAATGATCCCGTCGACATGATCGGTGATTGCATTCAGATTGGGCAGGTCCGCAATGTTGAGCGAAGGAGGGGCCAACGCGGCGCGCCCCATCACGGTTCGTGTCCGCCACTAAAGTTTGGCACAAGACCTCTACAAGCCAGGCTATGGCAGGCAGGCAAGTCAAGAGACGCCTGAAAACATTTGATCAATTGATCCATTAATTACTTATTTTTTAGGCCCACTAAATGCACGAAGATGACGAAGACGACGAAGACGACGAAGAAAAACCCCCTCCAATCCCAAGGTACAACGACGACACCACAGACACACAGACACCGCACACCTCCCCTCCTCATCGTGCGTTCAGCGCGAGCCTGCCAGCAATTTTCAATATAATCGACCCGAGTTCTCGGTAAATGAAGGTCTCAAACTTTATGATGAGATTGGACAACCTTTGAGAATAACATAGATCCAAGCAAAAGTCCATTCACGAAAACTATACTGCAATCTCATTTTTCCCCCTCCTCCTCACACCCCCTCCATCTCTTCCTCTAGGGTTCCTGAATCACGCAAACATCAGAGAAGAACGGAGAGGGGCATTAAAAAACCTTTTTAAGAGGAAAAGCAATCGAGGCGGGGCTTGTGGAGGCTGTACTGAACAAATCAAAGCTGCGGACTGAGAGTCCTTCCCAGATGCGCCCTTTCCTGTCATATTCTAAGGGAGGAAACTTATTCGTTTACACGCCAGTGAAAGGTTAGGCGAAACAAAAGTAAAGAAAAGGGAGCCCTAAAACGCGATCGAGAAGAAGAAGGGGAAAAAAAAAACGCAAAGAACACGGCGCGGCCCGTCCGAGAATAAGCAAGCAAGGGAAGAGAAGAAGAAAAAAACGCGGAAAGAGAGGGGCTAAGAGGCTGCCAGTTTCCCCTCTGACACGAGCAGGAGGAGAGAAAAAGAAAGAAAGAAAGAAAGAAGGAGCAAAAAGGAAAAAAAAAAAAAAAAAAGAGTTCAGAAGAGGGAGGGGCGCGCCCTGCCGCGACTGAATCATGTCTACCCAACCGCTCCATGTCATTGCCCTCATATCGGGGGGGAAGGACAGCTTTTTCTCCCTGGCCCACTGTTTGAGGAATGGACATCGTGTCGTTGCGTTAGCGAACTTGTACCCACCCAATGGCGGGGACGGTGGCGGAGGCGAACGGGCGCAGAGCACGGTTCCTGCAGACAAAGGGATCGAGGCTGGATCGGAGCTAGAGGGGGGGCCGCAGGTCGAAGTGATAGAGCCGAATGACCAAATCGGCCGGTTGCAGAAGAAGAAGAAAGGTGATGAGAACGATGGTGTGGAGGAGTCCGATCTCAATAGTTTTATGTACCAGACCGTTGGGCACCAGATCATCCCGCTATACGCACAGGCGACGGGGCTACCGTTATACCGCCGCCTCATTACGGGTGGCGCCGTCCAGAAGGCGAGAGATTACGATGGCGGCGGTACGGGAAGCGGCAGAGACGAGGGGGAGGAGACCGAGTCGATGACGGAGCTGCTCAAGGCCGTGATGAAGAAGCACCCCGAAGCCAACGCCGTTTGCGCTGGCGCAATCCTGTCAACGTATCAGCGGACGCGTGTCGAGTCCGTGGCCATCCGGCTCGGGCTCGTTCCGCTCGCCTATCTATGGAAATACCCGATTCTGCCACCGCCGTCGACGACGGGCGAGGCGGACGACGCGCAGCTCCTGCGCGACATGGCCGTGGCAGGGCTCGATGCTCGCATCGTCAAGGTCGCCAGTGCGGGGCTCGACGAGGACTTTTTGTGGACGACGATTAGTGGGTTGCAGGGCATCGCGAGGGCGCGGCGGGCTTTGAGACATTTCGATGAGGGCGGTGGTGGCGCCATTTTGGGTGAGGGGGGGGAGTTCGAGACGATTGTCGTGGATGGTCCCGGGGAGCTGTTTAGGGGTAGGATTGTGGTTGGAGAGGATGGGAAGAAAGTTGTGAGGGAAGGAGGCGGGTGCTCGTGGTTAAGGTTCACGGAGGCGAGGGTGGAAGCTAAGGATGGAGAGGACTTGTCCCGGCGGTCTGAGATCCGCGTGCCTGGGCTTCTGGATGACAAGTTTGCTGTGATTCTAGACAGGATCCAGCACGGCTCTGGGCTCGAGGCATCCTCGGAGCCTGTTCATCAAGAGGCGAGCTCTGACAAGTTAAAGCCGAGGACTACCACAGAGAGCTCGACAAGCGGTGACGCGAAGACAGATGAAGAAATTCACTGGGGCTGCGTAGGTGAGCCCGAGGCGTGCGCCTCCTCAATCGAGGAGGAGACCTCATCCGTTGTGGAGAGAATACGGAATCACCTGGGGCCGGATTCAACGACTCGATGCATTATGAACACACTCATCATCTTGCGGCGCATGTCGGACTTTCCAGCAATAAACAAGGTCTACGGAGCCCTCTTCCCCTTTCCGAACCCGCCGTCGAGGGTTACGATCTCTTGCGGCGATCTACTCCCCGCTGGGAACAACATAGCGGTCTATATTTCTTATCGACGGGGGCTCGCACCCCAGCACCGCAATGGACTACACGTTCAATCTCGGTCGTACTGGGCACCAGCCAACATTGGCCCATATAGCCAGGCCATTGATGTCCCTGTCTCATGCACAGTACATTCTAGCACCAAAAACAGTGGCCAAGGAACATTGCCGTCGTCGTCGTCATCATCTGCCAGTAAACTGAGACTGGTCGCCATCGCAGGCCAGATACCACTCATTCCGCCAACGATGGAACTGCCCGAGCCATCAGATAAGCCACTGAGTCTACAGGTGATCCTATCACTTCAACATCTCTGGAGGATTGGTGTGGAGATGCAGGTCCAGCTATGGACCAGCGCCGTCGCCTACTTCCCCCGGACACAGAGCCGAGATGACATGTCGCGCAAAGCGAGGCTCGCAGCGAGGGTATGGCGGGACGCCCATGTGGGCCCCAAACGTGAGGGCGAAGGTGACGACGACGACGACAGCGACGAGGGCGGACCCGATCTCTGGGATAGGAGATATAACCCCGAATACATGACCTTTGGCGACAAACAGGCCGGGCCGAAGCAACTGCCCGACTGGGACATATTCGAATCGGGGCCGGATGGCGAGCCGGCCACACAAAAACAGGCGCTACTACCGCCCTTCTTCGCCGCCGAGGTTGAGGAGTTGCCGCGCCAGGCCGATATAGAGTGGCATGCGCACGCCGGGCTATCTGGCGTTGAAAACGGCTCGGTTCAAGTTAGGCGGTATATCGGGACCTACGAAGCTGAACAAGGGATACGAATCCCATGGCGCGCGAACCACGTATTAGTTGAGGCCAGCGACGGGCACACTTTCCTTCATACCTCCATCTCTATCAGCCAGTGCGAAAGCGTGACGTCCGCCATGCGCATCCTCGACGGCATCCGAGAGGATTCGCTGAGGGCTGGCGGTCTTGGCGGCGATTCGAACGGCTCCGGGGGCAGGACGAGGCGGTCGGGGGCGTATCTTCTCTATGGCGCAATAGGGTCGACGGATGTCGAGACGACGTGGGGTGGTGCCGGAAATATTTCCTCGGGGTTGCTGGTGCCATTCGTGCCGTGTAGGTCTATATGGGATGAGGGGGGTGAAGAGGTGGCTTTGGTTGCGCTGTTCCGGGATAATTACTACTAACACCGGGCTTGTCATGCGAATTGATGGCATTCGGAGGCGGGATCTCACGATAATGCGGGATGCTGGTCGCCCCTGTCCTGTCCAAAAGTGTCTTGCTTTTCCATAGGGCAGGCAAATGCTACAATACTACAATGCTGCACCCCAGGGCAGCTCTCACCAAACAAAGACCAAGACCGGCACAGATGAACCCTTGAACGCTGGGGTAGATGACCGACGAGGCAACCGGGCCGAAGAAACGGCCCGCGGATGATTATTATTATGTGTTTTTACCCTTTTTTACATGGTCGGCTGAGTTATTGCGGTGGGCATTTTACGTACGATTTTGTAAGAACCAACACGATGCTGCATGAGGCAAAATGTGAGATGCAGCATCATCAATTTCAAGAGCGCTTCGGGTTTGGTACTGGCCCACTGTCCCCCACGTTCACATTCATGTTCGCATTCACATCCAACGTTCACCTCAAGAAGTGTCGAGGGCTGAGACCAACGGATACCGATGCAGGCAGTCGGAATTGTTCAAAATGGGATGGAGGGCATGGACGGCAGTAGACGAAGTTTCTTCATTCTGAAGAGGTGTCCTCATGAACACAAGGATTGAGCGTCAAGGTTCACTAATCGTTAATTCCATGTGCCACTTGTGAAATAAACTACGACGAAAGTATGATAGATCATCTCCTTAGAGTAAACTAGAATACTTGTTGCATACCTTGCAACACTTTAATATGGGCCCATTCGAGGTAATGATCAACAGGCAAGAAGCGAGAGAAAAGGATCAATTGTGTTGACGCAGTTGACCTGTACGAAGTACGATTTGATTTGTCTTTGCGGGGAACATGGGAAAGCCAGGGTCGTTTTCATTTGACGCGCAATGGGGATGCAGGATCTTGCTTCCGGTTCGTTTCGCTTGTGGTATGAACGTATGAGCGTATGCGGCTTTGTGCCAGGTGATCGAAGCGAGGCTTCTTAACTTGGTAAAAAATCTCACCTCGAAGTCCGCCTGGACGGGGATAGAAATGAAGAAATGCGAGCGATAGATCTCTTCTTTGCTCTCCAAACCCGTCGTCTCATTTTTACTCAGTATGAGGGTTGCGTGAAGTAGTCCTGCTCCTGTGACAAAATCGGAGCCTTTTCCCCGGAGGCCCACCGCGGCTAGTTTACGAGTTAAAGATTCCTGTTGCTGGTGGTTCGAGATGGTGATATGGCGAGACCTAGAGTGGGGGAAGGCACGAGGTGGTTTGAGGACCGTCGAGGTTTCCTCTCGCGTAAACTACTTGGAAGTCTCTTGGCAATGACGCTCCACTCCACTCGGCAGCATTGGGGAGGAACGTTGGAGTCGACTTTCCCACCTTGCCATCACGGGGACCTTCCCCCCCTCTCCAGATACTTACAAGAATTAATATGCAGTAACTTTTTATAGACCTAGTTCGCCCAAAAGAAACGGGCGGCGATAGATTTCTGGCTGCATTCTCTGTTCCCTCGCAAATCAAATCAATCACGGAACGACAAGGGCTCGATGATGGATGATGACCCAGGCAGCCCTTCTGCAAGGACCGTTGATGCCATTAACGCCATGGATGACACTGACCTCGGAGAGTGGCCAGTGAGAGGGCATTGACGGAGGCTTCAAGCCAGATGTGGAAGCGGGGAGACAGACAGAAGCTGCTTCGTGCTTCAAACTTGCACTCATCTTCACATGAAGACGGAGGCTGGACAATGGTCAATCTTTCCATTGGATCAAATCTATGGATCTAATCCTAGCAGATCTGCTTCGGGATTGGTTCAGTCTTGGCCGCACCTACGAAGTACACCAGCAAAGAACGCACACCGAAACTGGGAAAGGACGAAGCAGGACTTGCAGTTGATGAGGAAAGAGTTCATTGATCCATCAATTGATGAGTAACTCTCCCCGCGACAGACGCTATCGAGATACTTCGAAGCATGAACAATTGAAGTGTGGTGCAGTGTAACCGTACTAGAGGTGCACGTACATGTAACGGACGAAAGTGTGGTGTAGGGCGAACCACACAACAGTAGCAGCCTCGAGCCCCAATTTCGAGGTGCAGATCGCGCCAACCCCGCTATAATTTAGTGCTGCATCGGCCTCTACTGTGCACAGGCTATGCACCCTGTTCTTGATGCTTGATGCACTGCGCCAGCTGATGCGTCATCCAGACTATCCTGGCGTCAGAATCACTAAACATCAGTGAGTGATGATACCAGACATCTAATCAATCCTCTGATGCGGACATCCAATCTATCGAGTCTACAAAGAAATATTGGAGTGCTCAAGGTTGAGGATCCTTGTATGTACATGACATGAATAGACTCGACGCTTCTTGCGACTCCGCTTCGACCAGTCACAAGCAAGAAACGATTTCCAATCTTTAGTGCCATCAAGATCGAACCAATCCAAGGCCGAACTAAAACTTCGCAGTCCGAGCCTTGGAGTCCTGCCGACTTCAAACATCACGTCACCTCGTTTCTCAATCGCTCTTTTTCCTTTTCCTTTTTTAGCCATTTCCTCTCGTTGCATCAGCAAGGCTTTCCCTTTTGATGCCCGCGGGTTGAAAGTCCACGCGGCTCGATTCGAGGTCCGGCATTGATTGATACGAAAGCACGCAAGGAGGTAACTCGGGCTGTTCGATGGACAACGGTCCCGAACCCCCACCAAGCCAACTTGAAGCGTTGCCATTTTGCATTAGCGAGCATCAATTGATTGATACCCATTGTCACTCGCTTTCACATTTCACTTGATTATTCCCGATACATCCATTGTCTTCTGCGAACGCCACCGCGGCACAACCGTTGTCGACAAACGCCAAGGCACTGTTCCAAGTAGCCATTGGCACAGCATCGTGTCAGCCTCAACCTCGTACCCTGCGATTTCTCTTCTCGCGGCCCCTTCGAGATGTCTCCGGGGCGGGGATCTGCCCCATACGCGGCCTCGTTAAGGGCGACAGAGTCGCCTGCTCCTGATTATTTTGCCGTCCGCCGCACGGCGAGTGTCCCAGGCCAGCCAAGATCTAGGCTGACGAGACAAACAACCCAGGAACGGATCGATGAGATCCTCGAGGTATGCCATGCCGCCACTGCCATCCAACTCCGATGCACCTCCCCTGCTCTGTACCCTCTTCCTCTCCACCCCCCCGCTACCTTAAAGCCCCCCGCCCATGCTCTTCTGCCGCTACCGACCTTTTAATGAAAAGCCCGAAAGGGAAAGGGGACAAGAAGAAGAAAAAAATACAATCGCCAGACCCGTCCCGGTCCGGCCTTGCCCTTGGCTATTCCTTAAGACCCTTGCTCGCATCAGACCTTGATCCTCTCATCCGCCTATCCTATCCTCTCCCATTGTTTTCTCTTCCTCCATTCCAAGATATCTACATATATATTACACTCGTGCCCCGTCCTGAGTCCATTTATAACAGAGCGTGTTCTCACATACAAGTAAAAACGGCCAAGAGTATAGCCGCTAACTTTCGCTACTACCTTCCCACTGCTATAGGGTGCACTCCGAAGAGCAGAGGAGGCAGACGCCATCGCCAGCAGTCAATCTCCCCACGACCACCCCATGCCTAGGTCGTCGAGCGCGAACCCACCCCTGCTTGACCGCACTCGCCGATCGTCGGCTGGACCCAATCGTGGCCATGATCATGATGAGAGTAGCGCCGATGAGACTACCGGAATCGTCTCCCGCGGAGACAACCTGAGCTACCAATCTACTCTGACGACGGACAGCCACGGAGCAAGACTGACCGCCACAGGCAGACGCTCCGAATCTTCGCGACAGAATGGTAATGGTGCTACCGCTGGGATCGACGACAACGAGAGTGTCCGCGCACTCGAACCTAAGCCTAGAGGCGTGCCTTGGTTCAGGGCCGCCATTGAGCCGTTCAAGGCGCTCGAGCTAGAAAACAAGGGAAGTGTGGCTAGGGACCACCTCGCGATAGGTATGGATAGATTTATTTTCCGAATGCACTTCAGGTGCACCCAGCTCCGAAAAGAGAAACAGAGACAGAGGGTGTATGTGTGTGTGGCTAGGCCACCCGAGCCACTTACCCTATACTACATCTGGGGACGGCACTGCACTGCGCACATGTGAGATTGGGGATTGCCAACGTCGGAGTTCTGGGGGAGTGGGGGCGCGTTCTATTTCTGACGACCTTCCATTGCTGACATCGACTTCGATCACAGAGCGAACCTTCCTTGCCTGGCTGCGAACCTCGTTAGCTTTTGCCTCAATTGGCATCGCCGTAACCCAGCTCTTCCGCCTCAACACATCCCTTCCGGACGGCGACGGACACCTCGGCTCACCGACCCTCCGACAGCTCGGCAAGCCCTTGGGGGCCACCTTCCTCGCCATCAGCATCGTCATTCTGTTCCTAGGCTACCACCGCTACTCCGAGAGCCAGAGATGGGTCATTGAGGGCAAGTTCCCCGCCAGCCGCGGAACCATCATCCTCGTCACATTTCTGGCGTTTGCACTCGCCGTGGTTTCCCTGGTTGTCGTGATAATCGTGCATCCCACGGAGGTGGAGCTGTAACAACAGTCGTATATATTTATACTCTTTTTGGGGGTATCTAATTTGGACCTGTATCATATTATCTCGCGCGATTTTTATGTCTATATATGGGCGATGAGCGGGATTTGAATCTGCTTCTAGCTGTTGCGGGCGTGTGAAGAGCCCGTCGGTGTGTTTTATTGTCTGTTTTCTTTTCTCCTCTCACATCAGGTTGGGTAATCTCATGACTGGGATATCAAATCAGGGCGAAGCATGGAGACTATCTCGGATCAATGGCATTTTCACCATCATAGTACGGAGTACTGGGCGAGGCAGGCAAATACACATGACATCGAAATGTGAAATCTAACAACGGATTCAATCAAGTAGCATCGTGATGAAAATATGTATTGTTCTTGCTCTGGTGAAGTTAAGGGGCCGGGCCGTTGGGGGAGACTTGAGCGTTGTGGATCTTGTTGGTGAGGCTCCGAATGCAGTACAAGTATTATCTCATCGACATTTTACTTTTAGACGAACTGCACATTCAAATCCATCTCCATTGTTATTACTATCACACAACGTTTGAACAGGGCCTCAGTACCTTTCAATTTCATCCTGTCCTTCAACTGCTCTCCTCGAAAAGCAATCTCTCATAAATTATTTTTGAAATAAAATAAAAATAAAAAAAACAACGGCCAAGGAATTAGAAACAAGACACAGCTGACCAGACCCCGCCTTCTGAAAATGCCCCCCAAAACACCCAAACTCTCCATCCCAACCTTTGCGAAAACCCAACTCGCCCTCCTCCAAAAAGAACAAGACCTCGAAATAGCCGAATCAACCTCCCTCATCTCCTCGCACACACCGACGGCCCTCCAGCGAGCGGGCGCGGCCATCACGAACCTCGTCGTCACGTCGCAGCGCACGGGCTTAGGCGGCAAGACGGTGCTGGAGCTGGGTCCCGATGGGGCGATCGGGGAGGAGATGCCGGAGCACGGGATCCGGACGGGGGATGTGGTGCTCGTGGCGGGGCAGGCGGCGGGGGATGCGAAGAAGAGGGAGGTGAGGGAGTTGGAGAGGAAGGGGGTTAGGGGCGTTGTGGTTAGGGTTGGGAAGGGGGCTGTTTGGGTTGCTGGGGATGATGGAGAGGGTGGTGGGGGCGTCGAGGAGCGGGGGTTGACGGGGAGGGTTTGGGTTGTTAAGTTGGCGGATGATGTTACTTTTCGGAGGTGAGTTTATTTTCTCTGGATTGACTTTGTGTGTCCGTGGTATGGATGGATGAAAGGGAGAGTGTGAGATGAGAGGCGTTCATGAGCTGTGATGTGAATGGGTAGTCATGGTAGTTTACTAGAAGGGGATGAGGTGGAGACTAACCCCCCCCTTATAGGATGAGCCAGACCATGGAAAAGCTTGAAAAGATGGACGAGTCTCAGTACACGAGCTTCATGCGCGTGCTATTCGGCCTATCGAGCCCGACGCCTGTCCCATACGATCCCGAGTCCCACCCAAGTGTTGGCAAGATCGAGTGGCTCGACCCAACCCTTAACGACTCCCAGAAGGACGCCATCAGATTCGCCCTGGCATCGCGGGAGATTGCTCTTATACATGGGCCTCCCGGGGTACGTTATTGCAATCACCTCTCGCCTCCCTTATGCTCTCTCACTCATTCTACATCCTTCGCAAGCCTAGTTAAGCTGACCTAACACGCCCTCCTCTAGACGGGCAAAACCCATACCCTCATCGAACTCATCCTCCAACTCATAAAACGCAACCAACGCATCCTCGTCTGCGGCCCCTCCAACATCTCCGTCGACAACATCGTCGAGCGCCTCTCCCCCCACAAAATTCCCATCCTCCGCCTCGGCCACCCCGCGCGCCTCCTCCCCTCCGTCCTCAACCACTCCCTCGACGTGCTAACCCGCACCTCCGAGGCCGGCGCCATCGTCAACGACGTCCGCGCCGAGATGGACGCCAAGCAAGCCTCCATCCGCAAGACGAAGAGCGGCAGGGAGAGGAAGGTGATTTACGGCGATCTGAAGGAGCTGAGGAAGGAGTATCGCCAGAGGGAGAAGAAGTGCGTGACGGATTTGGTCAGGGGGAGTAAGGTTGTTTTAGCGACTTTGCATGGTGCGGGGGGGTTTCAGTTGAGGGATGAGAGGTTTGATGTGGTGATTATTGACGAGGCGAGTCAGGCTCTTGAGGCGCAGTGTTGGGTGCCGCTTTTGTCGGCGAAGAAGGCTGTTTGTGCGGGTGATCACCTTCAGCTTCCGCCGACGATCAAGTCTCTTAATAGCAAAGTGAAGCAGAAAAAGCCCGCTGGCGACGGCGACGACGAGGAGGTCATCGCCACAGGCATCACTCTTGAGACGACGCTCTTCGACCGGCTGCTCGCCCTCCATGGCACAGCTATCAAGCGCATGCTCACGACACAGTACAGGATGCACGACAAGATCATGAGGTTCCCCTCCGACGAGCTGTACGAGTCCAAGCTGGTAGCCGCAGACGCCGTCAAGGATAAGCTCCTCACGGACCTACCTTACGATGTCGAGGACAACGAAAACACGTCGGAGCCGCTCATCTTTATCGATACCCAGGGCGGGGACTTCCCCGAGAAGAACGAGGATGAGGACGAGGCGCTGAAAAAGGGAAAGTTTGGCGGTCTCTATGGTGAGAGTAAGAGTAACGAGATGGAGGCGTTGCTCGTAAGGCAGCACGTTAGGGAGCTGGTCGACGCTGGAGTCAAACCTGAAGATATCGCTGTCGTGACTCCGTATAACGCCCAGGTATGTATGAATATGGCATCCCCTTGCGCCGCACGACTCGACTTGCTCCATCTCAGGACGATTCTTCGTGATTTATCACTTGTTATCTCCCTCTTCTTTCCTCTCATCTTCTTCCTTGGCTACCTCGAGGTGTTTGCTCCATTCTGACACACTTGCAGCTAGGGCTTCTAGCGCCACTCAAGGAGCGATACCCTGGAATCGAGCTCGGCAGTGTAGATGGATTCCAAGGCCGTGAGAAGGCGGCTGTGATCGTGAGTCTCGTCCGGAGCAACACCCAAGGCGAAGTGGGCTTCCTGGGTGAGAAGAGGAGACTCAATGGTAAGTGACATACCGTTTCAAGACAAACGCCCTTGTGGATTCCAGTAGATCACCATCCTCCACTCTCTTCTTTCTTGTTTGCCCGAATGATTGCTTACCTATATCACAAGTGGCCATGACCCGACCGAAGCATTCCCTAACCGTCATCGGCGATTCTGAGACAGTAAAGAGGTAAGTCTCTTTGGTGACCGCCGCCTTGTCGCTCTCATCTCTTTCGACGATTCCAATGTCACCCTCTCTTACACATGATCCTCGACGCCGTTGCACTTCGATTCGCAAACAAGCGCCGACAACACGGTGAATCCCACATCGCTTTGTCACCTCGCAACGATTTGTTTTAGCCTCATCAACCCCTTCTAGGGTCATGCTTGTTTGCCTTTGATGTGATGACGAGAGAAAAGAGAACCCAGCTGGAGGACGGCCGAAACAAGTCGCCAAACCCCAATCCTACTCCAAACCCGCCCGCTTTCCCACTGCCCTGAAAAAGCACAGATGCTGACCCTTGCACACACCCAAACATACTGCCATTTTGCGTACCCGATGGCCCGGGATATCTGGACCCTGCGCCGTTCCCGTCCTCGGTTCCTGATTTTTCTAACTTTGAGTGTATTATAGGGGAAGCAAGTTTCTCAAAAGGTGGATGGACTTCCTCGAGGACAACGCCGATCTTAGATATCCTGACGTCTCCGCTTTGCCGCGGGACGTATAAGGTATCATCAGTCCATTTGAGGATTCCATTTACCAGCAAAATTACATTCGCAACTGAAACCTTTTTTTGGTCATATGGGGTTTCAAGCTGTACGGCCACAATCCCATACAAGACAGAAAAGGGAGGGGGGTCATTGCTAGAGCCCGTTCCGCCATGGCAGTGTCCATAATAGATGAGATGGGATAGCCCGCTTGCTCGAGGCGTAGATCTGACCTGTTCTCCCGCCTTTCCTGTCAATGCCTTTTCCTGCGCCTTGAAAATGACGAGGAGATCTTCCCAGAAAAAAAATCGGCTTAAGAATTGTGGACGAGTTATGCTATTCCCGCGCAATGCAGGCGGGGGTTCTCGTCCCAGGTTTCTTTTCCCTTCATTCCAACTATCCCCTGCATCCGCTAGAGCCGGTAAAATCGACGGGCATCGAGAAACTGATTGATCTGTACGAAGTACTGGCAAACGTGACATCGAGAAATCTCATCAACTATCCATTACGAATCGACGAAGTCGTAGCGTGTTTCGTGAGGTGCAAGCTTAGAAACATTAGTTCGGTTATCAGGGACCCCTAGTAGATCTCGCACACCGGGTAAATATAGCGAATGCTACGAATGAGACCACAAGAGAGCAGTTTCTTTTCCTCGTATCATGAAAATACAAATGGAAAATGTGATCAAGCGGATGTTAAACCCGGCCGGGCACTTTTCAAGTTTCAGGTGTCAGGTCCAATGCTACCGACACATCGGAGCTTACTTCGTACTGAAGTGCAGGATGTCGTAGCATTTTCATCTTCCTCGTACCTGGGTGGCTGGGCGTTGGGACTGTGCCATCCTTGCCATGCTAAGGTTGCACCAAGGTCTTGCGCAACACGCGACGCCATGACCGGAGTGTTCCCGAGTGACCCTTGGTCGCGTAACGGCGACCAGCGTGGGGTAGGCCCGAGGCCGGCCTATCGAAGCTTCTGTCTGAGTCGAGAAGACTTCTTCAAATCTGCCATCAACCACCTCGGTCGTGAAGTGCGTCAATTGGGGCCTTTTGGTGCGCAGGTTCACCACACATCAGGTGTCTGAGAAGATATGCACTTTACCATGCAGGAGCGTAGGATGGGTTGCGGGGGCTCCGAAGGCTGATGAGCAATGGAGCGGTTTTCCCCCTTTCCAATGCGTGAGTTGAACTCGGTGTACTTGAGTGGCAGGCGATTCCATTTCAAATCGTTGCAGCCAGGAAAATAAAATGCTGCACAAGATGTGAGACTTTAGGCAGGGGGGCATCTCTGGATTCGATCATCAGGATTGGTTCCTCCAAGTCACTTGAGCACCACATCTACATCTGCATGCATGTGCTCGCGCATCAAGATCCAATCGTATTGCTCTTGAGCCGTTGTTTTTGTTTCTGCTTAAAGAGGTGTGCATCGCGATCTAGCCCGTGTTGATAGGAGGAAGAGAAAAAAGAATGAGTGAGATTTACGTGTCAGGAGGAGGAAAGTGCCATTGGGTTGGCAAAAATGCGAATCGAGTTTTAGTGCATGCATGTCGAAACTGTCCATACAGAAGGGAGAGGTATCGGGTGTTCGGGATTGAGCTGCCATCCACTCTGGGCTCTGATAAAGCAAGGCGGTGGGCGGCTTCGTGGCAAACGGATCGCCCACCTACTTCAGTCTTTGCGGCTGATCGACCCAGACTTTCGTCTAAATGGGATAAATCTGTCGAAGCATGGAAGAGTTCTTGCATTAAAGCCCTCCATCCGTCTGACTTCCCCGGCCGGTAATGGGCCCTATGATGTTCTGCGGAATCAATGCTGCAGTCGGGGATGCCGAATATGCTTCGGTGAGTCCTCGGCGAGCCTTCTGCGGGTTGCGGAGAGCTGACCGTGACCTCGATTCTGCGTCGTTTTTGCCAGATACGTACTGGCGAGGCACTCGCAAAACACAGGACCCTCTGATTCATTAGTTGTACGCGTGAAGTGAAGTGAGAGTAAAGTCAACAAATAAACACAGATCGCGCCGTGATGATTATGATGCCCTGCATTTGGGCGATTGGAGACATGCAGGAGAGGTTCCATGGCCTGGGTAGCCGCTAGCCTGGCCACATCAGAGGTCCAGTTTCTTGTCGAGACGCTTAGGACAACGCTATTTTTATGCCGTGGCGTGTTAATTGGGATGGCTCTTCTCGCCTTGCGTGTTCCTGGAGTCTCACGGCACTGCCTTCAGCTACATCCAGACTTACCAACGAAAGAAGGATGTCTGCATGTTGCAAGCGTTTGAGGCTAGGGGGCAGTGGATGATGCAAAAGGACCAAGGACGCGGATAGGCCTCGGTTTCTATAGGGTCCACCGAACACTGATCGATTGCGGCTTTGGGGTCTAATTGGATAGATGAACCGAACTTCGGTTGGGGCAGGAGTCGTCATTGAGGAGTGGAAGCAGTGGAGGATGGCTGGTTCTCCTCCGCAGTACTCATGCGAAGCTGGGGCTTTGAGGACTGTTGTAGGCCAATCAGTCTTGTTGTGAGTTATTTATGTCCACCGAGAGCTCGAAAACTTGCATGCACTCTGGCGATGAGGTTGGCCTGGCCAAACCAAGATAAGAGTTGGACTATGAGACCTTGAGACGTGGGGAAATATGAAGCAACAGCCTAGCGGAAGGAGCAAGTACGAAGTAAGCTGGTTCGTGCTCGATTTGAGGCAGGTACTTCGTGGTTCGTACAGTGGGCAAGTGCAGCGGACAATTGAATGGGCAAATGCAAATGCGAGGTCAGTCTCCACCCCACGTAACCCACCAGTGGCTCCCTCTCAAAAACGCCACCTCGATCTCACCGGTTATTTTTCCCATCCGAATTCCCCATCAAGGAAAGTCTGGCCGTTCCCAAGGAAAGAAAAGAACCAATATCCTTGACAAGCTGAGAAGATTGATGATGGCTTTTAATTTTTAGCTGAACTAAAAAAGCCGCCTTGTCTCTAGTTACATGTGGACATGCAGCAGTATGTTGTGAACTTGGGAGCAGTGGAGACCGAATCCATTGGAGGTTCAGATTCGATGGATCCCTCCAGGTATATCAACTACTCATACTAGGTAGAGAAGGCCCTATATAAGTAATTGCGAAGCAGACAGTAGATGATGTTACCGACACCTGCTTTTTTCTGTCTGTCCCGCTAGCGCCCGGACACGCGTGGGATCGTTCTTTCTTCATTCCAGGAATACTGACACATGCTTAGATCTTGCCCTGTGGTTCTGCTGCATCTCCCTGCACTCTTGGTGCTACAAGTAAAAAATCATCGGGGGCGGCTGTTGGCCTCTAGATACTTGGTCTGTACATGGCTGGCCTTGTGCATGAAACGGCCGTTTGAGCATCCGGTGGAGAAGGCGACGGTGCGCTGCCACAGGCCCTTAGTGGATCAACACCTTAACAATATTTCAGACCAGTGGAGCTGAGAATGGACTGCCTGAGCATTAAATTGATGGTATCAAGCAAGCGGACCACCGCCAGGGCCGTTCAAAATAGCTCATCATCCTCTCCGTTCGAAAAAGCCTTGGCTTGGTTCGGTGTAGGAGGCAGTTAATTTGGCGAACAATGCGTGCTGAAGTTAATGTCGGCTTCGTCGGCTGCCTTGCACTAGGCGCAGTGTTGTCCCCGCACTCTACGCCCCTTTCATCCTAGCTCTCTCTCCCTCAGGGATTGGGGATTAGAGACCAGGCATCCTCGTGGATCAGTCTTGGCCTGCATCTTGAGACGTATTATTATTGTTCTTCCCCTCTTTTAGGAAGTTCGAAGACGACACTGATTTTACCCAGACACAGCATGCATTTTTCTGGCGGCGGTGCCACTTTGGTCTCTACTTCGTAGGAGGTAGAGCCGTTGACGAGTAATAACTGGAACGGATCAATGTACTTCGTACTTCCAGCAGTTAATCAACAGAGACATTTTTCCAGTTCCTATCGATCCTTGATGGTTGGTGGAGGGAGTTGCAACCACACTCTACGAAGTAGACTCCGCAGGAATGTGCAGGCAATGAAATACGGGTAGGACTGCGTCGACAGAGAGACAACGCAGAGGTGTGTATAAGACACGAGAGGTGCCTGATGTGGTGTTTATCCGACCAAGGGAAACAGTTGGTTCGATTCTCGACAATGTTGTTGGTTCCAAAGCGAAGGTCTTGGAACTTTCCTCTCGTAAGACAAAGAAAGCCGTTTTAGACTTGACTCCTAGTCGGGGGTAGATCTGCCTTGTCTTCGCGGACGTCGAAATTGAGTGATGGTGGAATGTTACCCGATTTAGCTGGCCTATAATACCGGGCCATAAGCTTCCACGATGCTCCTCTCTGCGCAAGAATAAGAAAGTTCAATCCTTATTTTACATTTTATACCATCCCAGAGCCTGTCTCGGGCCATCTGGTCCCATGTGACGGGTAGCGGAACCAAAAGAATGGGCAATGCCAATGGATATACTAGCAATATCCCTACCCGGACCATGGCCGAGTATGGTACTGACGGGATTATACTTGTTGTCGTCCGAATTCTTTTTTGTTCTTGTTCGACCCAAAACCTACGGCCCCAATTGTCATCAGTCTTGGCATTCAGTGGGTTCTGTTCTTTAGCTAAATACCGGATCGAAGGCGATCCGCTTCCAATGCTTCGAATCCTTTCCGCATTGGAAACGGAGGTAGGTAGCAGGTGGCTGTTGGCGCGTGTACCCAGAAATAGGTCCTTGAAGATGGTCGCAACAGAGTTTTATGAATGTATGACCCATTCGTGACATTGCAATATCAACTTACTCTACGGGCTTTGTCGCCACTTCGATGTTCTCATCCCGAATCAGCCACAGGTCACCGACTGTCTCAAAAGCATCTCCGGTAGCCCACTCCTCACGGAAATGTGTCGTCCGCACTGTCGTTATCCACCAGTGTCCAAGCAGTACTTCCAGATCCTCTCTTAACATTTCCTGTGTACTGCGAAGGTTAACGGACCGCAGGGTGTTCGCATGGGCTATGCAATAACAGACCTCGCAGCCCATATCAACTTGAACCCTTTTTCTCAGGGTGTTTGTTGGGTCGGGGTTCTCCATCCAGCGCGCGTCTCAGTCTTTGAGGCCCCTCAGACAGAGGACAGAACACACAGACCTTTGGAGGCCATTCCGATGACAACCCATGTCAGTAGTACGTACTCTGCAAGGGGATTAAAACCAACACGGACAACACGAGACCCTGGAAACTTCTCCCCTTTCAACCCAAGCGTCATCGCTCGTTTGAAAAAAGGGGAACGGGCTGATCTGTTGTTGGACTCGGGAGTTGCTTCGTCGAAGCAGGAGTCCGTCCGTTGGTTGACTTGAGGCATCAAATCGAACCTGCAGTTCATTGTAACCTGTATGGGGACATAGAATCCTCCAATAGGATCCTGGTATAATTGTAATAGTTTTGGCGGGTGGCTTTTTATTCTCCATCGCCCTGAAGGAGAGTGACGCCTGCTTCTGCAAACAGGTACGAAGTACAGTCCCAGACCAGACCAAGGGAGGCGGTCAGAACATGCTTCATACGCGATTGGGTCTGGAAAGAATTGTACCCTCCAGGTACATCGACTGAATCATCAAGGTCTGAAGATGCAGGTCGTGGGTGTCCATGGACTTGCTAGGCCTTGTAACGAAAGATGTACTCCGTCCAAAAACGTGCGCACCCCTGCCCTGTGCTGCTGGTCATTTCCCCCACACCCCCCTCTCCCTCCTCGTCCGGTCTGGTCTGCCCCTTCTCGATTAATTGCGAATCAACCTCGTGCTCACCTCGCTCACTGAGGAAGGCACCGCACCCTTCCACGTCGGCATCCATGTCGACTTCCCTGTCAGTCCATGTTGAAGCGGTCCACTTTCCCCTCTTCTCTGCTACTTCCCCTAAATAGATAAATGAGAATACCACTCTAGCATCGCTCCTGTCGCCATGGTCACCGTCCATCGCGCGTCGTCCGACCTTGTTACTGGGATGTAGGTGTGGGCTAAAGTAGTAGTTTATATGTACCCAGCGGAGCTTGTCCGTCAAGACAAACGTATTCGGGATAGTGTGTAATAGCAGTGTAGCAGTGTAATCATCAGTCGCGAGGCCCTGGGATTGGGATTCGGGTTCCTTGTCCTCGCGTACACTCGGGTACACCCTTGATCTCGCAATCGCAAGGCAAGCGGAACTGGACCCTTCGAGCGCATGATGCTACTTGTAGACATTAAATACATCACTGCCGCCAGTTCCCTCGATCTTTCATATGTTTCATGATCCGTCCTCGTAACCCAGCTGTGCTGTGCATGGAGTACTGCGTGCTGCCTTTTCCTTCTCTTCCTCTTTCCTGGGCTTTTGTCTTCTTTGCCTTAAACCAATAGCCCACCCAAGATATTGGAGCTGTTCCTGCCCCTCTTCTCCCACCATCTTCTTGGCCTTTGCTTACTCCATCAGGTGCCTGCACTTCGAATCGCGAGGCCGATTCGCCGGGCTCTGGACGAGCAGTGGATCCCGAGATAACGCGGGTTGATAAACTAGGACCTCCCATCCATGCGCCCCATCTCCATGCGCATGAGAGAAGCTCTAGCTGTTTCGACCGAATCTCTCCCCGTCTGCTGCCGGACTCTCCTCTCCACTCCTTTAACCTTCTCCTCCTGACCCACCTCTTCCCTCCTGCCAATTTCTTTATACTTTGTATTCTTATTGCTTCCGTCGTCCATGGTCTTCCTTTTCGATTTAATTGACGCCGAGACTGCGCCCTCTCGTTGACCGACACCGGTTACCCAGTGCCAACACGGTCGCCGGAAGAGCAAACTCTATTTCCTCTCTATTTCTTGCTCACGTCCAAGCAAGGACCCGGCTGCCCGGCGCCTCCGCCCTCTTACACATTCCCCACGGCGTCCTGTATGACTAGTCATCTCATCTATCTCCCTCTCGCCACATCCGCCTCACGATCCGATCTGAGGCATTTGGATTATTATTGTTATTCGTCTTGGCGTAGATCCTGAAAATAAGGGGGAAGGAGAAGGGAAGGAAAAAGGGAAGAAAAAGGAAAAAAACCTGGGTGTATAAGCGGAGGTCCGGCTCGGCTTGCCACACACGCTCCATCCCGTCTATGCAAATCATGCCTCCATGGCTCCGTCTCGACGTGTCCTAATTATAATCAGCTCCTTGCCCGCCCCGTTCTTGCGCCTGCCCTGCGCTGCTCTTCCTCTCCTCTGAGACTTGCAATTTTTCAAGGTGCAGTCTTAAGTCGATTCGTCTTGCGAACCATCTCCATGAAGGTCAGCTTGTGGAAATCGGCCCCCGGGTCCAGCCGTAACAGAACTGGCCAATCTATTCGCGGCAAGATATCCGGCCCGATACCGATACCGAACCCCGTCGATGATGAGTTTCCTGTTCGGATTCCCGGGCCCGCGATAGCATCGACCCGCGCCCCCGATAACAGCGAACATGTCACCCAATTGCCCGCTCCCCCAACCCCGCCGCAGCCTTACCATCAGCACAGCCCCTCGACCGCCTCATTAACACAAAACCACAGCCGCACCATCCCGATCGCTCAGTCGAGTTCGCCCGAAGTCGCAAACAACAACCCCGGCGCTGCAAACCATAGTCCACCCCTGTCTTCTAGACAAGGCACCTCTCCAGGCTCCAGTCCCGCCGCCGCTTTGGCGCGGAGTTCATCTCAGAGGGGCACAAACCAGTCAGCCCAAGTGCGCTACTCGACCTTCAGCGCATCGTCGCAAAGGACCGGGGACACAAGTAACAAAGACGTCCCTCAGCGCAAAAAGTCGACTATACGCGGCGCCCTCAGCAAACTATTCGGGCGCAGGAAGAAGGCCGGCAGTCAGGGCTCGGTTGAGGTGGAAGGAGCCGGCATCACCTCTGCGCAGCACCGGAGTGTAAGACACGCCCTTAGTTGCCCCGCGATAGGCAATGGGCTGGCGGAAGGCCCGCAGACCTTGGAGAAGCGAGGAAGGGGTATTCTTGTACTAGAAACTAACTCGCTGGAGCAGGATCCTTCGGCGCTGAATCGAGCTGGTAAAGACAGTGAGCCCAAGCGATCTGCGTCCCTGCCTATCACTGAGTATGACAGAGCTCTACGGTCCCACTCGGTTGGCATTGAAGACATAACGGCTATTGAGAGCGCGCGCAACTCCCTTCATGCAGATTACAACTTTACGAGGCGGAGAGCGGCGACCACAAGTAGCCAATTGTATGCGCCGCCGAGGATGAAAGATGGAGAGCTCGCCGGCTTATCACCAAGACCCGCGAGCACTCACGACCGCAGCAGTCGAATGCTCAGAGATGTGGAGGACCCTAACGAAATTGGCCGCGCTATAACCAGCGACCTTATCGGTTTCCGTCGCCGGTCCAGGAGCCTTTCCGGGCTCCAAGACATAGACGTGAGTCGAAGCGGCGAAGTACGTCGGCGTAGCGACGAGATCCGCTATTGGAGGGAGAGTTATGATCCAGGATTCATGTCGCCTCTCTCTTCCAATCCGCCAGATGGTGACGATCCGGCACCGGTTAGTGCCGACCTACCTGCTGAGGCCGGGCGACCCGGGTCTCCCCCGGAACCGTTTACTTTTGGATCTCTCGCCAATATGAACGAGCTGGCGGGAATGAAAATCACTTTTGCGGCCAATCTCGAGACTCGAATAGGTAGTCTGGAAGCTAGAATGGACAGGATGGAGAGGGTGGTCGCCCAGCTCTGTAACACTGTGCCTGGTTTCCAGCCCCAAGCTCCCGGTCTCGATTCTCGCAGTCATCTGCCACCCGAACCTTCGATGTATCGGACGGCATCACACGACAACGAGGGCGATGCGACTAGATACAGTAACCTGGAATCTTCTGTGGACTCCCGCTCGTCCATTGGTGAAGCGCCGACTTTCGTTGGGTCCCTTCATCCACCCGTTGGCGGACGCCAGCCAACGGCAGAGAGATCTGCATCCAACTCCACGGTTCGGGGCGGGCAAGGCGCTCCCACACATTCCGGCGACGTCAATGGTGTTCTTACTGCAGACCATTACGCAACAATTTTGGCCCTGATCGAGACGGAACGGTCGACCCGAAAGGCCCTCGAAGTCAAGGTCAAGAAGATGTCTCGCACGTTACATATATTGGCGGCGCAATCAGGGTTACAGCTCGAGTTCGATGAGCCTCCGACTTCGAGGTCTCTTGGCGGACAATCAGCCTTCGACGACGACTCAACCGAAGAGGAAGAGGATGGTGATGATGATGAGGGTGAGGGTGAGGATTCAAACCCGAGGAGTCGACGGGGATCGCCCAAGACGCAGGTAGTAAACCCCGAGGATTCGGGTATCGCTGGAACGAGTGGGGATACTGATGATGACAACCAATCCGACACATTCGCAACTCCGCGAGAGGAGCGTACCCTAGGATTCGGAGCCTTCGGAGAGGAACTTCGGGATGACGAAGGTGAAGGCAACGGCAAAAAAGCCGCGAGGACGCTTTCTTTGAGTCAGCTTACTATTAACAGGGGCCAACGCAACACACCCCAGGCGGTGTAAGATATCTTCATCTTCAGATATTTTTTGTTTTTTTTTTTCTTGTCTTCTTCCCGCCCACTTTCTTGCTTTCGCTTTCCTTTTTCTTCTACTTCCTTTTGTTCCATTTTATACTTCTTACCTGTTCACCTGCAACCTCAGTTGGTGCATGACGGCTTAATATCTCCGACTTTAACGCCACTATTTTGCGGTTTTGCGCGGTGATGCTGCGGAGGTTGAGAGACACGACAACAGCATTCCGTATTGGCCCCATTGTCGGAGAGCCTGGGTACATCACAGACGAGGCGTTGGAACATCCGGGCCTTGGTCCAGCTTGGTTTTTTTTTTTTTTTTCGGAACGGGTTCATGTAGCAATAATTTCCTGTTCGGCATTCTACTGGCATGGGGACAGGAGGGGAGGCATTGCTATTCCCTCGCAGCCGGAAACGGGCATTTCCTTGGGTTCACTCTTTGTTTACGGCTCGTTTTATTTGATTGCGGGCGAGAATAGTGGGTTGGTTTGCATTTGATGCTTGTACATATACGCAGGGCATTTAGGATCCCGCCGGGTTTGGTGTCGGTCGCGATCGATACCCCTTGAGCTTATTTAGACGCTCTATGTTTGGAGCGCGATGTGTAGGATAGCTGAAGAATTGAGCGTATCGTCTCCCGGATAAGCCCTGGCCTATAGTAATGCCTTCGATGTTCATTGGGTGTTTTGTCGGGGAAACCAAGGCACTACGCCCCTTTTTTGCGAGGATATCTATTTGATGGCGTAAAGATCGATGCCGAGAGCCTCCGTCCCAGATCTCATCGATGCTCGTTATAAGATGGTGAGGTGTTGGAGAACCGGAGAAATAGAGCTTCACTTATACTTTTGTGTACTAATTCAGCGACGCCACGCATCGCGTATTCCGTGTTCGGTGGGATCACTAGAATGTCGACATGCACGAGAACTCGAAGAATCGCTCCGTTATTGGGTGTGTGTGTGTGTGCTACTAAAAGTGGGTGGGTAGGCAGGTGCACGACGATGAATCGAGACGTTCAAGTGTGCAAGGTCATCTGCTGTGCTACGCATCACTAACAAGGCATCACGTGGTTTTCTCGTCGAAATAGGCAGAAAATAGGCGGAGACCAAGATTGGGCGTTGGCCAGTTCGTCTTTACTGCAACCCTGATAATGACATTCTATCCCCTTTTTCATTTTGAAGTTCTTGTGTTTTCCGAGAAACCGAGTCTTTTGCGATGAGACTTGGAGACAGCCAAAGGTTGGGTTGTCGCTAAAATACACATATACGTCATTACCTATGGAGTACTCTGTATCCCATACCCTTGTTCTAGGGTGGGGGAGAGTGGGTGAGCAGGAGGACAGTGATGGGGCTTGGTGGGGAGAGCAAGTTTCCGGTTGAGGTTTGAGAGGGGGGGGGGGTTCGCGATGGCGGGGGCAAAAAGGTCCATTTGATCTTAAAATGGGATGTTCGCAGCCGAGATCGCAGCAGGTTTGAGAAGATTATCTTCTGCTTCGCTCTTGGGGAGCTGAAGTTTGGATTTTGTTGGGGGCACGAGAGAGCAGAGGCTTGAATAAGAGGATTAATAATTTGCTCTAGGAAGATCAAATGCTGGTTTTACTACAATTGTAGAGTGGCTTGTCGGTGTTGCTCCATGCTGCAAGAAGGGTCGATGGTTGGCGAATATGAAGACATCCCCTCTGCAGATTGATGCGTGTGAGCGCATTTGGCATTCGGTTCCTTGGCCGTTGATGGGATTTGATGTCAACAGCTTCGAGAGAGGCGCTTGCAGCAAATCCTACTTCGTATTGAATAAGAGAGGGCTCGAGGATAGAGCCCTGTATATCTCTCATCGATGTAATAGATCTTACTTGGTTGAGGTCTCAGCCCCAGCGACGACGACACGGCTGCGCGATTGCGCGACTGCGCCTTTGAACGATGGATGATGTCGACGTTGAGTGCCACCTCCATCGTGTCCTCGTGTTGATACTCGTCCGTGATAGGAGTGCCAGCGTAGATGTCTCACGACAATGCTGCTGCAGCAGCAGCAGACGACAGCCCAAGCCCAACGGGGTCCCCCCCCCCCTCTTGTTCCTCTGCCCCTCCAATGCGCGGCGGTGAGCCGTGAGGTGGTCCTGTCCAGAAGCCCAAACCATGGCAAATATGGCCACCAGTGGGGGGCAATCAGACACTGTCGTCACTCCCAAATCATCCCCTGCATCATAAATTGAGCCGTACCATTACCCCACAAAATCGAACAATCGAGACTGGTTCTGCCCGTCGCCTTATTCGATCTGACTTTGCACCACACTTTTGCACTTTGTGTATCTCGGACATGCATGGATGGGGCCATTTAGGTATTTAGTACTCTATCATGTGCAACCTTGTCTTGATTTAACGTGCCATAACTTGGTCTTTCCCGCGACGCGTCGAGGGGCAAAGCAAGATGACGCAAGTATCGGATACTTTGATCCAAGCTTGTCTGCCCAGGAATCAATCCACCAATGTTGGGCTGCGCGTGGTCTTGCCAACAACACAGTCAGAGAACAGCCAGTGGAGGCGACAGGCGCCCGCCGGACCGCCGAGCCTTTTTTGGCGTTCTTGTCTTTGTCTTGTCATCGTTCTGGTCGTTCCGGGCGTTCTGGTGTCTTGCTTTCACCGTTCATTTGACTGAATCCGATTAATTTGATGTGATCATTTTGAACCTGCATCCCCTCCTTCTATTACACCATAACACCACAACATCGCCGCCCCCGTCTCCCGGACTGTGCAACTACAACCGTCATCATCCTTCCCGTCCCAAATTTCCTCTCCTGTAAATTCTTTCTTACACCTACATCCCATCATCACCTTCCACCCCTTTTCCTCTCTTGCATTCCTGTCATTTATCTCCAGTCAACAGTCGCCATCCTGTTGGCGTTATCATAGACCGCTCGTTCAGCGCGTTTCAACTTTGGAGGCTAACTGAAAGGCGGGGTTCCGCTGTCGGATCACACCTCAACGAACCACTAACTACCCACTACTGCCACCACTACGGCCGCCCACTTACCACGCTACGGTAGTCACGTATACGCCATAGTGTCCAAGTGTCCAAGGTCACGACCACGACCACCACAACCACGACCACAACTACGTATTACCCCCGGCTTCTGGCATCAGCCTGGCTTATCTCTGAGCTGCGTATTCTCGATCGCGAAGCATCTGAGAACTCGAATAAAATCAGAGACCGAATAAAACAAAAGAAAGGCTTCAAGTAGAAAGCTATTCTTACCACATGGACGAACACTCGAGTCGCCATGGCCAAGGCCAAAGCCGTCGCTTGGTAACTTCAACCACAGCGCCCGCCCCATCAGCATCCCAACGTCGAAATGATGGTTCGTTTTTCCAAACAATATCCCCGGACAAGGTATTGAACACGTCAGATATTAACATGGGATCTCCTCAAACAGAATCATGGGTAGAAATCTCTTCGCAACCCTCCTCGTCGTCCTTGTCCTCGATCGGAGATGAGATCGTAACCACAGGCTTACACGTCGCCGGATCTTACCCACCCCGCAACCGACGCCGTTCCTATCCCGCACGATACTCCTATTCACACATGCACCCATCCTTCCAAGCTGGTGCCGCTAGCAGTCAAGATGAATACGAGGCCAGCGAGAGTGAAGAGGATAATTTGGCGAGTTCGACCGAACAGCCCTCGCCTGCACAACTACCCCCTCCACCACCCCGCTTCCAACAACCTGTAGATTCCGACACCGACTCGGATGACGATGAGAACGCAACCGCTCTGGGTACAAGAGGTCCCGACGATCATGTATTCCGCCCCCAACCGAACGCCTTCTCAAACCCCCCTTCCACCGTCGGCCGGAGGCGGCATTCATCCACGACTACCGCGACTGCTCATCCACATAGCAGTGTCAACCGGCCCCACCTGTCCCAACGCGCACAGGCCCGCGCTCAGCATGGTCAACCCGATTTCTTATCTCCATCCTATCAGGCCGATAACGATGCTGCACTGAGAGCATCGCTAACTACTCTCTTGTCCTGTGCCGCTGCTGCCCGGGGCCTTCCCAAGCATAAGGAAGAAGCGGAGAAGAGCAGGGGATCACCTGCGAGCGCTGGGACAGGGCCAAGCAATCAACCCATGGAGCTGAGACTGGTGCCTGAATCCGAACTCATGAACGACGCCCCGCCGACCGGTGCACAAGCCGCCGGTGCCACTAGTGCTCGCCCCACGCCTCCCAGCCAAACGCGATCCACTCGTTCTTCTCCTGCGAGGCCGTCGTCGAGAACTGCCGCCACTCCGGACAAGGCGAAGCGCGGTGCCTCTTCTGCCATCAGTCGTGGCACGAGAGCGAGCAAGAAGAAGAAGACGGCTGTGGCTGAAGATGCTCTTCTCACCCCGACGTTGATGACCTGGGTGTTTAGTGCAGGCGTGGTCGTCCTCGTCTCCGTCGTTGGATTCGGAGCCGGTTACGTCATCGGTAGGGAAGTCGGCAGACAAGAGGTGCTCACCTCTGCCGGGACGGGTCTTAATGCTTCTGACACGACGTCCTGCGGAAGGGAGGTTATGCAGTCCTCTGGGGGCGGTCTACGACGTCTCAAATGGACCACTGCTGTTGGTAAGACCGTGGTGACGTCGTAGAATAATTCGTTGCGGGGGGGCTACTTGGTGAGCATATTAACGGAATACCCCGGGTGGGTTTTTGCATCTAGGACGGACATATTGGGGAAAGAATTTGAACTGAACCAGGTGGATGGAGACGGCGTACGTGGAGGGGCGCAAAAAGGCGTTTTTTTTATGTCTCTTTTTCTAATTCTCTCCTTTTTGCTGCGATGTTTTCCAGATTACGGTCGTTGCGGTTTTCTTCATGCGAGGACTGACATGCTTGGTGTTTTTGGAGGCTTCGGATCGCCTGGGCCGGATGTCAAGATACCACCAGAGAGTGCTGAGATAGCCTCTCGCTTTTCTTACTTGGGACATGACGACATGATGGAACTCATTGATAGTATATGACCGACACGCCAACTGGGAGGAGTGCTCTACGAACTTCATTCGCTTTTTTTTTCTTTTTCTTCTCTCTCTCTCTTGTTCGCACTTTTCTTTTCCCTTTTCCCCTTATGTCTTTCCGGGCGAGATTGGAATGCGGGGAGAACTCGCCGTTGGCGAAACCCTTGATCTGGGTGTGAACGGGGCGGACTAGGAGCGGACTATGAAACGGTATGGGCTCAAGGAAATATTGTAGGTAGTCTTTTGTTTGTTCGTTTGATATCCCTGGGGAGAAAATACCACTCTTTACGTAGAAAAAAAAACATTACCTCGCATACAACCTTGAACGGGAACAATAATGGAGTTGTAACTTGACTTCCAGCTCGAGAGTCTGTGAACTTTGTGCCGTGATCTATTGCAACGAGGAACGACTTCCGATGATGGCAAGAAAAAGATGATCTATTTGTTCGTACGCCCTACCTCTCATAAACCAAAGAAAAGAGAGAGAGAGGGGGAAAAAGACGACTACCCCATCTCATCCGTATACCTGCTTGCCCGAGCGGTATTCTTCCTATCCGGTATCCGCTGTCCTTCTATTCCCCATCAGAACTCAATCTACGCTAGGTTCGCAACACACAGAAATGCTGCCGCTATCCACTGCCCGTCATAAGAAGTGAGAAACTTTCGCTATATGCATGCCTTCTTCTCTCGATACCAGCGCCTGGACAAAATGCCAGTCGGACATAGATCGCCCCCTTTCCATTTCAGGTTACTTGTTTTTGCCGCTTTTTTGTCTTTTTGGTATTCCTCCGCTACAATGCGCTCAGATCAAGCGGCACGCTGCTCCCCCTCCCAGCACGATACTTCCTCGGCCCGCCCACAAAAGACCGAGGGGGCGGAAGGTCATTCTCATCCTTGAACTTCCAGCGCGAGTCGTCGATGAAGATGCGACCGCCGCTCGAGGAAGGGGACATGAGGCCCTTCGTAGGGCTGGGGCTCTTGGTGCCGTTTGGTCCTAGCGTGAAAGAGCTAGGATCGAGCATAGAGGCGCGGAGGGGAGTCGGCACCGTGGTGCGAGAAGACGGCGGCGATGATGGTGCGGAAGGAAGGGACGGTGCGGACGACGGTGGAGGAGGTGGAGGAGGAGGAGGAGGAGGCACTGATGAAGGTGAGGAGGCTTGGGCTGCTGCTCTAATTGCTGCTTGCATTGCTAGGCTGGACCCCGCCGAGGCCGCGGGCGGAGGTGGTGGAGGTGGAGGGGCCGCGGGTGATGAAGAAGATGGCGCCGGCGGAGGGGGGGGAGGTGGTGGTGTTGCAGGCGAGCGGGATGGAGGTTGAGGGGGTCTCGGCGGCGCTGAGGGAGGTAGTGGAGGTGCTGATGACACTGGCGGCGGAGGCGCTGGGGCTCCGGGGAGAGGAGGCGCGCGTGATGCAGGAGTGGAGGGTTTCCGCGAGGCCGGGAGTGGTGGCGGCTTCTTCCCGATGGGAGGGGGAGGACCTTTGCTTGATGCTATGGAGTGCGGGCGCGGGTGATCGGTGACGTGCTTCCTTAGTGCTGCTACTGATGGACGAGTTGGGATCGCTGGGGCGCTTCCTGTTGGAGGCTTCGGCGCGGAAAAGGTCGGGGGCTTGGGTGCCGAAGACACTGTTTCGGAGTCGGAGAGGAAAGAAGCGTTGGAGTCCGCTAAGCACATGGTATTTAGCAACTTTCTTTTTCCACGACGAGGCTCTAAGTTAGAAGAAACCGACAAGTCTCAACTTACCACCTGTATCTACACCGCCACCGCGCTTTCGAAGCTTGGGCATCCCTCCCGCAAAGAGACCGGCTAGTTGAGGAGCACCATCTAAACTACCACTTGGCTTGTGTGCCGCCGGGCGATCTCCCTGGTCGCTGTTGCTTCTAGCCCGCAGTCCAGGTACCGGCGGAGCGAGACCACCAGGTGGCTTGGGTGCCATTCCAGGAATAGGGGGTGCGCCGCCGATGGGAGGGCCTCCGCCACCACCGCCGGAGGCCTTCCCTACCTGTGGTGCGGAACGATCGTTCGTTACGGCCTTCCTGAGGGCTTTGCCTTTGGTGATGTCGGATAGGAGAGCATTCTGGGCACAAAAGGATTATGATTAGTAGGAAAACTCTTGATGCTTTGTAGTAAGGAGGGATTAACGAACTCTGCCCGTGCCACCAGCGGGCGGCCGCGATGGTAGGTTCCCTGGAGGCGGAGGAGGTGGTGGCGGCGGTCCGCCTAACATCGGGGGAGGAGGTGGAGGTGGAGGAGGAGGAGGCGGCATGGCGGCAAGAACTGTAGACGAGGTACACCCTCGGAGAGTAGAGTAGATGTGTTGTTCAGCAATACGAGGCGAGGGGAGGGGCGTTATCGCCTTCCGTTTCTAGTCAGTTAGGCTCGAGGTAAGGAGGATCGAGTCCCTTGGTCTGGTTAGGCAAACGGATTGCAACCTTCGGTCGCGTGGGACGAGAGTAGTGGTCGGAGCTAAGGAAATAATGAAAATGATTTGTCGTGGGTATTGTCGTGGATCGTAGTGCGAAGGCGTAGGACTGAGAGGGTGGGCGGAAGGCTACTTTCGAGTAGTTCAGGATCGTTGGGGTGGACAAATCGGGGGAGAAGGTGGGTAGGGAAGGCTAGGGAAGTTTAATGGAATGAGGCAGCCTGGCTGGGCTGTGCCATTTGATGCGTGTATGCGCGGGTTGTTCCGTCATCAATTGATCTGCTCATCTTATTCACAGTGGATTTGGATCTTCCCTGAATCAAATGTTCCAGAACTTCCAGGCCTTCCAGGCTTCAATTTACTGGGTTCCTTGGCTTGGGTTACCAGGATGCTCAGGGACCGTGTATTTCTTAGTATCTATGGCATGTGATTTAATACGAAGGTACCTAATTATACTTCTACTCTATCCGCCTCCTCCGCCAATCGTGTGTCGCCCATTCGAATTGTACCCACGATTTTTTCTTCGCGCTCGTTCCGAAGCCAAATCCACGCAGCCATACGAACTATGCGAGAGCGATAGCCACCGACCGCACAGCATCGTCGCCGGGTAACACAGTCGGCCCCTCCAGCCTACCCATCGAAGAATTGAGCGCCCCATTGGGGCCCAATTTCCAGACAAGAAAAGATGTCGCGACTCTCGGTGCAGGGCACCCGCCAGCTCTGCCGGCAGACTCTGAACCACCACCACATTCCGGTCCAGCGACTGAGGCGCGGGCCCGTTTCGATTCAGTCATACCTATGGCCGGGGCAAAGACAGACGACGCAAACGAGGATATGGCAGCAACCAGCACAGCGTAGAGGGTACGCGACGACAGCGACTGTAGCGCCTCCTTCGGCAGCGCCGGCCGATACCGAAGCCCCGACGACGCAGACGAAGGCCGTCCCGGACCTCGCGAAACTCTCAGCCGTCGTCGAGCAGACCAGGAATCGATTCCTATCGGCAGGGGGTATTCCGGCTGAGCAGTTGACTCTCGTAGCGTTAAAGACGTGCCAAACCGCCGCCAGCGCCCTCAAGCCTCACCTCAATCGAAAGGACTTTAAGCCGCCCCGAAGCACCAGCTCCACGCTATTAGCCCTCGACAACAATGGATCGAAGACGGTCGCAAAGGCGCCGCAGAAGGGATCTTCCAGAATGCAAGAGGCGGCGAACAGCATATCCAAGGCCGCATACGAAATCGCCTCGAACCCCAACGTTGTCCTGACGCCGAGTATTCTCGAGCTCTACGTCGATGTGCAGTCCAGCCTCGGAAGGCCCGGTACCATTCCCGAAGTGTTCTCTCTATTTGGATCGAAGCCCTTGCCGCGGAAGTCTGGAGGCTCGGTCACCTACAAGAAGCAGAATCCCAACAGGTCCGCCGCGGCCATCGAGCTGGACCTTGCGGACAAGGCCCTGAACGCGGCTGTGGCTGCCAAGGACCTCGATGCGGCCATCGGGATCGTCGAGACGTGTTACGCGGGGAGGCCTTTCATAAAGCAAAAGCTCATGCGAACCCTGTCGCTCCCTGCGTTGCTCGCGGTTCCCACGCCCTTCGCAGTGTATGCAATTTCCCAGCAGTTCGCGAGTCTTCACTACAACATTGACCCGATCACGATGACAAAGGTCACTTTCGCCCTTGGCATGGCGTACGTCGTCTTCACTAGCTCTTTGGGTCTCATCGCCAAGGCAACGGTCATGGATCACATGGTCCGCGTAACGTGGGCGCCGGGTATCCCGCTACGAGAGCGCTGGTTGCGTGAGGAGGAGAGGGCGGCGCTGGACAAGATTGCTATGTCTTGGGGGTTCAAGGAGACTTGGAGGCATGGCGAGGAGGGCGGAACAGACTGGGCTTGCTTGAGGGAGTATATTGGCCAGAAGGGCATGGTGTTGGATAGGATAGACTTTATGGAGGGTATGAACTGAGTGGTGACAAGGAAGGGAGCTGAGTGTAGGCTTGAAGGAGTAGAATCTTGATGGACACAACTTGTAGACTCGCATACATGAAGGGCACCGTATCTCGAGTGCGTGTATAATACAACAAATAGAAACTAGAAATCACTTACCACCCTGCTGTGTCACATTGGGCATCTGTTATCTGTTACGGCAACGGGCAGTCTCAATATGATCCCTTTTTAGAAGGCGGTGAGGGGAGCTAAAGCTCTCCATCAATTGCAGCTTAGCGGGGCACGCGAGACTGTGCATTTGAGCAAATCTGCCCCGCTAAACCTTGCCTGAGTATTATTTCGCATCCAGCTCACAGCGCAAACCAATTCTAGAACTCGACAGAATCTCGACTCTCTGCCGGAGACCGCCCAGACGATTCTCTCCCTTGGGCGCTACGACTTGCCGAGCACTCCACATTTCTATACCATCAGTCCATCTAAGCTTCACCATTGTCCATTTGAGATCCATTTCCAAAGAACATCAGGCGGGGTTCTTTCTTGATCGACATTATCGCAATGGCTGTAAAGTGTGTTCACCAGGGATGTGGCAAGCTCTTTGAGGATGGATCAGATGATGCTTGTCTCTATCACCCGGGCCCCCCAATCTTTCATGAAGGTCAAAAAGGCAAGGGAATATTTCCAATCCACTTCTTCCCAATTGACTTTGCTGCCCGCCTTCCTTGATTGACCACAATTCTAACCCCATCTCCCTAGGTTGGAAATGTTGCAAGCCTCGAGTCCTCACATTCGAGGAATTCATGACCATCCCCCCCTGCACAGAAGGCAAACACTCCACCACCGACAAACCCCCCGAGCTCGAGAAGAAACCCCAAACCTCGGACGCCGAGCTAGCGGCCAAAATCGACCGTCTCAACGCCTCGGCAGAAGCCCCAGCGAGGAAACCCGTCACTGCGCCCCAGCACATCCCGACCCCTCCGCCCCCGGCGCCCGAGTCCGATGAAGATGAGGAGGGCGTTGAGATTCCCGACGGCAGGACGTGCAGGAGGAAGGGGTGCGGGGCTAGCTATAAGGCAGGGAGCTCGAGGGAGGGCGAGTCCTGCTTGCATCACCCCGGTATTCCCATTTTCCATGAGGGAAGCAAGGGCTATTCGTGCTGCAAGAGGCGCGTGTTGGAATTTGACCAGTTTATGAAGCTCGAGGGGTGCACGACCAAGAACAAGCATCTATTTATTGGTAGCGGAAAGAAGGATAAGAAGGACGGCTCCGGCTCCGACGAGGATGTATTGGAGACTGTCAGGTACGCTAACGCATTTGGACATTCCATTCCTACAACTTAGCAAAGGAGGGCACTTCACACTGACACATGCGCAAACAGAACCGATTTCTACCAAACACCTTCTACAGTCATCGCCTCCTTCTTTCTCAAAAAGATCGTCAAGGACAAGTCGACGGTGAAGTTTAGCGACCAGGCCATCGACCTCGACCTAGTGACGTCGGATACCCCACCCAAGAGATACACGGCCCAGGTTCCCCTCTTCGCGCCTATCGACCCGGAGAAGACTACTTTCAAGATACTGGGGACCAAGCTGGAAGTTACTTTATTCAAGGCCGATGGGGCCTCGTGGCCGGTTTTGCGTAGCGATGATACTCATACGGGAGAGATACTACAGATTGGAAAGGCGGGTAAACTGCATTGAAGCGCAGAGAACCGTTGCACCGAAATTGGAAAGGAAAGAAAAAATCAAGAATAAAAGAAAAAAAAATAGTAGACAACAGAATAGATGTTAAAATTCTCTCTCTATTAAAAAAAAACAAAAAAACAATCCGCTTTTGCCTAAGGCTTCGTCGTTTCGCCAACATCAATAAGAGCCCAGCATGTCAGAAGTACTTAGTACATGCAAACGACAAAGTGAGGAGGAGCAATTAAGCTCTTATCAGATCTTATCTAATGCCCCTCCACTGTTGGTTCCGCGAATTACCCCACCAACAATAATATCGCAGGCTGCTATTTCCGATCACCAACTTCAACGCCACCCATCCAACCTATTTCATCCCACCTCCAAATATCATTTCCAACATTCCGCCACCCTCGTATAAGGGCATAATGGCAAGTAAAACATCTCTACAAAACGCGCAGCGCGCGAATCCACAAGTCTCCAAACAACAAACCATGCCAAACCTCACAATAGACACCTCTACGACCACCTATACGCCTCCTCCCCCATCTTCATCCACTACAACCGGCGCAACGACAACAACAACAACAGCAACATCCAACTCCTCCCGCCGGAGCTCCTCTCCGCCCCGGCCCCCCGTCAGCCCAATAACACCCACGCTGGCCTCAGCGCGCCTCCCAACAACAACCTCCTCCACCGCACCTGCCGCCAACCGCACTGCAGATGAGATAATGGCCACCCTCCCCCCACGCCAAACCTTCGCCCACGCGCAACCCAACCAAATTGGTATAGCCCCCCCTCCCCCGCGCCCGATCTCCTTTGATGAAAACCCCGACGCCCTAGCGCTACAGAGTGCCATCGCCGTCCTGCAGATGCAGAAGCGGCGCGCCGAGGAGGATATTCGGGCTTTGCATCGCGCGAAAGGAGAGGCTATGCGCAATGCGGAGGGGTTCGTGAAGGATTTGGCGGCGGGGCGGATTAAGAGCGGGGAAGCGCTGGCGTTTTCGTCCGCCGACGGCGAGGAAGAAGAAGAAGAAGAGGGGGATGTGGATAGGAGGAGGGCGACGACGACGACGACGACGACCCCCGCATGGAGGAATTTGCCCGGGAGGCAGGACGTCGTCAGATGTCCGCCTATTAATTGGGCGCAGTACGCAGTCGTAGGGGAGTCGTTGGATAAGTTGCACGCCGACCAGAGGGCGAGTCCGTCGCAGGGGGCTCCGGCCACGATAGCGCCCGATGGCACGTACGAGTTTAAGGGGGAGGGGGAGAAGGCGCGGTTTGTGGGGATTGCTGCCCCGTATACTCCTGGTAGGGACAAGCTGACGGATAAGAGGCCGAAGGTGCCGAGGAGGTGAAAATAGGGAGCTTGGGGTAGATTCGACAACTTTTTTGGAATGATGCTTTGACGAGGCTACGACCTGTAACGTTACGAAAAGGGAAGATAATGAAAATAAGAAAGGGGGATGGAAAGGGGGCGGGAGGGATTAGTATTAGCATGACACGTATTGTTGCATGTACAATTTTACGATGGCCGGCGTTGGAGCACGGTCTATAACCTCAAGTTCATGACGGAATGACTTTAAGATGAGAGAGCACAGTCGATAGCAGTTCACACCGTTGATTCCTCGATAGAAGTTTCCGAGCCTTGCTACAATTCTCTCCTATCTGAGTATACTTCCGCTTCCACAATCTGCCTCAACTCTCAACTTCTCAGGTGCAAATAGATGAACTCTCCTCCCGTTACCTCTACGATCATCTCCCAGAAAAAATAGCCATTAGTACGTTCTCAGAGACCAATATGGAGAATGGAAAGTAAAAGAAAAATCAACGAAATAGGATATCAATATCGTAACTAGAAAGAAAGAGGAAATGACAAAACACCGATTTACCCGCCGTAACTTCCGGACCCATGGGAGGTATGCCAACCTCTTCGAGAAACGCCGAACTTGCGCAAACGGGCGCAACTAATGAGACAAGTTATACTTCGCTGAGCTGATCGGGGAAAAAAAAAATAGGGAAGAAGAGATTCCGTGGTGTGCCTGTCTAATACGGTCGAGGAATGGCGTGCTGGGGAGAAACATAAGTAAAAATAAGAGAGAAAACAAAAAAGAAGAAGAAAACCAGAGAGGGACATCTGAGTACATCCTAGTCGAGTCCTTGGGAGAGAGGAAAGTCTTGTGCTACATCTAGGCTTCAGGGAAGTCCCTAAGAAGAAATACGTGTGTTAGTCGCCGATGCGGTGAATATAGTTTTTATTTCCCCCTATGCCTCTAGGCGGATCGACTTACTCCATGCTTTGTTGGACGGACCGGCGAAGACGGCGGTTATATGCTTTCCTATCCTCTGGCTTCCCCCAATATAGCATGTGCGCCTCGGGGTTTACGAGTGTCCGCGGATCATAGGCGGGGTCCTCTTCCTCAAGAGCCGCAACGATGGAGGCGATGTGAGATCGTACATCCTCGCGTTTCGAGTAATTAGGAAAGTAGCATATCGTGCCGTCAGCTGCAATTCGATGGTGGAAGATTTTCGTTTCCATGCGCACTCGAGGTTGCTCTTCAGGGAAGCGGGGGCTAAAGTGCATCTTGATCCTGAAGAGACCACCGTCGAGATTCGTCATGGGCGGACCAAAGTAGGTGATGACCCAGACAAAGGGGTTTCCGTTCTCCAGTTGCACGTGGTGGGGAACATCGTCGGCCTTGAACGCTTCAACAACCTGCTCATATTGGTTTTGGAGGTTAACCGCAATTGTTCCCTCTTTGGCGTTCTCCTTCGCTCCGTCGACAGCCCAGATTTCTAGTTCGGCATCCAAGGCCTTCTTGATGTTGCGAATACGGCGTTCAAGCTCGGAATAGTTGAACTTGCCCTCCATCGCATTGCTGGAACCCTCAAACGGCATCCGCGAAAAGTTCTGACCGTCCTTGACCTCTGATTTGCCTTTCTGTATCGCCGCGAGATACGAGTCGTAGTACCACAGGAATCTTTGTTTGCAGAGATCCTTGAACGGCTCGAACGGGACGCTCGTCTCATCGAGATCCTGCATGTCAATATCATTATCCTCTTGGTCGGCTGCGGACTTTGCAGATGCGGACGGCGTGCCATCGGGGGCAAGCCCGAGGTATTCTTCCATCCTCTGCATGACAGAGATCCTCAGGGTTTCGTGCCGAATCTGTTGTTTAGTTAGCTTCAATGGAACGTCCATACACTAGGCACGGACTAAAACAGCGTGGGGTTTCGCAGGCCACGTACTTTTTGGACATAGTCTGCCTGGTTCTTCTTGTCGCTGGCTTCGTTTGCATCTTCAAATCCAGGTTCATTCTCATATGGATTCGAGGACATCAAGCTCTGAATAGAAAGAAGAATGGATTCCAGTCCTTGAGCGGCAGACCACTCTTCGCCACGCTCGCCACGCCATGTCCTATCAATAATAGTCAGCCCGGGGCCGGACAGTAACGGTCAAGCCGCCGTGGAACGGAGTATAGGTTGAGTTCGCGTTCAGGAAATCGGGTGTAAAGGGCGGGCCCTATGGAGAAAAGCAAAAAGAAGACGGAAGGAGGCAACGGCAGCATACCCTAGAATTGATCTGTGGAAGTTAGCATAGGGCGATTTTAGTGCCGAAGGTAAACGAGAAAAGAGCCATGGGAGTTGGAACATACAAGCAGACTTTCCCGCTAGCATAAATGTTGGGATTGAATCGGCATCGTCCAGCATTAGTGGTGATCGCTGTTACATTCGGGGACTTTCGAGGGTAGTCTGGGAGACACCGTTAGTTCCCGCGCTTTAAGACTTGAGGATTGAATGGCTCTGAAGCAGCGATCAGTGGCCGGGGACGTCGCGACGAACCCTTGTTGAATTTCACAGTAAACTAATTCCCCAAATTAATGCGTTAGTGACCCAAGAGACTAAGTCAAGCTTCTATGCAAGCCTTGAGCGATGGAGGCTCGGGTGGGAGCTCATCTATTTGAATCGTACCTCGAAGAAACCAAACTCGTAAGGTGTCTCGTGAGGCCCAATGATTAAGGCTTTGACATTGCGGACATCGGAATCTCGGCATGCGACGGCGAGTGCTGTGGATTCGAGGCGTAGAACGATCAGATTAGCAAATAAAAAATAAAATACAGAAGGAAATACTAGATTGAGATATGAGGCCGTACACAAATCCGAGTCCTTTTGGATATCGCAGAGCTCCTAAGCCGCCAAATGTCGTCAGTTTTGGGCCCCGCGGATAATCTAGAATGGGGGGCCAGCGCGGGGCGGAAATGTGGACTGCGGGGTGCTTTGCCGGGGCACTTACCTTGGTAATACGGATTATCGACTGGTCAGCCATGGCAAATGGCTTTGGCTCCCGGTTCTAGGAGAGAGAGAGAAGGGGGGAGGGAGACGGAGGAGGAGGTTCGATGCGCAGTGAAAAAGTATTGAGGGGCCAATATGTAACTACGGGGAAGGAGGTGACGATAGTTGAGGTTGAGCCTGAAGCTGTTGGTAGTGTGCGGGAGTTGGAAGAGCAGGGCGAAGGGAAGGTGGGAAGATGGCTTAGGAGGGAAAATAAAGTAGCAAAGGCGTGGGAGGCCGTGGAGTGATTATCGGCGAGTAAGAAACTCAGGTTGGATCTGGCACCGGAGCACAAGAAGCAGGCAAGGCCAGGCAACCGCAGCTTCCCGGCTTAGAGCGTTGGAGTGTTGGAGTGCTTGTGTGTTTGGAGGGTTGGAACTTGGAGGGGTCGAATGAAGGCTTGGAGGCGTGTTGGAGGGGCGGAGGGGTGGAGAGGATCGAGGGGATGGAGGGGTCAAAGGGAACCAAGACAACAGAACATGAATTGACTTGGAGACGGCTTGGGGGGTGCGGGGCAGTCTCGGTACAATTATGATGGCAGCATGCGCTAGGTTCAAGGTTCGAGATAGCACAGATTGAGTCTGGTGTTTTTGGCTTCATGAATTTCTGGGTGGTGCAGAGTCTCAAACTGAGACTGGGTGGTGCAGGTTGTCAGGCAGGTCACGTCAAAGGTGGCCCTGTTTGGGCCTGCGCCGCCGTTTGCTTTGTGCTTGTAGTTCGTGCTTGTAGTTTGTACCCGCCCGTTTAGACGCGAACAAGCGCCAGTAAAGTTTCAAGTTCATTCAAGTTCCATCAATCAGATGTACAGTTGTACACTGCCTGCTGGCTTCATGCAGTCTGCTAGTCTGCCAGTCTGGTCTGCCTTGTGAAAGTCGTTGCCCGCTGCTGAGCCAAGTTACCTAACTTCAATGTTGTATTTCCCTTGAAATCGATATGTCATGGCTACGTCTGTCTATGGAGGTACATTTACTCGCGTATGTGTGCGTGTGGAATACTGAGAATCCATTTAGAAGAAAAGACAATAATCGATCACATCAATGAGATATACTAATGCGCCGTGGATCTGTGAGCGTTATTCTCTGGCTGGGGCTGGATCAAGTGTCTGAGTCCAGGCAAACGGAGTGGCACAAGACAACCAGCACCCATCTTGGTCTGACAGCCTGGCCTGACAACTGCCTCCAAATGGGAGCGCCACAGCCAGGTGTTGCCCCCGCGTTTGCGCCTTAACAATTAAACCAGCGACGCGTTGACCGCGACGTTCCAGCTTGAACTTTAATTGCTTCAATGTTCTCTTGCGTCGCATCACCTCCCAACTTGAGCATCCTCAGAGTCCGCCTTTTGTGCCCACGAAACGCCGAATAAAAGTCTCGAAATCGAATATTAAACCCTTACATAGCTAGTTGAGGAAGAACCCGCATCTCGTCCACCTGCACGCTTCTTGGCCTCGCAATGGCGAGCTTCTTTGACATCAAGGCGAGGAAACAGGCTGCTGCCAACGGCGCAGGGACTCCGAAGCAAGACAAATCGGCACTGCCCCCGAGAACGCAGCCATGGGTAGAGAAATAGTACGGCAATCAACGCAACGTCAATGTCGATAATATCTCCGTTCTTCCGCTAACGACTGGATGTCTACACAGCCGTCCACGAACCCTCAACGATGTTGCTGCCCAGGAGCATACCACCGCTGTCCTTCAAAGGACCCTACAAGCTTCTAACGTACGGCCCCAATGGGTTTCCTGCTTCTCCAAATGCGCCTCGACTTTGTCGGCTAACTGTCGTCCTCTCCGTAGCTACCTCACATGCTCTTTTACGGCCCTCCGGGAACAGGCAAAACCTCCACGATTCTCGCCCTAGCAAAGGAACTCTACGGGCCCGAGTTCATGAAATCCCGTGTCCTCGAACTCAACGCTTCAGACGAGCGCGGCATTTCCATCGTCCGAGAAAAGGTCAAAGACTTTGCGCGAATGCAGCTCACGAACCCACCTCCCGGCTACAAAGACAAATACCCCTGCCCACCTTTCAAGATCATCATCCTCGATGAGGCCGACTCCATGACCCAGGACGCCCAGAGCGCTCTCCGCCGTACAATGGAAACGTACAGCAAGATTACTCGATTCTGCCTCATCTGCAATTACGTCACACGTATAATTGACCCCTTGGCTAGTCGATGCAGCAAGTTTCGGTTCAAGAGCTTGGACAAATCGAACACGAGGGCGAGGCTCGCCGAGATCGCCGAGAAGGAGTCCGTTCCACTCGAGGATGGCGCCTTGGACGCTCTAATAAAGTGTAGCGAGGGTGATTTGCGAAAGGCCATCACCTTCCTCCAAAGTTCCGCCCGGTTAGTCGGTTCGATGGGAGGTGTGGACCAGGATGGAGACGAAGAGATGGATGGGCAGAAAAAAGTTGTCACGGCTAAGATTGTCGAGGACATTGCTGGCGTAATACCAGCCCCGACGATTGATACTCTCGTCAAGGCTATGCGCCCAAGAGGATCCGGTTCGACCTATACCCCTGTCGCGGAAGTTGTGCAGGAAATGGTGGCGGATGGCTGGAGTGCCGGACAGGTCCTGAACCAGGTATGTTACACGTCCCAAGTTGTTTCTTCCTGTTTACCCTAGAGCTGACAGAGTCCCTTTCAGCTTTATCAAGCCATCATATTCGACGAGACTATTCCCGACAAGCAAAAGAACAAGATTGTTATGGTATTTTCCGAGATTGATAAGAGGTTGGTTGACGGCGCGAGCGAACACTTGTCGATTCTAGACATGGCCCTGAGGATATCTGCCATCATGGCTGGTAAATAGAGAATGCCATATTATCAGATATTGTGTATAGGGACAAAAGTACAATCGGATCGGGTATTAAAAAAAGGTCTGGCGTTTAATGTATTCTATTCATCATCATCATGACATGCTGCTTTCACTTTTCCCTCAAACCTGCCGTTTCATATGTAGCAAGAATGCTAGGTAGATCCATGACTATCAAATTTTTCTTGTGGGTATCGAACATCCTTTCATCAGACTGTAGGCTGTTACGACCGAGATTTGGGGCCGAGAAGCCCAAGATCTAGAGCTAGAGACCCCCAAGGATCCGCTTGCTTACTTCCACCAGAGCCGCCCTCGCTCTCGCCAAACATGCGAGAAATTTCCGCCAAGGTGCTCACGATGCCTTCGATGCCCATTTGGCCGTCCTCAATGCCCTCTGCCACGGCTTCCATGGTTGCAATCCTGGCCGAATCGGACGCGAACACCCACGGTTTAATCTTGCCCGTTAGGTCTGGTTGTTCTGGCGCGGTCGCCGACCCTAGGCTATCGAGGAATCCTGGCTTCAAGTGCTTAGCTTGCTCCGACGCGGGCCATGGGAATTGCGGAAGAAGTTGGCTCTCCGGAACCAAGTGCTCTACGACTTGGCAAGCCTCCTTCAGCTGTTTGGCGAGAGAAATATTGAATTGGGATTTGTAGGCAATGATGGATTTCTGCGCCGAGGTCAATTTGGATAAACTTTCCAAGTAAGGCAGCAGGAGATGCGATGCCGGGCCTGATGTAATCGTGATTGTGGATTTATCCTCTTGCGCAGAGATGACGGTGGGCTTCACAATTGGTTCCGCCAACATTGAGGCTGGCGCCGCGAGAGCAGTTATTAAGGCTTTTCGTGCGCTTATGTATTGGTCGTAGCTGTCTTTTACAACCCCTAGCTTCGCGGCGATTTTGGCTTTCTTCTGCTTTGTCGTCTCATCCTCTGGGCCAACTTTTCTGTCGCCACCTGGAAGCTGCTCCGAATCATCATCTACATCAGGGTCGTCTTCACCACTCGCAGCCTTGCTCAACTCTGACTCGATCCAGTTGATTAGCTCATTGCGAGTGGCATCGAGTGCGCGAATCTTGGCGGAAGGTGTGATTGAGTTGGGATCAAAGGAGCACTCTGCCTTGAGGGCCTGAAGAAACTGCTCCTCCCGAGTGAGGAGAAGCTTTGACTTTAGTAAGACTTTGTCCAGTTTACCAGCCAGCTTAGCTAAATCAGGCTGGCTCCCCTCTTCGTCTGTTGCGAAGCTATCCACAATCTCGTTTGGGACTTTAAGAAGAGGCGCCAAGTCCTTGAAAATGGACTTTAGGTCTAGGAAGCTGGAGTCGGCCGCTGGCTTCTGGCCTAAGAGATCAATGTACTTCTCAAGCGACTCGAGCCGGCCCAACTTCTCTTGCTGATTGATCAAGTGCAATTTGTCGTCCAAAATCTCCGGATGGCTCCGCTTACTTCGGGGGCCGGCGGATTGATTTAGGTGAGAGTGGGCTTTCCGGACAGTATCGAACTCGTCTTGTGCCTTGAGGTTTGCCGAGACCGCTTTGAAGAACTCATCCATAAGCACAGTCGTGCGTTGCTCAGGCGGGATCAACTTGGTCGACGAGTCAATCAGGGATAGTGGCCCACCGGTATGAGAGCCTTCCAAAGAGGATTCTAAATGGAATGCGAGAACGCGTCGAACATGCTCAACTTGCTCCCTCGGCTTCACATAGGCCTCCATGGCCTGTCGTATAAGCCTGACTGTTTCCTCAGGTGACTGCATGGCGACGAAGTATAAGGGATCGCACAAAAGGAATTATTAAAAGTTGCAAGATTTCAGTTCGGTATCATTCTCTTGGAATTGGTGCCGGGTAATTAAATTGCCATTTTGATCATGAGCTTGAGGTCGTGGTAGCTCGGAGCTTGATGAGCTTCCAAGTCTCATGAAGGTGTGGTGGGGTGGGCGTTGATGAGTTGTGCTGTTGTTAGTGGGAAGCCCAACAATACAGGGCCCCTCGAAGCGCCCTCCATTGGTGGCGACACTGCGAACACGCTATCACGTGACGCAAACACTGTCGACATGTACCAAGGTACAATGTACCACACATAAGTGGCGAGTGGGCTGTAGCTTACTTCAGAGCATCCGTCGTGCAGCAACCAGGCTGAAGCAGAGAAACTTAAAAAATCGATGGGCATCCTTGGTGTTGGTGTTGTGGGCCATTTTGTCAACCTTTACCATTCAATTACCGGTTCCTTGCCGTGTACTATATTAATTCGCATCCTCTCTTAGAGGACTGCTGCATATCTTCCCGGAGAGCGCGTCCCATCATCTCCGACACAAATTTACCATCTAATAATCTCCAATACCAACCCCGACATCGACCATCATCCGCGTTTCGCACCACCGCCCACCATGGCCGACCCACGAGATGTGTCGCAGTACAAGTACTCGGCCATGTCCAACCTTGTCCTCAAGGTGGACCGCCGACTTATCAACCGGCCTACGGACAAGGCGACAGGCGAGCCCGAGTCTATCGCCGGCCGCTTGACGATCAAAGACATGGGGTCGCGCGTCGGCCGCGAAGCCGCGCCGAAACCGAAGACCCTTCCAGATGTTGAAAGGGGTAGCATACAAGAAGGCCGAGATGTGTTGTTAAGAGACCAAAGGAAGCGCAAGGCGGATGGCCAGTTACGGGGGAATGGTATTCTGGGCGCAGCAGATCTCGCCATCGAAGGCATTCAATACCGTCCGCGGACAGCCGCCACGCGCGCAACCTTCGACCTTATCCTAACACTTGTCGCCAACAGCCTAGGCGACGTACCCTACGAAGTGGTGCGAAGTGCCGCTGACGCCGTTTTGGAGTATCTTAAAGATGAGGATATGAAGGACTTTGATAAGAAGAAGGAGATCGATGAGATTCTGGGCATAACACTGAGCCCGAAGCAGTTCAACGACCTTGTCAATTTAGGCAAGAAAATCACCGACTACGACGCGCAAGATGAAGAAGAAGAGGACAGGGCATCACAAGGTAGTGCCACCCTTGACGATCGTCAAGGTGTCGCTGTCGCGTTCGAGGACGAAGACGAGGAGGAGGAGATTGTCCCCGAGGTCCGCGACTATTCATCTGAAGAAGAGGAAGAGGAAGAAGAGGAAGAAGAGGAGGCCGCAAGAGAAGCTGATGCCGCTGATGCGGAGGCGTTACGAGAAGGCGACGAAATGGTTATCGACTCTACCATAGCAGACCAAGGGAAGCAGGATGGGGAGACTACCGTACCAGCACGGGAAATAGATGCCTTCTGGCTTCAGCGCCAAGTTGGCAAGATCTATTCTGACCCCAAAGAACAACACGATAAAACCCAAGAGGCGCTGCGAATACTCTCTGGCGAACCTGACGAGCCGGGTGGCGAGGAGAAGCCGTTGCGAGAAATTGAGAACGACCTCATGGAGCTCTTCGAATACGAACACCACGAGCTCGTCCAGCTCCTTATCGAGAACCGAGAGAAGGTCGTCTGGCTTACCAGGTTAGCACGGGCCGAGAGCAACGAGAACCGTGCTGCTGTCCAACGCGAAATGGCCTCAGAAGGTTTGCAGTGGATTCTCAATGAACTCCACGGGAAGAAGCCTGAGGAAGGCAAGAAGAAGCTTGATATCAAGATGGACATCGATGTTCCGGAATCCATCACCAACGGTGCCGCCAAGGCCGAGAAGCCGGAAGGCCAGCTTGTAGGTGGGCTACAGCCTCGGAAGCTCATCAACCTAGACAATCTCGTTTTCGACCAGGGCAACCATCTCATGACGAACCCAAATGTAAAGATACCTGCGGGTTCTACGAAGCGCACTTTTAAGGGCTACGAAGAGATTCATGTCCCAGCACCCAAGAAGCGGAGTGACCCCAACGATCCCCTTATCCCGATTACAGAGATGCCGGAGTGGGCTCGTGTTCCCTTTAGTACTGCAAAGTCTCTGAACAGGATCCAGTCGAAGTGCTATCCCACGGCGTTCCAAGACGATGGAAACATGCTTGTTTGCGCTCCCACTGGCAGTGGTAAGACAAACGTAGCTATGCTTACAATTCTTAGGGAGCTCGGCAAGCACCGCGATCCCGAGACTGGCAACATTGACCTTGATAGCTTCAAGATTGTCTACATCGCCCCTCTCAAAGCTCTTGTCCAGGAGCAAGTCGGGAACTTTGGCAAGAGACTGCAGCCGTACGGTATTACGGTTGAGGAACTTACTGGCGACCGTCAGCTCACGAAGCAACAGATCGCGGAGACTCAGATTATCGTGACCACGCCGGAGAAGTGGGATGTCATTACTCGGAAGGCGACGGATCTCTCATATACCGTTCTCGTCCGACTAATCATTATTGATGAGATCCACTTGCTTCATGATGACCGTGGTCCAGTTTTGGAAAGCATTATAAGTCGTACGATCCGCAAGACTGAGCAGACCGGTGAACCTGTGCGCCTAGTTGGCCTATCAGCTACTCTGCCCAACTATAGGGACGTAGCGAGCTTCCTCCGAGTTGATATGAAGAGTGGACTATTCCACTTTGATGGATCTTTCCGCCCCTGCCCGCTCCGCCAAGAGTTCATCGGCGTTACGGACCGCAAGCCCATCAAACAGCTCAAGACAATGAACGATGTTACTTACAACAAGGTCCTGGAGCACGTCGGTACCAATAGGAACCAGATGCTGATCTTCGTCCACTCAAGAAAAGACACGGCCAAGACCGCTCGGTACATTCGAGATAAGGCTTTGGAAATGGATACCATCAACCAAATCCTACGCCACGACGCTGGTAGCCGCGCGATCCTGAACGAAGCCTCGGAGCAAGCTACCGATAAGGACCTCAAAGATCTTCTACCATACGGATTCGGAATCCATCATGCCGGCATGAACCGAGCCGACCGTACTGATGTCGAGGATCTTTTCGCTCAAGGTTCTATTCAGGTTCTTGTTTGCACTGCTACGCTGGCTTGGGGTGTAAACCTTCCTGCGCATACAGTCATCATCAAGGGTACACAGGTTTACTCTCCCGAGAAGGGTAGCTGGGTCGAACTTAGTCCGCAAGACGTTCTACAGATGCTTGGTCGTGCGGGCCGACCTCAGTTCGACACCTACGGAGAGGGCATTATCATAACGACGCAAAGCGAGATGACGTATTATCTATCGCTTTTGAATCAGCAATTACCCATTGAGAGTCAGTTCGTAAGCCGCTTGGTCGACAATCTGAACGCAGAGGTTGTGCTTGGTAATGTCCGAACACGAGACGAGGGAGTAGAGTGGCTCGGGTACACATATCTCTTTGTCCGTATGCTACGGTCGCCAGGTCTCTATCAGGTCGGAGCGGAGTATGAAGATGACGACGCCCTCGAACAGAAGCGAGTTGATCTCATACACTCCGCAGCTACTGTTCTCCGAAAATCAGGCCTCGTCAAGTACGATGAGAAAACGGGGAAGCTGCAGGCCACTGAACTGGGTCGTATCGCTTCACATTACTATATCACCTACGGCTCGATGGATACCTACAATACCCTGATCCTTCCGGGCATCACTACCATTGAGCTCTTCCGAGTATTCTCGCTCAGCGCCGAATTCAAGTTCATCCCTGTCCGACAGGACGAAAAGGTCGAGCTTGCGAAGCTTCTTAGTCGAGTTCCGATCCCCGTCAAGGAGAGTATCGAAGAGTCCCACGCCAAGATCAACGTTCTTCTACAGGCCTACATCTCTCGGCTACGCTTGGACGGTTTCGCTCTCATGGCCGACATGGTCTACGTTACTCAGTCCGCAGGGCGAATCTTGCGCGCTATCTTCGAGATCACCTTGAAGAAGGGCTGGGCTGACGTTGCAAAGATTGCTCTCGACCTATGCAAGATGGCCGAGAAGAGGATGTGGCCGACAATGACTCCACTTCGCCAGTTCCCCAGCTGCCCCCGAGACATTATCCAAAAGGCGGAACGAGTTGAGGCCCCCTGGAGTGCATACTTCGACCTTGACCCTCCAAGGATGGGAGAACTTCTCGGTATGCCCCGGCATGGCCGGACTGTCTGTGGGCTTGTTTCTAAATTCCCCAGACTGGACGTGCAGGCCCTCGCGAAACCCCTTACGAGGTCCATGATGCATATAACTCTCGAAATAACGCCGAACTTCGAGTGGGATGATGAGGTCCATGGCGCAGCGGAAAGCTTTTGGATCATTGTCGAGGACTGCGATGGAGAGCGAATCCTCTATCATGACCAATTCATCCTCCGGAGGGAGTATGCCATGACCGAAGAGAACCGCCACATCGTAGACTTTACCGTGGAAATATTGGAGCCCATGCCACCCCACTACTTCGTCTCCCTGATTTCAGATCGATGGATGGCCTCGGAAACTAAGCTGGCTCTCTCTCTTCTGAACCTCATCCTCCCGGAAAAGTTCCCGCCCCATACTGAGCTCCTCAAGCTTCAGCCTCTCCCTGTGTCCGCACTCAAGGTTGAACAATACGTCAAGCTATACCCTGACTGGCAAAACTTCAACCCTATCCAGACTCAAACGTTCAATTCGCTGTATAGCACTGATGACAATGTACTTGTCGCTGCGCCCACCGGATCCGGGAAGACTGTCTGCGCAGAGTTCGCTCTTCTTCGTCACTGGGCGAAGAGCTCGGCCGGTAAAGCCGTATATATTGCGCCCTACCAAGACCTTGTTGACATACGGTTGCGCGATTGGGAGAAGCGGCTTGGCCACCTACGTGGCGGCAAGTTGATTGTGAAGCTGACGGGCGAGACAGCAACCGATCTTGACCTGCTCAACAGGGGCGACCTGATCTTAGCCACACCGTCTCAGTGGGACGTCCTATCGCGCCAGTGGAGACGGCGCAAGAACGTCCAGCTGGTCGAGCTCCTCCTTGCCGATGAGCTGCATCTTCTTGGAGAGAATCTGGGGTACGCCTACGAAGTTGTCGTATCCCGGATGCAGTACATCAGCGGCCAGACGGAGCGCCCTCTGCGAACAGTGGCCCTTAGCGTATCCCTCGCAAACGCGAGAGATTTTGGGTCTTGGATCGGTGCGAAGAAGCACGACGTGTACAACTTCAGCCCACTTGTCAGGCCCCTGCGACTCGAACTTCATCTTCAATCTTTCTCAATCCCCCATTTCCCTTCTCTCATGTTGGCCATGGCGAAGCCCACCTACCTTGCTATCACGCAGATGTCGCCGAACCAACCGGCCTTGGTTTTTGTCCACAGCCGAAAGCAGACTCGGCAGACCGCTCGAGATCTTCTTGCAGCCTGTTATGCGGACGACTTTGAAGACCGCTTCCTTAATGCTGAAGGCGACCAGCTCAAGCGCATTCTCGATCACATTGACGAGGAACCTCTCCGTGAATCCCTATCCCACGGAGTCGGCTACTACCACGAGGCTCTCAGCCAGAGCGATCGGCGCATCGTCAAGCATCTCTATGACAGGGGAGCTATTCAGGTCTTGGTCGCATCTCGTGATGTTTGTTGGGAGCTGGATTGCACTGCCCATCTGGTGGTGGTCATGGGCACGCAGTATTTCGATGGCCAAGAACACCGCTACGTGGACTATTCTATGAGCGAGGTCCTGCATATGTTTGGCAAGGCCTTGCAGCCCTTCGAGAAGAAGAGCCGCGGCGTGCTCATGGTCCCAGCAGTGAAGCGAGAGTTCTATAGCAAGTTCCTGAGGGAGGCGCTTCCAGTAGAGTCGCACGTTCCGGACAACCTCCACGACACGTTTGTCACCGAGATCAGCACCAAGATGATTCAGTCGGCCGGTGATGCGGTTAACTGGACCACCTTCACCTACTTCTACAGGCGTCTACTTGCCAACCCAAGCTACTACGGTCTCAGTGAACTAACGGACGACGCTCTCGGCCGCTTCATTTCCGACCGGGTGGAAGAGACGTTTAGCCAGTTGAACGAGGCGAAGATTATCGAGTATGATGAGGAGGATGGCTCCGTCGTGCCCTTGAACGCAGCCATGATCGCGGCGTACTACAACATCTCCTACGTGACCATGGAAACCTTCCTTCTCTCGCTGACTGGTCGCACGAAGCTCAAGGGCGTCCTCGAGGTTGTGACGTCCGCTACCGAGTTCGAAGCTATCCAGCTAAGGAGACACGAGGGCGGAATTCTACGGCGTATATATGAGAAACTGCCCGTCAAGATGTCGGGAGATGTCAACCTGGACTCGGCGCATTTCAAGGCTTTCGTGCTGTTGCAGGCCCACTTTTCAAGGCTCCAGCTGCCTGTCGATCTCATCAAGGACCAGGAGGTTATCCTATCCAAGGTACTCGGCCTTCTCAGCGCGGCCGTCGACATACTTTCTTCCGAGGGACATCTCAATGCTATGAATGCCATGGAAATGTCACAGATGGTGGTACAGTCCATGTGGGATCGCGATAGCCCGCTTAAGCAGATCCCTCACTTTACGGACGACACTATCAAGGCCGCCAATAAGTTCGGGTATGTGGAACAGACTATAACTACCCTTTCCCCTACTCTGCCTCAAAGAAAACATGCTAACCAATGTCCCACTCGTAGAATTAAGGACATTTTCGATTTCATGGAGGCGATGAACCCTGAAGAGAACCCCGACTACAGTTCGCTGGTCAAGGCTCTGGGTCTCACCAACAATCAGCTAGCGCAGGTTGCCGACTTCACCAATAACAAGTACCCCGACATCGAGATGGAGCACGAGATCGAGGACGAGGATGAGATCCGGTCGAACGAGCCGGCGTACCTAAACATTAGGATCCAGCGCAACGTCGAAGAGGACGACGAGGTGGACCCGACGGTCCATGCGCCGTTCTACCCGGCGAAGAAGATGGAAAATTGGTGGTTGGTCGTGGGTGAAGAGAGCACCAAGAGCCTTCTGGCCATCAAGAGGGTGACGATTCTGAGGAAGCTCGACGTCAAGTTGGAGTTTACGGTGCCTACGGAGGGCAAGCACGATTTGAAGCTCTATCTCATGAGTGACAGTTACATGGGCGTGGATCAAGAACGGGAGTTTACGATCACGGCGGCAGAGGGCATGGACGTCGACGACGAGGACGAGGAAGACGAGGATGAAGAGTAAGAAGACGAAACGACTCGGGTTTGGTTGGTTGATTAAGAGAGGTTGGCCGCAATGGCCGCCAGTGTACTTCGGTATAGAATCCATGTGGTAAGAATCGCGAAGCATCAAATGATAAATAAAAGGGAAAGGTAACCAACGTTCAAAGGCTCAACGGCTGGCTCGTCCATTTGCATAAAGTTCGGTGGTGAATTGGCGTGGTGGTTGGAAACAACTTGTTAAATGGGGTGGCTGGTGATTGGTCTGCAGGCAGCCAATGGGTGCGAGGAGTTGGGCGTGAGATCATATTGGCGAAGGTCACCGAACGAGGAAACGCAAGCGCCCACAATACTCTCTGCCTGTTATTGCGATTGGTACGAGGCCATGACGACACAATTCGGCGGCTAGGGCAGGCATATTCAAAGAGCACAGCAGTTTCCTGGGGGGAAGGGAGCGGAGATGGAAGGTAGAGAGATGGTCTCTCCATCAAGTATTCTGTCACCGATGAGTACTAGTGTTGGTGATGGTGATATATCCAGGCCGGCGGTGAGAAAAGTAAACGGTTGGAGGCACCTCGCCACCTGCCCCTAGGTCCTGCGCATCAGAGTCATCTCCAGGGTAAACTGCTCCTTCTCCGGCATCTGGACAGGAGACTGTCTCGGCCGGTTCGTGCCTGGCTTGGGCTGAAAACTACACTCAACCGCAAGACGCCTTCCTCATCCATTTTATGAATCACTCATGACAGAGACATCTGGTAGTACTTTTAGGTACTCCTACCATTCCCATCTATGATGCCTACGAAGCTGCAATATGCAAGTACTGCCAAGGTAACAAAAGTATTTGGAGTAACATTGGTGCCTCTCCATGGCAATTGTCCCCAGCTTATTCCCAGGGTCAGGCTCACTTGTACCGGATTTGTATCGAAGACAAGTGGACTGGAAACTCCAAAGCCAAAACTGTATTAATTGACCACTTCTTCTGGTGCATGCATGTCACGTGCCTTGCCTCCATCCCCATCAGCTCACTACTGGCAAAGTGCTGCAGTACCAAAGTCTTAACCTTGTCTTATTATTACGAACTTCTCTTTTCTGACGAAAATCCTCGCATCCCTCCTTGTCCCGATCGCCTCTTTTTTAACCCTGCACTACTCTTCCTTCTCCTTGCAGACCTTCACCACACCACAACATCATCACAAGGGCTGCTGGTGCAATTGCCACAAATCCATAGTGGATTGCTTGCACCTTGTCCCAACTTGCTCATCCCCTCCCCAGCCTCCCCCAGCTTATTTCAGAGCACGCTAATCACGCGAAGCAAAGCCTAACGCGTAGTCCTACCTTATTTATTTATCCTCCACACCTCTACCTCACCCCAACACCTGGTAGCTCCAGCATTGCGCCTTAACTGATCGCGTTGCCATTGCGAAAACCGACACAATGTCGTCTCCTGAGCCATCTACCGACAAGAAGGACGTCACTTCTGCGACTGCGCCTGATGTCGCTGAAGCTCCTGAAGCTAAGGAGGAGCAGCCAAAGGTCGAGGCGACCAAGGAGGCCGAGTCCAATGCTGAAGGTGATGCTTCTAAGGGTATGTCTTGATATTTACATCCTTCCCCTCGCGCCCTTCCCATTCGATCTCTACCTAATTGTCCTGGCTCTGTCTGTCCCCGGCGCTTCTACACATCCATTGAAGATAGCGCAGCCTCCGCGTCAACGGACCCACTCCAACTCGCGTCCAAGCCCATGCATCCTTTGCCCTTCCAATCAATTCTTCCGTCGCATCGCGTTGATATTACTGCGCCCGCCATTAGTTCATTGACTGACGCCCTTTCTGGTTTAGATGACACTTCGTCGGAGAAGCCCACCGAGTCAGCCGAGGCCAAACCCGACACCGAGAAGGCCGCGGAGAGCAGCGCCGAAAAGAAGGACGAGAAAGCCGATGTCGAGATGAAGGATGCCACCACCGAGGGCGGAGATGCCACTCCTGCTACCGACGCGAAGGAAGAGGCGACGGCCGAGAAGACCAAGGCTGCGCGTCGCAAGTCGACTGGTGCCACCGAGAAGGGTAAGAAGCTCAACAGGAAGCAATCCAAAGCCCGCATTACGAACCTGAATGCCCAGCCTGGCGATCATTACCTCGTCAAGCTTAAGGGATTCCCTCCTTGGCCCGCCGTTATCTGCGATGAAGTCATGCTCCCCCAGCTTCTCCTTACGACGCGGCCCGTCACCGCCAAACGAGCCGATGGCACATATCGCGAGGACTTCGCCGACGGAGGCAAGCGAGTCAATGACCGCACATTCCCTGTCATGTACCTATATACCAATGAATTGTAAGTCCCCTATGCCCTCGGGCATCGCCCTGGAGACTCGCAGCCTGCAGGCTTGCCAGATTGCTGCCCTCTCTGGATTACCTGCCACGATGCTCCATTCCGCCGCTCGCCCTCTATTTTCTGCCATGACTCTGAAGATTATCAATTCATTGTGGTCGCAAGGCTAACCGTGTATCGTTCCGTGGCATAGTGGTTGGGTTCCCAACACGTCCCTCCAGGAGCTGTCACCCGAGCAAGCCTCAGACGCCATCAACGATAAGATGAGAAAGGATTTGCAGGCTGCCTACGAGTTGGCGGCGGAGGGCCATGACCTCGATTACTACAAGGACCTGCTCCAACAATTCCAGGAGGAACTAGTTGCCAAGGAAGAGGCTAAGAAGTCCAAGAAGTCCAAGGCCGCAGCCGCAGCCGCTGATAGCATGGACATTGACGAAGTCGAGGAAGCGACGCCCGCCAAGAAGTCGAAGAAGCGGAAGGCTGAAGATGAGACTGCCGTAAGTGTCTCAGCGACCTCCGCCATAACAGGTATTCATTTCCCGTCGCGCTAACACGACTCCTCTAGACCCCTCAGCGATCCGACTCGGTGAAGAAGCCCAAGATCAAGCTCTTGAATTCCGCCGCCAAGGCGGCCAATGGCGGTGCCACACCTAAGCCCTCAAAAGAACAGGCTGCCCCCAAGCCATCCAAGTCTAAGGCGAAGCCCATCAAGCCAGCGGAAGAGACCAGGAGGCCTGAGTTGACTCCCGAGGAACGCCACGAGAGGAAGTCGGTAAGTATTTTTAGTTCCGGTCTTCCTACGCGTCATCTTTTTTGTTTCCCATGTCATTTGCTGATACGCGGGTCTACAGAAGGAGGTGTTGTATCTTCGACATAAGCTTCAAAAGGGTTTCTTCCCTCGCGACTCGGTGCCCAAGGAAGAGGACATGCAGTCCATGAGCGAATTCTTCACGAGATTGGAGAGGTTTACCGAAATGGACGCGAGCATCCTCCGCGCGACCAGGATCTACAAGGTCCCCAGGGCTATTCTTAGAATGGAATCAATCCCCAGGGAGGAGGAATTCAATTTCAAGTCTCGCTCCCAAGGTCTCCTTGATCAGTGGAATAAGCATTTGGCAGCCGAGCCAGCGCCGGCCGAGGGTGGTTCCAACGGCGTGAACGGGAAGGAGGAGAAGAAGGCAGTTAAGCCCGAGTCTAACGGAGCTGACGAGAAGGCTAAGAAGGCGTCGGCGGATGAGAAGGCCGCGACAGAGCCTGCCGAGAAGAAGGAAGACGTTGCCGACACAAAGGACAGCGAAGCCACTGAGGAGGAGGTAGGCATCTAACCGACCATCCATCCCCCTTGCTGGTTTACTTTTTCAGTTACTGACAACCCAACCATCATAGACAAAGGCCCCTGCTGCTGTCGAAGCCTCGGCTTAAAAGAGAATTCGGTTGACGTATGGTTGAAGTCGAAATACCCGAGGATCCCAACCCATCATTCTTTCATGTGCCGACCACAACGAAGCCAAATGATCGGGATACAGTGTCCACGACCTCACGATAAGAAAAAAAACAGACAAAAAAAAATAAACAAAAAGGCATTGGAAGGGCCAGTAATGATGTCTTGGTCATCAAGGATCCGGGGGCGCGGTCTTTATTTTTGTCGTTTTCAAGTTCGGCCCCATTCAGGCGTTTGAGGAAACCAAATTGATTTTTGTATTCAAAGGTGCTTTACGTTCTTGGTCGTTGTGGGTTTTGTTTTCCTCCCTCCTTTTTCCTTTTGAATTTCTCTCTTCTTTTCCCAACATTCCATGTCAGTTGTTTCGATGGTCTTTGACTCTTTTCATGCTTTGTCAATTCTGATTTCTGTAAATTACAAAACGGTCGATGGATCTTTGACATACACGCCTGGGAACGGAGGGAGGCGGATTTTTCTATGGGGGGGGGATACGGCGAGGGTATGGGTTTTGACTGTCTGGGCACGTTTGCAACTGCTAGTCAGCCAGAGCGCGGGTGATTCTGTGCTCGAAGCTGGCTGAGGCACCAGGAGGATAGTTAGTATCGCTCTTCGCTGACGATGCCAGTGACTTGGCGTTGGAAATAGCCAGGCAGGAGAGGGGTAAAGCTGGCCTGGAATGCTGTTTGCACGGGTAGCAGGCATTTCGGCATGTCAAAGAGTTGATCGAACGAGGCGACTTCGCCTTGCCTGTCCCCGCGAGCGAGTGGCTGCCTGGTTTCCCACAGAGTATAAAGTCCTGTTCGTTTGTCCGCTTGGTCGCGGACTTACGGCAGCAGGAGTAGTAGCAGCAAGTTTCTATATATATCCTCATACATTACGAACGATACGCGGAAGCAAATGGTGTTTGATGATATGTCTCCGTCTTAAATGTCTTGTAGCTTGTTCGTATGATGATCTTTTGTGAGTTGAAGATGGCCTGGATACTGGTTGTGATATTGCGCACTGTATGATTACCATGTGCCGCCCACACATTGAAGAGCAAGAAGCTATTTTCCCACACTGTACGTGTTCCCTTACTTCTTGCCTCTTGTTTGCGCGTCCCGAGCTCCACATTAAACATCCAGCGTTGGTTCGCTCGACGCTGTTGCGAGGCGCTTCGTTCAAAAAAAAAAAAACTGTAATATTCTTGTTCAAGCTATCTTTTTTAGTTACTCTATAATCATGTCAGATGTCGAATCCCGTGCCGGGGATCAGGAGGACCACCAGGTAAATCACCCCTTTGTTAAGCCATCCCTCTCAAGTCCGTCGCTAATGAAAGTGATAGGCCGCCTATGTCTTCGACCCTTACGAGGGAGATGCAAGGCCGGAGAGGCCAGCAAAAAGGCGTCGTACATCCAAAAAGGGCGCGACTCCTAAGGGAAAGGCTGCTGCTGCCGAGGCGGCAGCGCAGAGGCGGTCTCACTTTGTGCCACTGCTGCAGGGGAAGGAGAAGCCGGAAGCAGTTCAACGGAGGGAGAAATTGTTCCGGGAGACTTGGTCTCGTGTCGAGGGTCGCATCAAGGTATGAAATTCGTTTTCATGTACTCTTTTCATATGGGTGGAATGTGGTGTGGAAAGACTAACTAATGGAATTGCCTTGAAGCGCATGTTGAGGGATGCGAATAGTGCTACGCTCGAAGATGTGGGTTCTTTTGTTGAAACAACCAAGGGTAACCGGTAAGTCTTTTCGAGTGGCCGTTTCACTAGTATATTTCTAACGATGGAGATAGGGGCGACAAGATCTCATGTGCCTTCGTGGTGACAGGGCCGAATCTCGCATCTCAAGACCTACTCTTTGAGCAGCTTGAAGAGAGCCTCCTCGCGTCTCCGTCGAACAAGTTCGTGAGACTGAGATCGGCGGACGCGACGAATATGAAAGCTACGTTGAAGAAGATTATTCAAGACATTACGTGCAAGGCATCCGATGAAGAGGACGGGCAGTTGATGATTGGGAAATCCGTGAGTCTCCTTTTCTCCCTCTTTCCCCATGACATGTAAGGGGATTTCTTTTCTGGAAAACAGAGCTGGCTAACAAGATTGTGATTCTGTCCCTAGAATCGAAAGTATCTAAATTATGACCTGGCGGCCGTCCACGCGCTTATCACAGCACAAGGCGGCTGCGACCACGTCTTCATCGCCTTTCAGGATAGCGAGGGATTTGATAGTTCGCTCCTATCCGATCTCATTCTTGTTTTCAGGTAAGTTAATGATATCCCGAACATTTCCGCTGCCGTGCAATATAATGAATCTGACAGGAGCCAAGCAACTGGCCGCAAATACCATTCACGCTCCTCTTTGGAGTGGCTACCTCCGTAGAGCTCCTCCAGACCCGACTCCGCAAGTCTGTTTGCGAACACCTTCAGGGAACAGAGTTTGACGTCACACAAGGGACTAGTGTCTTGGAGGACATCATCATCAAGACTGCCGTGACTTCGCTCGATATTCCTCTGCTTGTTGGGGGTTCTTTACTTGAGACCATGATCAATAGGCAGTATGAAAAGGTCGCCGGCGTTCAGGACTTCATTAGCGCACTCAAGGTATGCTCATGTTTCTCTACTCGACTTTTTTTCGCGGGGCTGGTGGGCTTCCCGAAGGAATGCTACTGACCGAGCACGATCATAGTATGCTTATATGTGTCACTACTACGCCAACCCTCTGAGTGCTTTTGAAGGAGTGGAATATTTCGAGAGGTTGGAATGGATTCAGCCAGAACATTACCAGGCGCTTCGATCCTTGCCCTCCTTTTCCAAGCATATCGAGAAGCTCCTCGATGCGAACAACAGTCGCTCGCGTGAACAAGTTATAGAGTGGCTTAAAGACGACGATTTTCTAATCGGCGAAGCCAGAGCAGAACATGGCGTGGGGCATGGCAAAGCCCTATACGTCGTAGACCTTCGTCGAGCCGCGTCGTTTTTGGCGGCGCTCGGCTACCATAAAGGGAGATATGCTACGATCGTCGTGGAGATATTAAATCGAGGTATCGATCTTACCGATGATCATGAGGCGATCGTTGCGCTCCGAAAGATGGATCCGGATCGTATCATCTCAGCTATGAAGGACATTCGTACTGCGCTAAGCCAGAACAACTATGGCGATGTCCCCGCCCATGAAGACTCTAATCTCAGAGATGCCCTCGCCCACGAAGCCCACGCGGACGAGAATGTATGCGACGATTTGACAAGGTGGATTGACCGGTCTGAGAAGCTCCTCGCGGAAGCGAGAGAAGAAGGCCACACCTTACGCAGCAAATATAGTGGCCAAACCAAGATTGTGCGGACAACTGTCGTGGCTCAAAAGGTGCAGCTCAGCCACGATTCAGCAGCTCTCACCGAAGTAGACGAAAAGTTTACCCAGATTGTCGACAAACTCGTCTCGGTCGTCAAGCTCGTGGCGAGCATGGCGCCGCCTACGCATTCCCCATTCCACGAGATCTGGTACTACGATTCGAGGATACCTCACAAAGAAGTCTTCACCCCCCGCCTCCGTGTCGCCTTCGAGCGAGCCCTCGCGCGGCCGCGTGACTATCTAGGTTGCCAGTGTTGCGGAGATGGAAGTGACGGTGGCGAGGCCATATCGCCTCTGTCCCCGCCTGCGTCGATCTTGTACCACTTCTACCAAGAGGCTGGAAGCTTGATTAATGTTGCTGATTTGTGGACGGCGTTCCTCGGTGTGCTTGCTACGGATGCCGGGGACGATACGGATGAGAGGGCGGCGTTGGCTTTGTTCTACCAGGGTCTTGCTGAGTTGAAGAGTCTGGGCTTTGTAAAGCCGAGCAAGAAGAAGACGGATCACATTGCCAAGTTGAAGTGGTTGTGAGGGGGCGAGGAGCTGGGACTCGAGCATTTGGGAGCGTCTCGAGCATTGTTTGTCTTCTTTGATGGGAGTTGTGTCTTTAATATTGAGCTAGCGATTCGGGTTAATGCTTCATTGTTTATGACTGTGCCGGGATGAGTCCATTGTTTGTTTCCTTTCAATCGCTGGAAGGAGATAGTACTTGTTTGACAAGGCAATGTTCATCCCCAGTTCTCCAAGGGATTCTCTCTTCTTCTTCTTCTTCTTCCCCGTGGATTCCTCACTATGTATATGTGATCCAGCACCACTTCCAGGCCCCTTTTACAGAGATATTCATAGCCAAGTCGGACCTGTCATTGGGGAACGGTCATGATGACATTCCCTCTGTGGAAGGAGTAAACAGGTTAGGATTTTCAAACAAAAGATATATGTGGTTCATGCCACAGGCGAGAATTCCCTTGATTCAAAGAAACAACAATGGGCCACAATAGCTACAAAAAGCCAGTCACTCCTGCCGCCTCTGCTTCTCAACTTTCTCGTGTCTCTTCTATGAACCTCATCCAGTTTTAGCTCCTTTGCTGAACCTCACCCTCACATCACTAGACTGGGAGGCTAAACTCAACAAGCATCTCTTTCTTCTTCCAACCTTGACGTTCCATAATCAAACCATCGAGGACGGTTCCCAGTCTACGAGGACGAACGAGCTTCCATATACCCTAGACGACATACACATCACTAAGGCGGCTTAATACAGTCCCAGAGATTTCCTGGCTTTCCTGACTGTGAGTTCTCCGTCGCTACCTGCATCAGAGAATCCCCTTGCAAACCAGCCTACTAAACAAGACCGGCATAGATCTTCTCTATATCCAACCTCCCTCAAACAAGCCAACACGCACAGCAACAAAAAAAAAACCGGAACAAAAACTACCACCACCATGTCCATCCAATCCATCTACCCCAGCCTCACCGCCCGCCGCTCCACCCTCTCCCCCGCCTTCCGCCTCAAGCTCGCCGAAATGGCCCTCCCGCTCTCCCCCCTCGTGCAGGTCACGACGGGCGCCATCCACCCCAGCTTCCCGCGCCTCCTCGTCAACTACTGGCTACTCACCGAATCCGACCTAGACGAGCTGGCCGCCTTCTACCACCAACGAAACGGCGGCGGCGGTAACGACGATTCTTGGAAGTGGAAGACGGAATATCCCCTCCCTATCCGGTGGGATGACAACGACGGTATCGAGACGAAGAGGAGGAGGTTCGGGAGGTTTATTGGTTTGAGGGGTTGTGAGAGTCCCGGCCCTAGCGTGGAAGCTTGGTCGAGGGTTGAGATTCCTGATGATGAGGTTTTGAAGAAGATGAGGTGGTATTATTGATGTGGAGGAAAAGAGCGCGAAGTTATAATATTTGATTTTTCCTGCGATGATACTTGCAAATAATGACGGGTGGAAGGAGCATATGAGGTTCGGAGTCCTCAATGGGGAATGTACGCTTGATTTAGTGACGAAAGCAAGGATTCGAGGTCACGATTCCAGTTCAGAAGCGAAATATAAGTCGAATTTTTCTTTTTTCTTCTTCTTTCACAATTCGCCCGTACTGAACCCCGTATTCAACTGTTTGAAAAGGAAGACCGCAGCAACCGACAGAAAAGAACCCGAGAACCGGAACGCCTACATAATGATGGCCATATATGCTTTGCCCTCATCGCCCACACGAGACAGAAAACAGTCGGCGATATAATTTACAAAAATAGTGGTGCTCTTGCTTCGTCGTCCAACCAAATCAGCCCCTCTCCTATGATTCGGAACGGGGAAGCACGCTGAGCGTCGAGGACATGAAGAAGCGGCTGTGAAGTGCGTCGTGAAGTAATGTAAATTCGAGATGAAGTACGGAGAAAGTAGCGCGTTTATTTCTTGCCCTTCCTCTTCTTCGACGGCGTTCCCGTAGCGGGAGTTGAGGTCCCAGTGGGGGCTTTCGCAGGTGTCGCGGCGGGGGTAACAGCTGGGGTCGTAGAAGCGGCCGGAGCCTTCGCGGGGGTGGCAGCGGGAGTGGCAGAGGGGGTGCCGGGGTCGACGAGGACGGCGGAATCTTCACTAGAGGGCTTTCCGGTGGATGACTTTTCGGCTTCCTCGTCGTTCAAGAGCTCGGTCTCGAGGGTGGCCCTGCGCTTCTCCCACCATTCCTTCTCGCTAGCAACCTTGCCTTGGATCTCCTCGAGACGCTTCCGGAACTGGACGTTAACGGCGATTTCGTTGGCGGACTGGAAGATGAACTGGCCCCAGTTGGGAGCGAGACCGTTGGCCTAAAGACAAGACACACAAAGGAGATTAGCATCACGTCAGGTGAGAAATCGCCCCAAAGGCGCTGTTCTGTTTTCACGGTGAAAAGATACCTCCATGACGACATCGCGAAGCTCGTTCTCCATCTCCTTCTCGGCGCGCTGGAATCGCTGCCACAAGTCGTCGCCTACGCTTCCTTTTTGAAGGAGGGACGTGATGGCCTGTTTGGCGGTGCGGATCTGCACAAGGCGGTTGATGTCCTCGACGGCGCGGCGGAGGAGGGCGGCCTTTAGGACGTTATCTGGGATCTTCTTTTCGGTCTTCTCGTCACCGTTTTCGGGTTCCATGTGGAGGAGGGAGAGGTAGATGTTTCGTTGAAGGTGTGGGCCGAACCATGGCTCCAAGTTCGCAGCTTGAGCTAGCAATTGGGGGGGGGGGGGGGGAAACATTAGTGCCACTAGGTTCCAAATCACGGCTGCAAACGAGAGGCTGCTTAAGGGTACAACTCACTGGCCTTGCGCTTTCGGTATATGCTGGAAAAGGTCATTAGGGAGCCACTGAGGACGATGAGGTAGGCAAAGGGGAGGACCAGGCCGACCCAGTCTGTTTCTATGCCAAGCATTTTCGCGACGAGATACCAATGAATTCGAATTAAATGAAAATGGTTGGAAAGGGAAGGGAAAAAAGAGAAGGGGGAGAGAATGAATGACAGCTGCTCGAGTGGCAGCGAAAGAAAGGGTTGAGATGGATGCTCTCCTTAGGTTTTGAGGGTGGTTGTTGGAGGATTACATCAGAAAACCAAAGTCGCGGCCAGCTGTTCTCTTTGGACTTGGACGAATTAATTTGGTCTTGGAAAACACACTTTGCGCTTGACGTTTGCTGGCCTTAACATGTTTGGCGGCAAATTCCGATGAACAGGGGTAGCATGGAACTTGAGCTGTTCTGCCGATGTTCTAGCGGAGATTCGCAAGACGGTTTATTAAGATTAGATTATTTTGTGTCGGGAACGACAGTTTGTTCATTGTTGGAGTGATGCAGCGGGGCAGATGCTGACTGATCAGCGTGACTCCGATTCCGGCAGTGGATTCGCTTTGGGGAGTTGCGAGCGTGGTGATTGGCCAATGGCCAGCTTTGTCGGCGCCGAAGATCTCGGAGACTGTGATTTCTATTTTCAATCTTGATGAGAAGCACCGATGCTAGCCTGGTGAGCCTCACCTTGGCAGGGGGAGTTGGACAACATGGTCATGCCGAGGCATCTCGCGATCTATTACGTCCATTTCAGAGCGGTTACCATCCGACCTAATAGTAAAGTCGCAGAGAGTGCAGAAAATGTGCATCTGTCCATTTCAAGAAACCTGTCGATGGACAGGGGAAAATGAATGCATCGATGACACTGATTTGCAGAACGGAACCAAAGAGGCAAGGGGATGTCTAACATGCAGCCGTTGTATACACGATGGGAGCGTTCCTCTCTCAACTTGGGAAGAAAAATTTTCTTCTCTACCAGCACCAGCGCGTGAACTTGGCGACCAGATTGGCGGTGGGTCATACATTCTCCAATGCCGCAGCTGGTCGTCGGGCTGGCCAGCCAGGCCATGTCGTGGAGGACCTTAATTACTTCACTGTTTGTACAGAGCGAGGCCCATTACGTCCACTGGATCTCTCCGGTTGCGAGATGGGTGGCTGTTTGCAGCGTGTTAGTGAGGCTATTTGTACCGCTGGTCGTACCCATATGAACAGATCCAGGACAATATCAGCCGTATCTGGACACAGATGATACGGTCAGAGTGCATGGATTTTTGTTGAGAGCAGACAGGCAAGCTCCTAATACCGACGGACAGAGTGATATCGTGGCACCCACCAATTGACCTGTGCACGTTATGACGGAGACGGTTTAGTGGGGGACACTGTCCATTAGCAAGGGTTCGCATACTGTGTTACTTCAGTGGTGACTCGAATTGATGGTGGCAGCTCTGAAGAAGAGTCATCAATTAATCCATGAAGCGAGGGACAGAGACAAATGCAGCATGCCAGGCTGCCAAGCGGTACCTGAAGGGCCAGGCGACTTGCACCTGCTTGCAGATAATCTCACGCTGTGCTCCTGGCAGGTAGAGTTTTACGGGCCTGCAGCTAGCGTCTTCAGGGCACATTTCCCCACTAGCTCCGTCTAGCTCCGTCAAATCGTAGCTGGCTTGAATTAAACACAGTGCTTATCTTATCGGAGCCGTCTCCCACTGGCTCGTTAATTTTTTTTTTTTTTTTTTTTTCTCCGACATCCACATCCCACCTCCAAAAGAGTCATATCCCATCCTCTATATCCCGTTCATTCCTCCCACCGCCCTCGGTCGTGCCACCTTCTCTTCCCCAGACCCTCCCTCTCACAAACCGTACTGTCTAGGAAGTTTCAATTGGGACCGACAGACGCTAGATAACCTTCTTTTCCTCCTTCTATCTGCATCTGTCCGCTACTTCCTTCACAGTACGTCGTCGCCATGTCTGGCAGGCTCGCCGGTCGAGCTCCGGCTCTGCTCCGACAAGGCCGACGGATATTACCTTCTCCCACTCCCATTGCTGCTCGCAGCCTTACGTCTAATGTTTTCAACTCCTCCCCTCTCCTCCGACTCCAGAATAGTCGCTCTACCCTCTCCCAAAAGCGCCTCTTTACCTCGACTCGATTGCGAGCGTCCACCGCTGCCGATGCGCAGTCCCCGCCAAACTCCAAGGCCTACCTCGCTAGCGGCGCCGTCAAGCCCTTGGCCCAGGTTAACGTGAAGAAAGTCCTCGTCGTAGGAAGCGGTGGTCTTTCCATTGGCCAAGCTGGAGAGTTCGATTATTCCGGTTCGATCTCCCCCAATCGCTTTCCCCCTGCCTCTCTGCTAGCCAGCCGATTCCCCTCGATTGAGTCACGCGAGCACATTGTGGCAGCATCCAAGCTAACCTCCTAGCTTCGCTCTGTAAATAGGATCTCAAGCTCTCAAAGCTCTGAAGGAAGCAGGCGTTGCCTCGGTACTTATCAACCCTAATATTGCTACTATTCAGACGAATCACACCCTCGCCGATGAGGTGTACTACCTACCAGTCACCCCCGAATACGTGTCCTACGTCATTGAGAGGGAAAGGCCCGATGGCATCTTCCTGTCTTTCGGTGGCCAGACCGCCCTGAACCTTGGTGTTCAGATGCAGCGCCAGGGTCTCTTTGAGAAGTACGGCGTCAAGGTTCTCGGAACCAGTGTCCGAACCCTCGAGCTCAGTGAGGACCGTGACCTCTTCGCCAAGGCTCTCGAGGAGATTAACATCCCCATTGCGAAGTCTATCGCCGTCGGAACCGTTGATGAGGCTATCGATGCTGCCCGAAAGGTCGGCTACCCCATCATCGTTCGTGCCGCTTATGCTCTTGGAGGTCTCGGATCCGGTTTCGCGAACAACGAGGAGGAGCTCCGCAACATGGCTGCCCGCTCTCTCACTCTCTCGCCTCAAATTCTGGTTGAGAAGTCCCTCAAGGGCTGGAAGGAGGTTGAGTACGAGGTTGTTCGCGACGCCAACAACAACTGTATCACCGTCTGCAACATGGAGAACTTCGACCCTCTTGGTATCCACACTGGTGACTCCATCGTCGTGGCACCCAGTCAGACTCTAAGTGATGAGGAGTACCACATGCTCCGAAGTGCTGCTATCAAGATTGTCAGGCATCTCGGTGTCGTTGGAGAGTGCAACGTGCAGTATGCTCTTCAACCCGATGGTCTCGACTACAGGGTTATTGAGGTCAATGCTCGTCTCTCTCGCTCTTCTGCTTTGGCGTCTAAGGCTACCGGATACCCGCTCGCGTACACGGCTGCAAAGATTGGCTTGGGCCATACCCTTCCCGAGCTACCTAATGCTGTTACTAAGACGACTACTGCCAACTTCGAACCTTCTCTCGACTACATCGTCACCAAGATCCCCCGATGGGATCTTTCCAAGTTCCAGCATGTCAAGCGAGATATTGGCAGCGCTATGAAGTCTGTCGGTGAGGTCATGGCTATCGGCCGTACCTTTGAGGAGTCTTTCCAGAAGGCTATCCGCCAGGTTGATCCCAAGTTCCTCGGTTTCCAGGGTGACAAGTTCGAGGATCTTGATGCTGAGCTCCAGAACCCTACTGATCGAAGGTGGCTCGCTGTCGGTCAGGCCATGCTTCACGAGAACTACTCGGTCGACAGGGTACATGCGCTTACCAAGATCGACAAGTGGTTCCTGCATAAACTCCAGAACATCGTTAACTGCACCCGGGAGCTTCAACAGGCCGGCAGTCTCGAAGCGGTTACCGAGGATCAGATGTTGTCTGCCAAGAAGATGGGCTTCTCCGACAAGCAAATTGCCTTGGCTGTCAACAGCACCGAAGACGAAGTCAGGGCATGCCGATTGAGCATGGGTATTCGCCCATGGGTCAAGAAGATTGACACCCTGGCCGCCGAGTTCCCCGCGGATACTAACTACCTGTATACTACCTACAACGCTTCCACTCACGACGTCGAGTTCGAGGACAAGGGTACCGTCATTCTAGGCAGCGGTGTCTACCGTATTGGTAGCTCTGTCGAGTTTGATTGGTGTGCTGTCAGCGCTACCCAGGCGCTTAGGCAGATGGGCCAGAAGACTGTCATGATCAACTATAACCCCGAAACTTACTCAACCGACTTCGACACTGCCGACAGGCTCTACTTCGAGGAGCTTAGCTACGAGCGAGTCATGGACATCTACGAGCTTGAGAACGCTTCCGGCGTCGTCGTCTCTGTTGGTGGACAACTTCCCCAGAACATCGCTCTTCGACTTCAGGAGACTGGAAAGGCCAACGTTCTCGGTACCGACCCCAAGGATATTGACAAGGCTGAAGATCGTCAGAAGTTCTCTGAGATCCTCGACAGCATCGGCGTTGACCAGCCTGCCTGGAAGGAGCTTACCTCCGTCGAGGCTGCCGAGGCCTTTGCCGATGAGGTTGGCTACCCTGTTCTCGTCCGTCCCAGTTACGTCCTCTCTGGTGCTGCCATGACGGTCATCCGCAGCAAGGAAGACCTCAAGGTTAAGCTCGAAGCCGCTGCCGATGTTTCCCCTGATCACCCAGTTGTCATTACCAAATTTATTGAGGATGCCCAGGAAATTGATGTCGATGCCGTCGCTTCCAAGGGCAAGCTTGTTATCCACGCTGTTTCTGAGCATGTCGAGCAGGCTGGTGTGCACTCTGGCGACGCTACCCTTGTCCTGCCTCCTTCCAAGCTTGACGAGAAGACCATGGACCGAGTCAAGGTTATTGCTGAGAAGGTGGCCAAGGCATGGAACATTACCGGCCCCTTCAACATGCAGATCATCAAGGCCGACGATCCTAATGGCGGAGAGGCTGCGCTCAAGGTTATTGAGTGCAATCTCCGTGCTTCTCGATCCTTCCCCTTCGTGAGCAAGGTTCTCGGTGTCAACTTCATCGATGTCGCCACCAAGGCCCTCGTCGGCGAGGAGATTCCCAATTACGACAATCTCATGAAGGTCAAGCGCGACTACTTGGCGACCAAGGTTCCCCAATTCTCCTGGACTCGTCTTGCTGGTGCTGACCCCTTCTTGGGCGTCGAAATGGCCAGCACAGGTGAGATTGCTTGCTTCGGAAAGGACCTCGCTGAGGCCTACTGGGCCTCTCTCCAGTCGACCATGAACTTCAGGGTACCCCAGCCCGGCGAGGGTCTCCTCTTCGGCGGTGAGCTCGGGAAGAACTGGCTCACGACCGTCGTCGACTACCTCGCCCCCCTCGGTTTCAAGTTCTACGCCGCCGACCACACGGTCAAGGAGTTCCTCGAGTCTTCGGCGAAGAGCAAGATTGATGTTCAAGTTATCGAGTTCCCCACGGAGGACAAGCGAGCTCTCCGTGAGGTGTTCGAGAAGTATGATATCCGCGGTGTCTTCAACCTAGCGCAGGCTCGCGGTAAGACTGTTACGGATGTTGACTACGTCATGCGCCGAAACGCTGTCGACTTCGGCGTCCCTCTGTTCATGGAGCCCAACGTAAGTAGACCTTTTGAGCGCCTTTTTTCCATTGCATACTTTAGTTGCTAACCTTGTCTTTTCCCCCGCAGACTGCTCTGCTATTCGCGCAGTGCATGAGCGAGAAGCTTCCTCGAAATGAGGGTATTCCAAGCGAGGTCCGTCGGTGGTCGGAGTTCATTGGCGGCAAGCCCCTGTAAATTGATTTCTCAGAAAGAGAATATAAAAAGTAAACGAGGTCGGATGGGGTGGGATTAAAAGGAAGGAGAATACCATATAAGCCATTTGCTTTTTTACCGTTATTTTTAGTGATGTTTTATGGATATGCGTTTCCATCTTGGCTTTGCTTTTTTTTCCTTTCTCTTTTCTTCTTACGCGTAGATCACTCTTCTTTTCATGTTGGTGGTTCTTACGGGTTTGTGTTTATATTTGATTCATGTTGTTCATGTTGTTCTGGGCTGGTGATCTGCGAAACGGGATGGCGTGTAGGTAAAGCAAAAATGGACACGAAAAAAAAAGTAGATGCCGAGATGAAGGAGATCCTTCGATTCGTTTATAAAGTGTTCTATGTATGGAAGTGTTCTCCGTGACTTTTGATGGTCGAATCGAGTCGATTAGTACAGCGCAGCGAGACTTGGAAGCTCGTTGGGATAGAAGAGACGTTCAGCACAACTCTGCTCTAAGTTATATCTCACTCTCAGTCATCTCATCTCAGCCATAAACTCGGTAATTTTTCATGTTTAGAAACCCAGTCCTCTGACTCCGTGAAACCTTAGCCTCCTATGATGCGAAGAACAACCACCGCGCGTACTAAACTCAGAGTAATGGCAACATTCATCCCGCCTCTGCTCTCACCAGATCTCCCAATAAAAAGGCTACTCTGGCCAGGGGGATTCATTCGACCTCTCATCTTTCAGCCATCTACGCCAGAGCCTCGGACAGAATCCTGATTTATTTATTCTATAACGATCACGTCCTCATCCTCCGTGCTCCCGCGACTAGAACGAGCCTTCTTCCCAGAGGACTTGTCGTCGTTCAGCCTAACGGCAGACAAACGTTTAGCAAGCGGCGCTTCGACAGTTGGCTCCTTTTTTGGCAGCTGACGGGCCTCGACTGCGCGCGGCTCCTCCCCGCGGCGTCTTTTGGTCACTGAGGCTCCACTCGGAGATGTGTTGTCTTCGGGCCCCCGTGAGCGCTTGGAACGTGGGGTTGGAGAGGGCTCACCAGTCGATTGCAAGATGGCCTTGAGGGTCTGCCAGCCCTCCGTGGACTGCAATTGATATGAATCGGCGAGGTCGTGCTGGGACGCGACTCTGCATAGGAGTGCTTCCTCGTCCTGTCACGTAGAGATAAGGAAGTAGAAAGATCATGGTTAGCGAATCATCCCTAGCGAGGAACAAAAAGTATTGGTTTCAGATGCCCTTACCTTTGATAGAACACCCATCTGATGGAGGAAGCATAGGAGATGAAAGTTGGAAATGGAAGAAAGCTCCTTGCCATTAGATCGCCTTAGCATCTTGGTGACAGCCGAGTGTTCCTGGCTCTCGCCCACGTATCCGCGGTTCTCGATCGGGAAGCCAGGCTCCGTAAACACGGGGTTCGGCTCGTCGGGGAAACCGTGGGTCAGTGTGACGAAGAGGTATTCGACAGGGAATGCCGGCTTCGCGTTCTCTTGTACGTTGGCGCCGTATTCGTTCATCTTTCGGTAAAATACATCCGGAATATACCTTGTCCGGGCGACGGTGGGATCCTCCTCTTCCTCTTGGACAAGCATGACGCCGGGGTCCGCCGACGGCTCAATGATGTCCGCCCTGACCATCTCTACGGCAGAGTTGGACATTTGATAAGCGGAAACGTCGATCTCGCCGCGCTCGTTGCCGGAGATGACGCACGTCACGAACGGAGACCCGAATCGGCCGCTGTGGCTCCATTTCGTCGTCTTTGGATGTTGGGCCTGAAGTCGGGAAGAGAAGCAGATCTCAAGAGATGATAGGAAGTAAGAGTCAATATGTCTCTTACATATAACAGACCCGTCCTTGTTGCCGGCGTCGAGAAGATCTGTCCAGATCACGCCCACTCGCTCCAGCCCGCACAACTTCGCGACCTCGTCAACCTCCTTCTCATTCTCCCACGCCTCTAACGTCAGGCCGTCGCTCTCATCGAGTTGGGGAGGTTCGTATATCGCTTCCACTACTGCCTTGATTCCGAGGGGTACCTTGGTATATTCGGCGTACCGACCGTATAAGAAGCCCAACCTCTGACTGCCGGATTTTCTCCAGGCATTGATGAAAGAGTCGACGATTTCTGGACTTGAAAACTCGACGTGGTCTACCATTCGGAAGGGCTGGGGCTGTAGAGTAATGGCGCTAGGCTGGCACTTGCTGCAAATGCCTTCGGGCCACTGGGGGTGTCCGGAAGGACAGTCTGGTTTGACGCGGTAGAAAGGCTCGGAAAGGGGAGGGATGAAGGAGCTCCCGTGCTCAGGCTTGTTCGTCGCCGAATTAATCTTCTTCAGGTACGCGTGGAATGACAAATATTTGATGCCATTATCGGCAAGATAGTTGGGATTAAATGGGTCGAGGGGCATGCAGTAGTCGCACATTCCCTTGGGACCGTGTCGGCACATGGTATTTCGCTGCCTCGGGATCTTGCCATCCTTCTTGTCTAATAGATCGTCTAGTGGCGACTGCTTGACAGTGTCCCAAGGGCGAGGGCCCTCCGCTACTGTAACGATATCAGGGTTTGGAAGTGGGACCTCTTCGCTGGGCAGGATCGGTTTACCGTTCAACCTGTAAGATGTGGTAGCAGTGGTCGAGTCACCGTTCTGGTCCCCGACAGCAGCCGCAGCTCGGTGTTTGTATGTTATGAATATGAGGTCGCCATGTCTAGTATGCGTCAGCGGTTAATCTTTCTTCGTCGTGAACAGCATGGCCATGGGGAGGAGTGAAGCAGGAAGAAGGGATATTAACCACATACTTCAAGCCCACCTGTCCGATCTTGAAATTGGCAATATCTTTCAAGTACTTGACGTCGCCGCCGGTCGGTGCGTTGGAGAGGGTAAGAGTTCGCGGATCGACAGTATCGGGTAGTTGAGGAAGGATCTAGGCAGCTCACAGTTAGCAAGGGACGAGGGATCTGGGAGCTTGTGTGTCCAGCTGGAAAGGGAGGGGGGTGGGGAGCGGCGGATTGGACGTACTTCTCGACCGAGGTCGCCAAACGTGTCCGTCTTCTCCAAGGACACCCTGATCATGCCGTCAGGCCCTCGTACTCGAAGAAGCATGTTGAGCGCGGGCGGGCGGCGAGGGAAGCTTGTTTTAGATGATAGAAGGAGTGGTTGTTTGAGGATGAGTTTTGGGCGTCCAGTGGACAATCTATGGTGGGGTTCTCAAGGTCCAAAGAAGCTGGTTAACGGACTAATTAACATGCAGATGGCAGATGCATTGGGCAAGGTTTATTATTATGGCACTTCAGCGAACCAGGGAGCCAGGGTAGAGGTGATGTTACGGGAAGGGGCAGGATTGCCACATTATAAAAGGATCTTTGCGTTGTGACAAAATAAAAGAGGATTCTAGCTACGTAGTCAACTTGCTCCAAGTCAAAGTTGCCTTCCGTTGATGACAACAACAGGAATGATAGAAAGCGGTAGAAGTGGTTTGGTTTTGGTTTGGTCTGGTTTGCCTTTGCTTTGGTTTAGAGCTTGACCGGTACAATATTGTACAGCTCGAGCTTCTAAGAGGTACTTCTCGATGTCTGCGGCTTACTGAGACATTTGATGTCACTGGATGGTACCTGACCTCGACGGTTTATTGTCTAGGCTGCTACAGCGAAGCGTCATCGAAGCTCGGTTATGACCCACTGAGATTAGTCATTCGCTCAGCCCGAGTCTGTATCTACGAAGTAGCTTGAAACTGCTCCGGTAGCAAGAAGGCGCCTAGCTTGTATGTGGGCAATCCTCTCGATATACGACTCCCCTTCTTATTCTTAATCTACATTTGATCTGGGGCTTGGAACAGTCATGGAATCCAAGTCCAGGGACTGTTGATGTATTTGCTGTGGCAGCACCACATCAACGGACAAGTAACACAAAGCTTCGTTAACCGTTCCAAGATGAGTGATGCGTCCGCCCCATGGATTCTATACCTATACGGGATTTTCATCTAAAGAGTAGTTCAGATGGCGTCTTTTTACCCTATTCACCTTTTAAGACTGCCACCCATACGATCGCCTTATGAGCGCCCCTATGTTCGTATGATCCGTGACGCCACCGCTATCTCCCAATCCCTAGCATGTAGTTTAACTTCCGCACACAACCATGCCCCCCTCATTAATTCTTATCCAGTCTGACGGCCGGATTCCTCTTGATGAATCCGAGATCGACCTTGTGGCCGAGCAACTCTCGGATATTCGAGATGCCGTACTTGATCATTGTCGGCCGCTCCAAGCTAAGACCCCAACCATACACCCTCATGTCCTTGGGCAAGCCCATCGCCTCGAGCATCTCTGGCCGGAACATGCCACTATTGCCAATCTCGACAAGCTTGTTCAAGCCCTTGTGGTAACTGAAGATTTCCATGCTGGGCTCGGTGTAAGGGTTGTACGCGGGCTTGAACTTGAGATCAGTAATGCCCATCTTTCCGAAGAAGATCTCCATGAACTCCATGAGGCCACCAAGAGTAAGACCGTAGTCCGCAATAACACCTTCTACTTGGTGGAACTCGGCAAGATGGGTGGCGTCGACGGACTCGTTTCGGAAGACACGGTCGATCGAGAAGTACCGAGCCGGTGGTGGCCTGCCGTCGGGGCCCTTCTCAGACGCGAGCTTTCGCAGCACCGCCGCCGAGATGGCTGTAGTATGTGTGCGAAGCACTAGGCGGAGGGACTCATCCGCAGACCAGGGGTATCGGTATCCAATGGAGCCGAACAAGCCGTCCTGGTGCACCTCCTTGACATTGTCCCAGTACTTTGCCTCAAACTCGCCATTCTCTTCAGATCGGGGTTGGTCGGCGATCTTGGGGTCCGAAACATAGAAGGTATCCTGGAGGTCTCGCGCAGGGTGTTGTTGAGGCACGTAGAGAGCATCGAAGTTCCAGAAGCCGGACTCGATGTATCGGTTCGTGGGCATCTCTTGGAAACCCATCTCGAAGAAGATCTGTCGGAATTCGTGGCGGACCTTGTTCAGGGGATGCAGAGCGCCAGCGTTCTGATCCGCGCCGAGGGCGTTGAAGTTGTAGGGCTTGAAGTCGACCGTCTTCCACGCTCCAGACGCGAGCATATCCGCCGTCAGATCGGTTTCTTGCTTGACTACCTCTAGGGCGTATTTCGGTCCCTTCGAGACAGAGAAGCTGATGACCCTCTGGATCTTGATAAGCTTGCGCTTCCTGAGGTCCGCGATGACCTTGGCATCGTGCGTCTGGTTCTTCTTAATGTCTAGGAGTTGTCGTTTCGTAACGTCTTCGATAGATTTCGCCTGCCGAGCCAAGGTATGTTAGATCAAGCACCAGCGAGAAGGGGGAAGAAGAACAAAAAAAATCGTCATCCTGGTGGGGCAGAGATAACAGCATGGTGGGGTTCAGGTAGGGAAAGTGCGTACTGTCGCGACAAGTTTTCCATCCTTAGTCTTTGCAATCCACTTCTCCTTGAAAGCCTTGCCCTGGCCAAGCTTCGTCACCGTCTTGTCGCCAATGGCCTTCTCCAGCTCGGGGATGCTTAGCCCCTCCATGGCGGAGCGGAGCGCCTCGAAAACCCTCGCCTCGTGGCTGCCATGGGCTGCGATCTGCTCTCCCTCGGGTTCCAAAAGTGCTAGTTCCTTCTCGAGAGGCTTGTATGTGATCATGGACTTGGAGTTTAGGCTGTCAACCGCGGCCTTGGCCTCGGCGAAGGGAACCTCCGGAAAGGCCTCGGAGGTGAGCACCGGCTCGCTTGTCGACAGTGCATGAAGTATTCTGGACGGAAGGTCCGCAGAGGGACCATTGTCGGCTGCGGACATGGCTGTGGGTGGTTTAGGAGTAAGCGCGAGAATGGGGTTTAACGAGTCAAGTTTGCAATTGGCTTGAAGTTGTCGAGAGGCATACAAAGTATATTTCGTAGAGCGAGCCCACCTTAGGACGATCCCGATGACTCGACTTTGGCTGGAATAATTCTTAGCACAGGTCTTAATGTGCACAGTGTTTCATCCTAGACCCCTGGAGCTGGTGTCCCAGCCACGGCAACCCCTCCAAAACCCCGCCAAAGATATACGCGTGTAAGCCACTGCCGGAAATTGGTTTGCTCGCTGTTTGTAAACTTATCAGCCACAGCGCCACGTGACTGACCCTCGAACTTGGAACTTTGCACTGTGCCTTCCGTCTGCAGTGCAAGCGTCACTTGATGGTCTTGGCAAACATGGTTACAGTGATCGAATGCTGTCACTGAGGAGTGCAGGTGAACGATATCAATCTTAACCTCCGAGGTGTTGTGAACGACGGCTCATAATTCCTAACTTTTTTTTCTCCATCTTCCGTCTCAAGACACCATATACAGAGAATACAAATGTGTACTACTAGCGAGTCTTGATAATACCTTAGCATTCCTCCTCTCGTCCTCTCGTCTAGCACCTCGAACCATGTCCAGAGCTGCGCATAGCTCTCGTCCCTGAAGCTGTTCCCGATTTCAAATGAGGCCATGAACCATGACTCCATGCCGACGCCGGCACCTCCGGTGTCGCAGTCGCGAAACGACAACGAAAACCACAACGACAATCACAACGCCAGCGACTCAGAACCCCAGAGCGATGACCAACGCAGCTATGCCGAGACCTCCCGATCCCGTCGCCGCCGTCGCCGGAGCAGAAGGTCAGGCTCGGCTCTGTCCAAGAAGCTCGAGTTTATAACACATCTCCTCACGAGCCTAGACAGCTTATTCTTCCTCGAGATCGGAACCTTGTATTACCTAGAGTGAGTGGTTACGGCCTTGGCATCACCAGGTGGCCACGAGTCGCTAACGGGGAGTCCTTCGGTCGCAGATGTTCATTTCTTCGTTTCCTCCTCCGCGCCCTCTCTCACTACGCCTTCCTAACCCCAAAGCCCGAATCGTTTCCGATCGCCTTACCAGCTTATCCCGCGCATGTATTTTCGATTCTATTCCCGAACGTCGTGTGCATACTCTGCCACATATTTATGACCCTGCCCAAAGGGACCGAGGCCTCACGTGGGTTCCTCCATGGAGGCATCGTGATCGATTTCATAGGACAAACGCCCCCGAGATCGAGGCTGATACTTCTCGCCTTTGACGCGTTCATTCTGGCGATACAATCCCTGATGCTAGCCGTTCACTCCCAGCGAGAGGCTCTAAGGGGTGCTGTAAAGCCCAACCGCGGAAGCATAGACTTCCTTCCCGAACTACGCCGGCAGCTTCGCCTGCAGACCCTAGATGGAGAAGAACGGCGGGAACGCCGGAGACGGCGGAGGCGACGGCGACGAGAAAGGAGAGACTCAACTGCGAATAATCCTTACCAGGACGTAGAAATGGGTGCCATGCCAGACAGCCTTGAAGAGGCCAACCACACGGATGAGGATGACGAGACGACTAGCCTCATATCTGAGCCAACGACGTCTTCTAATTCTGGTCGGCAGCTGTCTGAAATCTATGCATCTGGAACTGCTGTGATAGGCGAGTTTCACCTCTTGCAGAGCATACGCCTGGCAAGCACAGATTATAGCGCTGCTGCTGCTCATTCCATCAGGACGCTAGGCTACACGGCATCTCTCGCCACGCTCTTGGCGCGAGAAAGAAATGCACGAACAACTGGGCGCTAGGCATAGACGGGATACAGGACCTGGGCATAAATCATCGCGTCTTTCTCGGGTACACTTGGCGACTTTGCCTGAATTATTTGATCTCACACACAAAACTTCCTAAACTTGCGCTCCAAATTCTCCCAAGTGGTATATTATGCGCTCACGCGACCTTCCTACCGACATTGCCCACACCTGACCCTTTCACCGAGACTATTATATCATCCGTATCATCGTCGTCCACGTCCCTCAATCCCCAAGTGCTAGCACCAAACGTCTTCAAATCTCGTGCCAATCCAACGACCTCCTCTGTTCCCAAGACGTTCCTACTAATACGTAACCGACCAACATCTTCCGAACCCATTGCCATTAAAGTCAATACCGTGCTCGCCGACACTGTAGTCACACATCCCCCTTGCGCTATGATCTCTAACAGCTGGTACGCACACCTCTTGCCTATGTCTTCTGGGACGACACCGCCCGTCGCCGGGGCTGGCACGTCGCCGGAATAGATGACACCAGGCGACGAGGACTCGGCGACCAAGCTGAGACCGAAACCGATACCCTTCCGCCTCTTGCCCGTCGACTTCCCTCCGATGTCGACTAGGGGAGCTTGATCGTATTGCGCCGCGATGTGGATGTCGGGGACAAGAGGGTTTAGCACCTCCCTCGCGGCATGGATCATGCGCGCATTGTTCGATGCAGATACACCAGTGCTGTAGGCAACCCCGCGCACTCGCCTTACTCGACCGGCATTCCGGTTCAGGTGTAGCGTCTTGGGTAACCTAACTTGGCTTTCGAATCGCAGTTCCACAACGCCGCCACCACCCTTACCACCGGGGCCAGGGCAGGACCTATTCAGCACGCGCAGCTCTATCCTCGCAGGTGGGATTCCGAACAACCCAAAGAGGGGTAGGATTGCCGTCCTGAATGTATCGACCGAGATATCGCCCGTCTCAGTTGCCGATGTAATGACACCAGGACCAGTAAACCTCACGTTCATATGCGTCTTCGCGAACGGTGCCAGCAAGCAGATGGGCAGCAGGAAATACGTCACGCCCCGCGTGCACGAATCCGGAAGCGCGTGCTCGATGACGCCGCCTTCGCCCGCGCCGAACCCCTCCTTTGAACCCGTTATTAGACCCGGGTGGAATGTCATCGTGGCACCCGTGTAGGACACTTGCATGGTGCTGCCGTTCGTGATGGCTTCGAGGAGGCGGAGGAAGGAGATTTCATGGGGGGCGAGACCGGGGTTGGTTGGGGAGGTGCTTCGGATTTTGGAGATGTGGACGGGTCGGCCTGTTAGGGTGGCTAGGACGAGGCGTTGGGTGAAGGAACGGTGGCCGGTGAACCGGAGGTAGTCTGTCGTGGAGGCCATCTTGGATGGTGATGTACTGGAGATGCTGGTCCTGAAAGGGTATCTCACCACTGATGAAGGTTGAACTTTTTTTTTCTTTCTTTTTGGTTGGAAAAACTATTTTCTGCCAGATTCCACAGTCTATTTCCCCATAAATGGCAGGCGGTGTGGTAGATCTTCCCATATGTTGCTTATCTTATCAGGCGAGTGGTGCTAAAATTTCATCACCGCAACACGCGCTGTTAAACGCATTTTACACGGACCTTCTTTCACGCCAGCGACTTCAAGACGAGAAGGGAGCTCAACATACTCGAACACGCCACCGCCCTATTCCTTTTTTCTCCGTTCCTTTTCTCGGATTTTTTGCGTATTTTCTTTTCCTCACCTAGACCTGGATGTAGCGGGTCGTCTCGTCGAACCTCCTGTTCCCGATGTCTTCCCGGGCAATCCAGAGCTTGCGGTACACCCCAAGATTCGTCTGCTCCCAATGCCTCCTCGTAGCACGCAAACCGACGTCCCCGGCGGCTCTCCGACCACCTCACCTACTATCGCAGCCCTCAAGAAGATGGAAGAGCCAACTAAAACGGCCGGCGGAGGCCGTCACGACAACCACCCCTTCCAAGAAGTCGGCGGAACGAGACTTTCCCGAGAGCCTTGAGGAAGCGCAAAAATTGTTGAACATTCGCTACTTCGAACAAGATCCTGATGGCCAGCGGCACGAGTTTCAGGATCCCGACGAGTTCGTGCGGGCACTTGATGGGACGGAGCAATTCCAGAAAGATCTAGAGAACGACCTTGAGAGCATCATGGATATCGTGGAGGGGAAGAATACGAACGAGCGATTTCGAGCGCAATTAGAAAAGGAACTTCTCAAAGCCGTTGACGAATCGAAGAGACGCATTGCTGAAGGTGCGGCGGGGGGGCAAGCCTTGATTAGCAGCACCGAAAGCCCCCAGATAAACGAGAAATTGTTTAGGAAGGAAGCTCAGCGCAGGTTGATCCGAAAGTTGAACAGCTCCCTCGAGCGTGCGGACAAGGCCAATCGCCGCGAGAATGCGGCCTCCAAGAGGACACTGGTCCCTCTTTGGAAAGCCTATGTAGCGGCGCGACAAACGTTGGCGCTGAGCTGGGACGCCACCCCCCGCCCGGTGTGGGATGTGTTGTGGAAGCTCTTCGCCGTCGAGGATCCCGTTGGAAACCCCAACCGATTGTCTCACATTGCTGCCCTTGCGAAGGATATGAGCGCGGCGGGGGTAGACTTGTCCCCATCCCAACAAGTCCTGACAATCGAGTCGCTCTTTGTTGACAACTGGGAAACCGATGCCATCAAGAACTGGAAGCGGTGTCTCCCCACCCTCGGTGCAGAGGATTCTAGTTCTTTCCAGCAGTTCTGGGAGTTGGGTGCCCGCATGTTTTGTCAAGTCGGCGACATGGAACAGGCCAATCGCGCGGTTGAGAAGCTCCTCAACCAAAAGTCCGATCCGCGGATCCTGATGACGCTGATCCGCACATATTCCCAGACGGGGACCGAGGAAGCCCACGCCCAAGCCTGGGAGATGTATTATCGTCTCCGAACTCTCTTGGGCAAGGACATGAAGCTCGAGGACTATGACCAGGTCATCTCCTACTTCTTGGCCGCAAACCAGATCGAGAGTGCGCTGCACGCCTTCGTCGATATGATGACATCAGGCACGACAGTTCTCAAGAAACACAAGCGTTTGCCGCCGACGATTGGCAACAAGTTCTTCTTTGGGAAGTGGCTCAAACGACTCATCGGCGCCGGCGAGCTGGATGGCGCTCACAGCGTCATCAAATTCATGTTGACAAAACATGTTCAACCAGCTCCAATCCACGTCAACGGTCTCATTGGCGCGTGGCAGCGGGCTGGTGGAGAGAAGGATTTGGAAAAGGCAAATACAGTAGCCTGGAAGATGATCGAGTCCCGACTCCAGTTCGTACAAGAAAGGCGGGGCGAGAAGCCACCAACCGGGCAGACCAGCTCCTCATCCACTTCTTACCCTCGGGCAACCTTGGAAACCTTTTCGTTGATGGCTGAGAACTACCGTCTGCGGCAACAACACGAGCCGTTAAAGCGTCTCTGGCAAGCCTTCAACGAGGCGGAAATCAGCCACGACGCGTTCATGGTGAACCAGCTTCTTGAATCCCACCTACAATACGGGCAGATAGCCGAGGGCGCGGAGCTCTACAAATCTCTCGTCTCGGAAGGCCGCATCAAGCCCAACCCCCACACATTCATGGTCCTCTGGAAGATGCTCAACATCAACCGCATCCACGTCCCGCAAGACCAATACTACGACGAAATGGAAAACGCGCGCAACACGTTCCGCGAAATGATGAAGTTCGTCGACGTTTTCAAGGAACCCATGGACGGCCAGCTCGCGCGCAAGATCCTCCACACCTTCCGCCGCCTGCACGACAGCCACGGATTCCTCGTCGCCCTAACGTCCCTCAGAAACACGTTCGGCTTCCTCCCGCCCGAGCTGCTCGTCCTCGAGCTCGTGCTGGGCACTACGAACTTGGCGTGGGACACGCCCCGCGCGAGGCACAGGCTGCGCACGGAGAAGAAGCGCATGGACCTCGATATCCTGGAGAGGAGGATGGTGTTGGGCAGGTCTTCTGGGGCCGGCGGCGACTTGGAGGAGATGACGGTGGAGGAGAGGGGCGAGGAGCTGTACGAATACTTGGTGAGGGTTTATACGCCGGTGAGGTCGGCGGAGGAGAAGGAATTCATTGATGATACCCGGCTTTTGGAGGAGGCTGCGGAACAGATGGGCGTGTTCGAGTATGGCGCATCCGACGAATGACGGATCCAATCTCTGTAATGTACTACTACTACTACTACTATTTTCTACTACTCTGTCATGCATAGAAGGGGATATTGGGTTATCTAGATTTGATTCTGGCGGCGGGCATATATAAAAGCACTCCACGTAAAAGGATAATATTACACTCAGCTTCGACTTACAATATTGTCCATGGCGAAAGGGGCGAACTTGAAATTTTCAGTATCATTGCGAAGTAGCTAGCTAGCTTCTACTTCATGCTCAAATCGCTACTACATCGATGAATAAATGAAGGAGAAAAAGAAGTAAATAAAAACCACCTGCCAGTATCGGTATCGACCCTAAAACGCCATCGCTATGCAGAGGTACAATCGCACCATAAACAGGACCCCTCGCCAGACTCCCACGGGAGAGATACCATCATGAGAGTTCCATTTCCACGTCCGCTATCCTATCACCCACCGAGCTGAGAACTGAGCTTGGCGTGCCAGGCTCCGGCTCTCCGTCGCGAGCGTTCGACTCGTCGGATTCATCGCTCGAGGGGCCCCTGACTGAACGTTCCCAAGACTCGATGCTCGTAAGCACCTCGGCGCCTTCCACTAGAATATCACCTTGGTCGTTTCCTTTTCCGAGAATGGTGGAGTGGTACTTCGAGTCTTCGCCCGTCTTGCTATGTTTCTTTTTCAGAGCTAATTCGAGAAAAAATATCCCGTCAGTATAACAATGCGCTCAATCCTCATTGAAGAAAATCATATGAGGAAAGCAAAAAAACGAACCGGAAAGATAATCCGTCGCATCAGGGTCGCCATCCACAGCAGCATAGTCTTTAATAAGCTTATTCCTAGGTCCTGAGAACCAGCCCAAGAACTCATCCATGCCCCTCGTGTCCTCGGCGCCAACGTACTCCTGGTCCGTAAGGACGCGCTCGGGTATTAAGGCAGCTACGTCTTGTAGCGCCATGCGCAAGTCGACGAGGGAAGGGAGCTCGGCGTGTTCGTTGTCGGCGGCGTGGTTGGCCGTCTTCTCGGCCAGCATGTAGAGGTATCGCGCGGCGAGGTCGGTGAAGGTGTCGAGGACGGCGGGTTTGCAGGCGTAGTATCCCGTCGCTCGGAGGATTTGGAGGACGACGGGGCGGAGGAGGGCGTGGTAGAAGGCGGGCGGCGAGGCCATTTTGATGGATTTGAGGAAAAAAGACGTTGCTCGATGAAGGGAGAGATGGGTGAGGGGTCGCGAGTGAAGTCAACCGGATTGAAAAGGGTCAAAAGTCGTGCTAATTTTGGAGGAGAGAGGTTCAGGTTCGCAGTGGCACGTGGAACTGAACGCTAGGGTGCGCGGGGGAAGTGCAAAAGGCAGCTCTTGGAGCTTCCAAATAATTGAGAGTGAGTCGCCAGAGCTAGGTGTCGGCTGGTTTCGAGACGCTGTTTTCATGGAGATCAAGTCACGAATAGGCACCAACCATCTTGCTGGCATGGAGTCTCGCCGATCGGGAGTCGAGATGGATAGACGCGGGCTCGTCGCGTCGTGAAAGAGCTTTGACGATGGGATGTCAAGGAATTGATTTACGATTTACTTGCGTAGCTTCGTGGATAAGTTGATAACCAATCAACCCCCCCAATTAATTGTTAGTTGGAAAGAGCAAAGAGCACAGCAGCCTCATTCCTCCATGCCTCATCACGTGAACACGTACTCCGTATTAGTCCCGCTTCAATCCATCGGGGCGCCTGACGCGGAAACTCCCGTTGGCCACCGGCGTCCGCGACGACTGCTCCTTCTACTTCAAGGGCGATGAGTACCAGTACTCGCCTGACGTGTTCGGCTACTGGAACAGCAACTGCGAGATTGCAGCGTCCAACTACAACGTCGACTTTGACAGCTTCGTCGCCTGGAACTCGCTCACGACAAACGTCACGGACCCGGCATGCGTGTTCCAGGTCGACCTGCGGTACTGCGGCTCCTGGGGTCTGCCACCCACACAAACCACCACCGAGGAGCCCGAGCCCACCGGGACCGGGCCCCAGCCGCCAGCGGCCACGCACGAGGGCCAGCCGGAAGACTATGACGGCTGGCATAATTAAAGTATAAAATTATAATAATATTTTTAATAATAATTTTTATAAGTCTTTTTTATAAAAAAAAAAAAAAGATTTATAATTACTAAATTAATTAATTAGTTTTATTATAAAGAAAGTAATATATATATAAAAAAGTAGAAAAATAGAGGAAACTTTAATCTAACCTACTTTACTCTTTTTAAGTAAGTCAGTTATAGCCTGATAAGTTAGGGGCTAATTATTCTAATATTACACTGGGATCGAAGCGAACAGAGGAACCCCCGGGCCGTTCCCGCTCGCGCTCCACTTCCTCCGCCCTCACTAAGCAAAAAACTAACTCCAACACTGGTCCATCACATTATATTAATCAACATGCCGCTTCACGAGACCGACCCAGATTTCGAGAGTGAGCTCCGAGAAAAGGTCAAAGCAGTGTTAAATGTAAAGTTCGGTGTTTTCAAATATGATCTCCCGCTGCCGCTCCTCCTCGTCGATGAATATGCGGAGAAGCCACTGCCGTGCCATGAACCTGCCGAGGAGACCATCGCCATCAGTGCCCACATGTCGGTGCGCATCCGTACCTTTTACGAGCAGATTTCCGCTGCCTATAACGGGATCGAGGATCCGCCAGCCAGCATCGGCATCAAGCTCGAAATCCAGCCCCAGAAATTTGACCCAGAGGAGCCAGGATGCCACCATCGCAGGTATCACTCGCGCCGCCTGCAGCTGCACGACCCCGAGACACTGCCAGATCTGCCCTTTGTGAGCAGCCTGGCCATCAGGTCAAGGTCGTACGGCTCCGGCGCCGAAAACGCGACAGACATACGCCCTCTGTCTCCCCTCGTGCCGCTGCAGTGCCTCGTCCACCTGCCGGCTGTCCAAGAGTGGAATGCCCCCTGGTTGTGGGAGCGGCCCATGCCCGCCTCCATGCCGAGTAGGGTGATGCGCGAGCACTACACCTGGCCGTGGGAGGGCCCCCTGCGAGACGCCCGCCACGAGTTCGGCGCCGCCATCATGGACCAGGAGAAGCACCTCTGCGGGAAAAGGATCCCCGCCAGTCTGACCAGGGCCGCACTGCACTTCTGGCCTTTCTTCTCGCTCCCCATGCATGACCAGTCCGTGGCCCGGCCGAACCTGATCCATCCCGCGGATAAAGACCCGGTGTCTGTCGGCCTGTGCAAGCTCGGTGCGCAGCTAAGCCTGTTCGACGTGCGTGCTGTCGTCACTTCAGACCTGTTCCCCAGTCCCGAGGCATCAACCGACCAGCAGTGGTCACAGATGCGGCGATTCCGACTCGAGTTCCATTCCCTCCGTCCAGACGGGAGGTGGTACTTTGTCGGCCCCGGTGGCGAGGATCCGCACGACTCTGAACAAGGAGGGTACAAGATCTCAGACACAGAACACTACCCCCGCGAAACCGACACGGACGAGGACATGGACCTCGACGCCGAGTATGACGACAACCCGGACGACGAGTACGATCACGATCTAGACATGTTCCGCACCGAGCCCTGCAGGGAGCGGATCGAGCCCCTGCTTGCGGCGTTTGCGAAGTCTCTGACTCGCGACAATATGCCGAGCCTCGAGGACGCCGAGATTTTCACGCACCTGTGGTGGGACCCTTCAGACGACAGAGAAGTGGAGGAATATGGTCTGCCGATGAGAAAGGGCCACAGATGGGGTGTCAAGTTCATTGCTGGGCGTGGTAGTAAGAAGCAGAATGACGGCGATGCTGCTGCTGCGGCACCAACACCACCGGTGGTGCAGTGGCAAGTTGGCGACTGGAGACCCAGCGAGGAGGTCATGAGTTTGTTCGAAAGCCTAGGACGGCAGGAGTGGCTCGATCTCGAGTGGGACAAGTATAGATCTACGGCGGGGCACGACTTGCTGGGGAACAGCGAGTCTTCACCCATATAGTCGGGCGGGCAACCAGAATCCTTTGTTGGGGATTTCGAGAATAAGTGGTCTGATACCTTTTTAGAAATGGCTGGTTGAATATGCGATCACAGCAGCGGGGAGGGCGGGAACGTATGCTCATCATCATCGAGGAAGCATCCCGAAGAATTCCGCATATGGTCATCTCAGCAGATGCTCAATATGAACAGTATCAGTTGGGAGGTGGCAGCGAAAAGAATACAAGTCAAGTTTGCACCACAAGTTTGTACCAAGACGGATTTGTCCTGGGATTCATGTAAGGTGGGCAAAACTTGCGCTGTGTAGATAATTGCTTGTTATTCAACCACACGGGCCCTTCTTAAGCGACTTTTAGATGGACAGACTAAAAGTTTTATGCACGAGGGGCACAGCAGCCAAGTGCTTCTAGATGTCATTGAAATTGATGACTCTTCATTCATTCATTCATTCATTTAATCATCCTTGGTAGAATGACCTGCGAATATAGGCAGTAAACATCCCAACCACAAGCGATATCTTTGCTTGTTGAGATGAACATGATCTTCTAGAAGACTGTCCTTTTCCGCACTAATTTCTAATTCCTGCACAAAAGAAAAGCGAGGAACCAATTCTTCTGTCCCGCAAGTGATATCTTCGTCTTGGACGACGACGTCGTTGAGAATGATGATGATGATGATGATGATGATACGATGATATGGTCTCCAGCACAAGTGGCAAGACTTGCACGTTCGTGTCGGACAGCCCGCGCTTCGGGTGCAGGTCATTCGTCCCGGCGTGTATGAATCACAGCTTGATGTCATGTTGGAATGGCTGCAGCGTGTCCAAAAGCCCGGGCAACTGCCGCTCCTCGTCGCCATGCAGACAATTACAGGACATCTTCGTACTTGTCGCCACCGACACCGGCGTGGAACACACCTTCTAGTCTTTCTTTGTGCAACACAGTAGACTCTAGGAGGTAGGCATCGCTGAGTATAGCGGCCGCCGGCCAGGGTCTCAAGCTTGCGCTCTTGCAGGTCGTCTGCACGCGCTCTATCACAGGCTAATCCATACGCTTTCCAACTGCTGCTGCTAGTGGAAGTCCAACAAGAAGAAAAGGAAAGAAACCGAAATATGATGACGGGGTATATAAATACTGTCTGCAGGGGTAATAAGGAAAAATTCCTCGTAGATTAAAAATAGAGGACATTGCTAACAAAGGGATATTATCTCCCTAGTCCGGGTTCAAGGAGTTTGTCGTTTGGACATTTAGTAGAACGAGCCTAGTGCATCGGTCACTTTTGATAGTACTCACTACCCTAGGGGCACATTCGAGACAAGTCTTTCCACGCGCTGTTAAAATCATTTACTTTACACTACTCTCCCTTCTTAGTCTGAAGAATGTCTATTCTAGAAAATACATCCTTGACGACAATATCCTTACATATGGTAGTGTATCCTTACCCCCCTACCTAAGCCTCCGCAAAACTGTAGATTCCCCACCTCCACGTAGCAATAAAATCAAATAACAGATCCTAATAGCTATTGCTAGCTAGAAACGCCAACACAGTACGCCTGGCCAAGCCAGAAGTTTGTCACGCAATCCCTTGAGACGGGACGGGTTCCAGCTATAAAACTGATCAAGTGTGATGCCGTTGTCACTGGCTATGGACGCGCAGCCGTCACCGCTCTCCACAACATCCCACTTGTTACAATCAGCCGGCTGGCCGGTATGCGTCGGCGCGGGCGCCGTCGGCTTTGCTGTAGTTGGTTTCGACGACGTCGTGGTAGGGGTACCCCCGACGCGGTATGCCTGCCCCAGCCAAAAATTTGTCACGCAGTCCTTGGATACCGCCGGGTTCCAAGCGTAGAACTGGTCCACGGTAATACCGTTGTCCGTGGCCATGGACCCGCAGCTGTCGCCGCTTACCACGACGTCCCACTTGTTGCAGTCTGACGGCTGACCCGTGTGTGTCGGAGCGGGAGGGGTCGGGGCTGTAGAGGATCTCGTTGACGATGACGTTGTCGTGACGCCGGAGCCAGCCCCGGATACGCCGACACAGTATGCCTGCCCCAGCCAGAAGTTGGTGATACAATCCTTAGAAACAGCAGGGTTCCAGGCGTAGAACTGGTCGACCGAGATGCCGTTGTCGTTGGCTAGAGAACCACAGCTATCGCCTTCTGCCACGACGTCCCACTTGTTACAGTCGGCAGGTTGGCCGGTGTGCGTGGGAGCCGGGGCAGTAGGCTTGGCCGTCGTCGACGCTGTGATCGAAGCAGACTGCGAGGCCGTGACGCTGATGCCCTGGCCCTCCCTGTGGGCGCAGTACGCCTGTCCGAGCCAGAAGTTCTCGGTACAGTCGTCGCTAACGGCAGGGTTCCACTCGAGGAACGACGCAAGGGAATTCTCAGGCTGTGTGACGTCAATGACCTGGTGTCTAACCACCAGTCCACTCCTACCCACCCAATAATACTTCGTTCCATGGACACCGAGGTGCCCTCTGCGGAGGAGTGAAAAAAAAAAAAAAAAAAAGGTGTTGAGAACATTATGCCAGAGTATCTGGATAGGCCGTTCTGCGGTCGATTGAACTGCCGCTTTCAGATTCCGCCGGAAGCTGCGATTATACTCGTGGAAGATCTGTCCATCGGCCATTGTATTGTTGATGAGAAGGCGAGAGTAAGGGATATTGGTGATATCTGGGTGTCAAGGGAATAGCTGTGTATTTGGGGTTTCGACAAGAATGATGTCAAGTTTGCGCATTGGGGTGACTGGAAGACCGGAAACTGGATATATGATACGACAGGAGGGTTCATTATAAGATGATGAAAGTGTTGGACATTTTATATTTGCTTCTGGCAGCCAGCGAGGTCGGGTGAATGAGTCTTTATAGACACGAACAGTCGCCCAATCTAAGGAACGACGATGAGCTGCTATTTTGAGGCTTCAGTCTCCCATAAAATGACATCCTAACTTCACGAATCAGGCGTTAAGAATTGCCGCGCTCTCGGCGCCATCCCATAAGGAAGCGACCGGGAGCACCAGCCTGGGACGTGACCGGGTAGACCTGCAGGCGATGTGAGTTGTGAATTTCAGTCGTCCTGGCAGATGCAATCAACGCCCCCTGGATTGGCTCTGAACCTCCAGTTCCTGAGGGTTCCATCCCAATCCCAAGGCCCGCATAATGGGTTGGCGGCAAGACTAACGCGGCCTACACTTAGAGCGTATTCTTAGTCTCCATGATGGGAGGACGCTCCTATCGAATGTGGTTCAGCTCTCAGAGTGCATCAATACTTTGCAAGTGTCGCTTGATATTTACGAGGACCTCTCATTTTCGAGTCAGCCTTCATAAATTTAGCGGAGAGATTATTTCATGAAATGCAGGGATGGGTCCATCTCGAAAAGCCCTCAAAAACGATGGGCGCACATATTGTCTCAATGTATGGGATTGCCTCGATTCACCAATTGATCAGTGTATTAACACTATGAATAATTGCATCGGACTCGAGTGTTTTTGGACTTGCAACACATCTCCAATGTCCTGGAGGAACCTCCCTTCATTGTTGTCCTCGTTGGTGGGGGCCTCAAATTGATTGATCAATGCGTTTGGACCTAAAGTCTAAGGCATCAACACCCTGGCCCTGGCCCTGACCCTCTCTGCCTTGCGTTCACTGGGTGCAGGAGCTGATTTGCACGATTCGAGGTCTTCGTGAGCCTCAACTTTATTTTTCCCAGACAAGGACGCACATTTTTCTCCACGCCTCGAAAGGTTTTATGCCAAACATCGGAAAAGCTGTATCCTGTTGAAAGCAGGTGGCCCAGATGTATCACACCTTCTGCCCACTCTGCGGAGTTATGCTCTCTACTTGCTCCAATGAAAATGGCCCTCTGCCCCCAATCGAAAAGCTACCATGGAACTTCGAAGTCCGCGCAGGTATGTAGCTAAAACTCTAGGTGCCAAAGTCTTGATACTGTCACTCACTGCGAAATCTAGTGAGTCTCACTCCTGCGAATAGTCCACTCCCGACTTTATCCGGAGTTGGTATAATCGAAGCGGATTGCTTGCAAGCTAGTCCTGACCCTTCAGCCTCTTACATCGATAATCCGGGCTCTCTCGAGACACATGAGATCTTGTTGGCCTCTCTGGCATCATCGTCAATTTTCTTTCATGATGTTTGTTGGCGTCTTTTACTCTCCCGCCTTTCTGGTGATACTGGGGCCGGAACATGTCAGCTTGATCCGCTCCATGTTGGTCGCCACCTCCTCTACCTTCTGCGTTGCTTTCCTCATGATCGCTATGGCGGACTGCTCACTCGCCATGATTATGGCGGCGCATCACAGTTCCGTAAAAGCTACGGCTACGCCAGAGGCGGCTACGAGAGGGGTCTCCCTGATGAGTGGCAATTTCTCGTAGCTGATCCAATGGTGGATATAATTAGCATTACCGACATGTCTTCTACCATGTTATTGAATTCAGATCAATCAGGGATGGACCTTCAGCAGATTTCAGCTGAAGATCCCTTTGGATATCTTCCTGCGGAAATCCTCGATATACTCCTTACGAAGTTGACATCTACTGACCTCTGCAGTCTTCGTCTCGCATCTAGAGTCGTTGCTGGCGCCTCATCCCCGGGACGGCTTTCCCAGGCTTTCTGGAGGAGCCGGTTTGCTGATCACCATGAGATGGGTTTCTTTCTCGGAGGCCAACGTCAATCTATATCTCGGACAAGCATAGACTGGTATAGGCTGTACGCATTTCTCCGAAAATCCCTAGCGAGCAATAACAATAACAATAACAATAACTCTCCTGCCCGTGGGTTGTTGAATAAGAGACGCATCTGGAACGGCTTATCCGATTTATCTGCATCGCTACGTCCTCTTCTAGAGGCCTCGACTTGCGGAATTCCGGCCCCTTTAGACGCTCCATTCCCAGAAGGCTATCAAAGGGGCGCCTTCATGCGAAGCCATGCGCCCCCCACATCTTTCCGTCAACATCATGTCGTCCTCCTACCGAGCTCGCCGCTTCGTCTATCTGTGTCTTTTGTCAACTTTCACTGTAGACGCTACGTTTCTGGAATCAAGCTGCGGGGCCATGACGGCCGAGATTGGCGGGTACCACAGTTTGGCCAGGCAGGCCTTATAATCCCAGCAGCAGAGGAACATCTTGACTTATCTTCGCCAGAAGCCATTACGTCTATTAAGATATACAGTATCGATGATGGAATAGTGGGAATCGAGTTTCTCACAGAAGCTCGCGGGCTGAAACCCGGTCTAGTTGGCAGTGCATCCAATCCAGATACCGCAGTTGCCGACCTGGTTCCCAGCATATCAGGGGGCGTACGAGGCTTCACTCTTACTTTCGATGTATGGACTTATCCCCTCTCCTCTCTATATGCCTATACGCTTGCTTATTTAACTAGGTGTGTAAATGCATTTCTTTTGGGCTCGTTGAGTCTTCTGTTGAGAGTCCTATTGTGAAGTCCGCCGATAATATATCAGAAGACTCGGCAGTCCCACAAAAGGAAGCAATCCTGTGGAAACCAGAGCCTCCCCTCGATAGCCGCATTGAATTAAGTTATCCATCTGGCAAGCCCAGCCGACCGGCTGCAGATGGCTCGGTTGTTCGTCTGAACATGGACTTTGGCGGGCCAATGGGCAACCGGCTGGCCCAGCTTAATCGGGTAGTTACTCTGTTTAACACATCCGATCGTCTGCCTGTTGGTTTTGGGTTTATCTACGACGATGGCAAAGACGTTTTCTATGGCCCAAGGAGCATCACAGAGGAAATCGATCTCCAAATGCCATGTTTGGAGATGTCGTTCTCTATAAAGGGGAGGCTCGGTGAGCGTATAACTGAGATACAAGGTCTCGGCTGGGTTCCGATGGGGGAACCTGGTCTTAGAGGCTTCAAGGTAAGGGCGTGTCCCCCGGTCTCTGTTACCTGTCAATTGGCCTTACCTGATTGTTAGTTTACAACAAATTTCGGATCACAATATTTTTTCGCTACCCCCACTCGGCAAAATAGATGTCTGCCCTCGGAGTTTCAGGCATTCACAACATTCCGGTTTACTCCTGATAAACCTTTAGTTGGCCTCGTGGCAGAGATCAAGGTAAGAGGAATTTCAAGTATTGTATCGCTGCCCTAGGTTAGAAGATTTCCAATGCTAACACTTACCTTGCGTATTCAGGGTTTTGATAGGGAATTGACAGCAATAGGGGTACACAGTTCACAGGCACCCGCACCCGCGACTTTAGCTACCGCTACAGCCCCCGTTTCTCTATCACCATCCCCTACAATCCCCATCTTAAAGGAGCACTTACAAATGGCTTCTTACATGGCTCATGCATGTGCCTGCTTTACTAGTGCTACAATTCAAAATGTCCGGCATATTAAGTTTTCCTCAGGGGCTCAAAACTGTTCACGCCCACCTGACTCTCTATCAGGCCTCTTCCTCCAGTATGTGAATCCGCTACAGGATACATATATCGGGCAGTGGTTCAAGGAGGTAGACTCTGTAGATATCGAAGAGGGAGACTATATTATCCATATCAGAGTGTGGTATGCCCGAGACGGAACTAATGATAGAACCATCCCAAGAAGTGTCTTGCGTGTGAACTTTCGGCAGGCCAGAGGAATTGAGATCTCAACTTTCAGGGGCTTCACAAAACGGGTTCTTTGCGGTGAGATAGACTCTACACCCGATCTTGAATATTATACAAACCCCTTGGAGCAATTTGTGAGTTCTAGCCTTACCTACTTATATCTAATATATGCTACGAACGCTAATACAGGGGTTGGGGCAGGATGGCATGATATGGAGTTTCGCGTCCTATTCGGACGACCTACAAGTTTCACGACGACCAAGTAAAGGCAGTCCCCACATTACTAGCCTCATTTTTGATGGCGCATCACATTTGAATCCTGATGCGAAGCATGATTTCCGACGGTTTCTGTGGACGGATTTTGACCGCCGGGGCGATGAAGTGTCGTTATCATCAATTGATGTGTTTTTCAGCGAGACGCATTTAACAGGTCTAAGATTCCTTTACGGACCTAATACGGAGAGGCATATAGGCCCATGCGAAGGTGAGAGGACCCGCCTCGACTTACAAGTAGACGCGGGCGAATTTATCGTGGGAATGGACTTCTGCATCGGTTTAAACCCTGTTTTTCTCATTGTATGTGTTTCCCCAACGATATGGGCCCCAGCTTCGGCCCAAGTTGCTTTGCATCTTCGACGACCTCTCTAGTCTACTAATATAGTTGTCTAGCTCCACACAAACCTTGGTAGGAGCATGAGAATGTCCCATTCTCGCACCGAGTTGACGGGGATAGAGGGGACAAACCCGGCGAGGCGTATCCTACCATCTTCTCCAAACCTCGTGAGGACACAGAATATGATGGAGCAAGGCCAAGGCGCCGGAGGTAGCTCGATCACACAACCGGCCCCTGGTAACGAGGCTTGCCGTGGTATCTGGGCACTGTGTCTCACTTATTTTCCAAATGCGCTGTATCTTGGGGATATGGGACTAATATTCGCGCGAGACGGCCCCAAAACAACAAGTCTATGATCCAGTGAGATCCTGCGAGAGAATTCTGGGGTGCTCGAGGCGTTCTATCTGACTAGACCAATCAACACTGGTTGCGCGTGCCGGCATTGATGTCAGCGCTCAGCCTTGAAATGCTTTCCACTTCGGCCTCGGGGCCGTGTTTGTTAATAGCTGCGAGTCCCAAGAGTTCCTGTGGTAGCTACTTGGTTTTTTTGGTCGGGTTGGGGGTCTCTTCAGTCTGAAGTTTAATCATTGTTCAATGGAATTCCACTTCAATAAAATTTTCCACTTTTAAAATAAAAGAAGAAATGATTCTCTTGTTTTAATTCTCTCTCTCTCTCTCTCTCTCTCTCTCTCTCTCTCTCTCTCTCTCTCTCTCTCTCTCTCTCTCTCTCTCTCCGCATCATCCTTTGCATCATTCCTTTCAGCTCAACTCGCAATCAGGCGCAGCCAACGAATGCAGAATGACAATCACTTGACTCTCCCGCGAAGCGAAGATATGCGAGAGGGTGAGAGAGAGGAATAGGGATTGATGCTAGTTTTCGGGTTAGACCATCGCGAACAAGTTCTAGTCGAGCGGTGTAAGTGGTGTAAGTGCGAAGACAATATTTCTCAGAGTGAGTCTTTGCGCTCTGCTGCCTGAGGCAGAAGTGGGGGAGGTGTCGTCTGTCGTTGGTCGTCGGTCGTCGTCGGCTTGAAACTGGGGGCTAAAAACAGACATCTCCACGTACCCCAATGCCAATGGGTGGGGGATCAATCTCAATCTAACTCGACCAGTGGAGAAAATGGTGGCTTGCAATGTGGCAACGGGACATCAATTGATATCGGATCCTGCCAGACCGAAGTCGCACGTTGCAACATTGAACGTCAATAGTTTCAATAGTTTACAAATACAGAGGTGGTCGGCAGTTACTATATGTACGAGGTACAACGTGGTAAAATTTGCGATGCAGGTTAGCACAGAGTGCATCAGCAAGGAGGATTGGATCCGATTGACAGCCATTGCCTCAATTGAGAATTAGTTTACTACTTCGTACTTCGTACGAAACAGTGGGGGAACAATTGGTCCGCGGGGATGCAGTTGTGCCCTCTCTCCCAAGTAACCACACCAGAACGAGTGCACCATCTCCAATTGTCCAGTCCCAGCACTGCGTGGCTACACTGCACTCCACTACCCCACTAAATACCCCAGCACAGAAGAATCTTCCATGTTGAGAGTACCAATCCGCTGTGTCTTTTAACCTCGGCGTCCCACTGGTGGGTGGGTGCCTCGAGTGGGGTAAAGAACCGCCTGAACAGCCCTGGAACCACAGTGTTGCCCAGTGTCGGACCGCACCACACAGATCAATTGATCCAATTAACCTCCGAATCTCGGTATCTGGCGGCTGTGTGCAGGTCTGCCCCGGCATCAGTCGGCAAAGGAGTTGGCCTAGTCTCCTCCCAGCTTCCCCGGAAATGGGGAGATGCTCGACGACGTGGATCGCCGGGGATGCTATTTATCTCTGCAAGTTCCTCCCTCTCTTCCCCTTTTCGCAGTTTTTTTGTACGGTGTGCAGTGGTGCCCAATTCTGTGATTCGTCTCTTCTTGCCCACGAGACCAGCTAGTCCCTGTCCCTGTCCCCATCCCCCAGAGAGCAAGTCCCGAGCTCCCACTCCTCGCCTGGCCCAGCCCCTCCCCTTGTTTGCCTTTGTATTAATACCCCCGGAGAGAGAGACACCATGCGCCGCATCTCCGTCCGAAACCTCCAACGCGGCGTCCGCTGCCAATCCACCCTTCTTTCCGGAAGATCGCCACTCTGCGCCGCCTCCGCCATGAGCCCCTCTTCCTCTTCCGCCGCGCAGGCGTCCCTCGCCGTCCGCCGGCTCCATGCCACGGCGAAGCACCTCCAGATTCCCGCCCACCTCGACTCCACACCGACCAGCTACATCAAGACCCACGACAAGATCGAGAAGCCCCAGGACACCCCTTACTTCATCGACAATGAGTTCAAGGCCTCCGCCACCACCGAGTTCATCAACCTCCACGACCCCGCCACCAACAACCTCATCACCCGCGTACCCCAGATGACCGACGCCGAGCTCAAGGCCGCCGTCGCCAGCGCCGAGAAGGCTTTCCCCGCCTGGAAGGCCACCAGCGTCCTCGCCCGCCAGCAGATCATGTTCAAGTTCGTCGCCTTGATCCGCGAGAACTGGGACAGGATCGCCGCCAGCATCACCCTCGAGCAGGGCAAGACTTTCCCTGATGCCAAGGGTGATGTGCTCAGGGGTCTCCAGGTTGCTGAGGCTGCGTGCTCGGCTCCCGAGCTCCTGAAGGGAGAGGTTCTCGAGGTTGCCAAGGACATGGAGACGAGGACGTATCGTGAGCCATTGGGTGTCGTTGCCGCCATCTGCCCCTTCAGTACGTGATTATATCTCCCTTTCCCTCCATATAGCTTTCGAGTATTATTATATTGGTTATTCAGTGTACTAACTATTCTTCTTCCTATCCAGACTTCCCCGCTATGATTCCTCTATGGTGCATTCCCATTGCCACCGTTACCGGCAACACCCTCGTCCTCAAGCCCTCCGAGCGTGATCCCGGCGCCGCCATGATCCTCGCCGAGCTCGTCGCCAAGGCCGGTTTCCCGCCCGGCGTCGTTAACATCATCCACGGTGCCCACCGCGCCGTCAACTTCATCCTCGACGAGCCCGCCATCAAGGCCGTCAGCTTCGTCGGCGGCAACAAGGCCGGCGAGTACATCTTCTCCCGAGGCTCCGCCAACGGCAAGCGCGTGCAGGCCAACCTCGGCGCCAAGAACCACGCCGCCGTGCTCCCCGACGCCAACAAGAACCACTTCATCAACAGCGTCGTGGGCGCCGCCTTCGGGGCCGCCGGCCAGCGCTGCATGGCCCTCAGCACCCTCGTCTGCGTCGGCGAGACCAAGGAGTGGATCGCCGAGATCGCCGAGAGCGCCAAGGCCCTCAGCGTCAACGGCGGCTTCGAGGAGGGTGCCGATCTCGGCCCCGTCATCTCCCCCGAGAACAAGGCCCGCATCGAGGACCTCATCGCCTCCGCCGAGAAGGAGGGCGCCACCATCCTCCTCGACGGCCGCGGCTTCAAGCCCGCCAAGTACCCCAACGGCAACTGGGTCGGCCCCACCATCATCACCAACGTCACCACCGACATGCGCTGCTACAAGGAGGAGATCTTCGGCCCCGTCCTCGTCTGCCTCAACGTCGACTCCCTCGACGACGCCGTCGACCTCATCAACAAGAACGAGTACGGTAACGGCACCGCCGTCTTCACCAGCTCCGGCCCCACCGCCGAGACCTTCCGCCGCTCCATCGAGGCCGGCCAGGTCGGCATCAACGTCCCCATCCCCGTCCCCCTCCCCATGTTCTCCTTCACCGGTAACAAGAAGAGCGTTGCCGGCGGCGGCGCTAGCACCTTTTACGGAAGGCCCGGCATCAGCTTCTTCACCCAGCTCAAGACCGTCACCGCCCTCTGGAGGTCCGGCGACGCCATCTCCAAGAAGGCCGATGTGGCTATGCCCACTCAGTCGTGAGCTGGCCTGCTTGCTGGCTTCAAGTTGTAGAGTAATTGATGGGGTTTGGGCATTGTAGGGGCGAAAATCCTGGGCTGGAAACAAGGGCTTAGATTGATTTCTCAAGATTATGCTGCTCTTTTAAATGGGATAGGGCTTGTTCATGGAATGTGTACTCCGTACTGCGTACCGTGGCAATCAATTGGGTTTTATCAGAGACTAGATATTATAATGAGGACTCTTTCTTCCCCAGGCTCTCTCCGCTCTCCCCCTTCTCGAAGCAAATTCTGGGTGTAAATTATTATCAATTGACATAAGTATATTGTGCAGGAGCTACGACAACTATCAACCCGTGTATACTCGCGTATCCTTTCCTTCATCCATTGATGAAAACTCCATTTTCTTTTCCGTACCTCCACTCGCATCGCTCACGGTTCCCCAGATTTCCACCTAGTCGAAGAGGGTGAAAACAGAATAGCAACTAAAAAGGAAATAAAAATAAATAAATAAAAAAAAAGAGAAAGAAAAAGGAAAAAAAAAAAAAAAGGGGGGGGGGGAGGGGAAACAGGAAAGAAGAGAAAAAAAAAAAATTCCAAAGCCAGGCATATCATTGCAAAACTCCCTACGCTCCCGTAGATGCCTTGCTCCAAAATGAAACGGAGATGTGTAAGGGAAATTTGGGACAGTGGACAGGTTGGTTGGGAAGTAAAACGAGGCAAGCTGAACAATACAAAGGGGAAAAAAAAAGTCGAGGAGTAGCTCCCGTGTAGGACGTGTGTAATAATGAAGTCTCGTCTCCGGGCCCACATCTTAATGCACCCCATGAGACTCCGTTAATGTGGGCGTTGTTCGAGATGGGCCGTACTTGTGAATGCATGCTGATGCGGGGGAAATATGGGAGGGCGAACAGATGATTGTTTGTATGGTACAGCGTAGTTCGGCCAAACTGCCGAATTTCAGGGTTCGAGGGAAGGGGGTATCTTGAAATTCAATTAAGGCTCACTGAATTTCCCTTGGGCAGAGTCGGGGATATCTCGACAGACGAGAAATCCGAATTCGCGTTCAAAGTCTAGCGTCGGGCCCACCACTGAGCGCCGTGACTCTGAACTCCTTTCTTAAAACCCCTACGCCGGGAGCTGCAAGAAACCTTCGTAGTACGAGTCTAACCACCTCGCAGCCTCCTCACCAGAATCGTCCATGCTTGTATCCCACCGCCCAACGGAGCCAACGTAGCCGTCGGGACGCACGTTGACAATGGCCACCTCGCCAGGTCCAAGACTGCCAAGCCACTTGTTCGTGCAAAGCTTTCCCTGAGTATCTTGTTCTGGAATGTCGTCCATGTAGAAAGTCCATCGGCTATCTTGCAACAGGGCCGGGAGGTCAGAGATCTCTACGTCGGTTTTAGGCATCGTAGCTAATCACTGTTAGTTTCATTCTTCGTGGACAGAGAGATCTGCCCGGGGGGCGGGGGGTAAACTCACTGATCAAGGCAAAGGTGAACAAATGGCTGACAACAGTGTAACGTTCGGGGCGATGATAAATGTCCTCGGGAGCTGGTAGACGGGGCTGGGTTGCGTAAGATACACTTGCCGCGGCCGATAGCCTGCTAATAAACGAGTTCCTGGAAGCGATGGCCTGGCAGAAGGTCTCGAGGAACGGGCCCGACTGCTGGACATCCCACATCAGGAGGTAAATCCTGAACTGGCCAAGCATGGGAATATCGAGCTGAATATCGACGGGATTCGAGTCGATGTACCGGGTGACCTTGGCGGGTGGTAGGAGGCACCCTGGTTTCGCCTCACCCATAGCCCACAGCTGGTCGATCGGGCGGTTGATGCAGTTCTCGCCGTACTCGGCGCCGATACCCGACATGAAGCGGACGTTGGTCTTAAAGCTCTCGGCAATCGCCACAGCATCACCACCAGCAATCTGATACGCATGTTCGTAGTCGAAATTGACCAAATCCAGGGCGATCTTCCTTCGCTCCTGCTCGTAGCTCTCCATGAGGACGGGCTTCGCGAGGCCACGGATGGCAAAGTTGAGCTTCCAGGCAAGGTTCCAGGAATCGTGCATCGACGTGTTCATACCCTGAGCCGACTTCGGGGAATGAGTATGGCTTGCGTCGCCCGCGAGGAAGGCACGCAGATGGTTGTCATTGAAACGGCTCGCCACACGCTGACCGATCTGATATCGTCCGAACCACTCGAGATATTTCCAATCGATTTCATAAGGAGCCATGATCTTCTTGGCGCGTTGCATGATGAATTCTTGGCCAAGTTCTCGGCGATCAGACTTGGGTCCCAACTTCAATTCGATGTACAGCCTCGTCATATTTCGTTCTCGGGGAACTATAAGAATAGAGCCGTATTCTTTCGAGTTTACCAGTGTCTTCGACCAGATATCGGGGAAATCCGTCACGAGCTCTCCATCGAGCACGCCCCAGATCGCAGCCTGCGACATTCCTACCGGCCGGGCATCGGGTATGCTTTTTCGTACTTTTGAATGCGCACCATCGCCTAATGAGGTGTAAAATTTAGTTAACTGCTGTACTTCACAGACGCTCGTTCCGTAATTATCAAGGGAAAAAATTTTTGACATCAGATGTAGGACATAAATCTGATGGGGGATGAAAAGAGCAGGGAGAAGCGAAGCGAAATCGCAAGGGCAGCATCAAAATGGACAAGCTTACATCCGATCAAGTACTGGGTGTGGATAGATCTCCGATCCTGGGTGACATTCGTTCGGCAATTAACCTGCAGCGGTCGGCTCTTGTCCTCAGGGACGTTGTATGATTCAAAGGCTGTGTTTCGTCGAACCTCAACTCCGCGCTTCCTCATATCCTCAATGAATAGACTTTCGACCATTCCCTGATGGACAAGGAGGATATAGGGATCCAAAACATCAATGATGGGAGGGTAATGAACCTCTCGCCCTAGTCGATGAAGAGGCTCTTCGGGGGTGCTGCGCCAAAAGGAAATATCGTATACGCGGACGCCTCGTAGTAATAATAAATCAGCAAGGCGCATCTGTCTGAAGGTCTCGATCGTCTTGGGCTGTAAACCATCGGCCCTGCGGAGAGTGGTTAAAAGGAAGGGTTAGCAAAAACAAGAGAAAAGTTAAAGAAATCAAGGTTAGAAGTCGATGAAGCGCGCAATCCCCAAACAGCGGCACACCAACCCCATCGACACACGGCTTACCTTCCAACGGGAGTTTGATCAGCCCTATCGTCGATGATGGTGACCTTGATACCAAATCGGCTGAGGTTGGCAGCAAGCATCAAGCCAGCGGGCCCGGCGCCAACAACACACACTTGGCACTCTGAGGGAGGCAGGGGGAGGCTGCGGAATCTCGCGAGAGCATCCATGGTTATCTCCAAGGAGCCATCTTGTTGGCGGCCGTCGCCGTTCTGTTGTTCCGCCATGTCGGTGTCGGAATGGAGGGCTCCGGGGGCCATGATAACAGGGAAAGCAGGAGAATGAGGTGTCTTTGTCCGATCAGTAGAAATAGCGGCCTGCGCAGCAGGATTCGCCAATTATAGTGGTTATAAAGCGATTGACAGCAAGCAGGGGCGGAGTGAATATCTTCAAGGGTTGGAGGGGCGTTGCGAAGCGCAAGGCGGGGAGTGATGGCGCAAAGCTGAACTTGATTGCCTGGGGATTTTGGCGGGCGGCGTCGTGAAGGTGTTGTCGACAGGGTTCAATGCGTCGGATAGGTACGAGGTTCGGTGGATCCTATGCTTTCCCGCGATTGTCGCGATGGGAAGCGATACAAGGAAGACAAATAGAAAGAAAGTAGACAATAGAAGGGGGGTTTATGTTGACGAGAATAATATGAAGGGGCTCCGACCGCCCCGACGACGCAAGTTGCAGCTGATTTTTCCCCTTCGAACGGCACGATCAGCAGACGAACGAAGCTAAACAGTGACTGTGGTTTGCACTTGGAAACAGGTGGCGAATGGCTTGTGCGCCAGAACAAAATCGAGAGCGGCGAGTCCCTGGTGTTTTCCGTGTTTTCCCCAGACAACCTTGACAGCGGCGGTGGGGACCGAAAAAGAGACCTTTGCTCTTTTTCCCCTCTCACACACTCTCACACACAGAACGGCGAGGAGGGGAGGCTTCGGGTCCCTTTTTGCTCTTGGTCCTGGACAGCGGAATAAAAAAAGATTACGAAAATTGGGTTTGCATTGACGAGATGTCCTTTAAGAGGTTGATGGAACAACTGCAAATACAAGTAAAGTAGAGAGCGGGGAGAAAAGGCAAAGGACAAAGAGAGAAAAGGAAGGGATGGTCAACCGGAGTCGAACGTAGTCGAACACAGGCGACTTCAACTTTCTCAGAATTGCTCCTAGGCTCCTGCCTCCTACCGACAAAAATCCCCGGAGTGTCATCAAGAGATGGCACGACAACTGTGGACAATGGTCTGATTCTTGCCGATGCTTTCCCCTGCCAGGCCAGTAAGTGGCAGTAACTCCCTCGGCGACGTGTCACCCTATTGGCCCGGGCCAAGCTCATGGTCTGGAAGGCGCGTCAGAGCCGGCCGTGTCCTGCCCACAGCGAAGTACGTACCAGATTAGTGACTGCGTTTGTACTTCGTACCTTCCATCCAAATCCCAATTCAGACCGTGCTGCAGTGTACCACGACCAGCCAACACTACCTGAGATGTCGCTTCCAGCGTGCGAAATAGTGTAGTGTCCACTGCTGGGGTACACCAGACGGCACTACACTACGTACTCTACACTTAGCACCCGCGCAATGCACCCTACGCCTGGAAGCAGTTTCCATCAATATCTCAACGACTAAGTACTCCCCCCCGTCCTCCAGACTGTGAATGTGAGTCGCGACTGCCAGGACCTGTGGCTGGGACAACCTGGGCAGTACGAGGTACAGAGGAACTCCGTACTTCGCACAAACAAACACCTGGCAGCAGAGACCATCGTTGGAATGAAGCAGCGAGACAGGAGCTGCTTACGAAGGCGCGTTGTTCCATTGGGATATCGATTTTGATGCCGCATAGTCTAGACCATTCAAAAGTCTTTCTCGATCCGGTGACCGCCTGGAACCCATCCAAACCGGCGGGATCAAAAGCATCAATCAATCCACTAGCCAAGCCTAGTTCCTGTTTAGGTCTTCTCGAACACTTGTGACCCCGAGTCCTATCTTTACTCACAAGTCAGGACCCAACCACATCCTCGGATCCTACAATATTATATCGCTGCTGCATATGTAATATTGATCCCTCCCCAACATCGTACTATAAATGTACAATCCGAGGCCCACCATCTCATCTTGCAACTGTGCCTGCTCATTTTGATATCATTTGATATTGGGTCAACACGTCGTCCCAGGAAGCCAGCTGTACTCCATAATCAATAATACCACCACAGACCACCACAGACACCGGCATTGAGTTGCTAGCATATCAATGGCTGGCAATCATATGCATTAAGCTCGGCGCATTGGCCAAGATGGCACCGAAAGCCGGATTCCCTCCAGACATGGTACCATTCGGCGTACCCAGTTTACTTCATACGGTCTTTTGGTGTTGTGAATCACAAGCCTAGGGAATCTTTGAGGACGCTCTCTCTACATTTGGAATTGTAAGCCTTAATCAAGGCCGCTGCAGGGCTGTGTGCCTGGCCATGTAATCTACAGACGCAGGAGACATGCATCCCGTGGGCGCCCTCGTCCTTATCATCCTTGTCTCTTACGAGCCGTTTGGACTTTCGTGCCACGCTCGCTCGATTGAGATGTCATACACGACGACGTAATCTACCGCTCGCAGCAGCGTCCTCAATTGTCTCCAATCTTCCTCCTACCTCGGCGCCGGTTTTGACTAGAGCTTACAAATTCGACGCAAGAGTGTGGAGGTTAATCGTTCGCATCCTGCTCTTGTCCTCTGCCGTGGTCCTTCTAGAACCTCAACAATCCGCTCGATGGTGTGGAGTTACAAAGTCTTCAAAGTCGTATCTAGCGACGAACGCTAGGCCCGCACTCGTACGATCAATGCTTTGCCACTAGCGTCTGGAGACCAGCCCCCCACCGCACTACGAAGTAATACACCGCACTCACTAGTGTACACATCTCCTAGTACGACTTCGAAATCTGGAGGTGTGTCGACATCAATCGATGCCTTGGACCCAAGGCATGGTGGAGGCTCCAGGCGGCCTCGATTAATTCGAAATGTGTTCTAGAGCCCGTCTGGATGCTTTAGCCGCAGGACGGAGCATTAGTCGGGACGGACGGCCTGCACCATATTTGGATAGATCCATCTCGCATCATGTCCGGAGTACGAAGTATAGGCGCCTCTTACGAGGATTGGGATTCAGAAGGATTGTCGGGATTAGAAGTGTTGCTCGAGATTGGGTGGTCGACGTTGGATTTAACTTCTCCTGTTCCAAGACGTTTTCCAAACGCACGGCTCCATCTACCCGCAGAGCCCCATGACCAAGAAGGCCCAATGTCTCGAGAGTATGCCATCGACCCAAACACGCCAGGCAATGTACGGAGTAGTGTAGTAACGTAGTATCCAAATGTTATTAGAATGGCTATTTAAACAATATGTATTAAGAAAATGTGGTCTCCGTTTCGAGACGTCAAAATGTATATACATTGGGGTTATTAACACATTCGACGGATATTGGTAGGGTATCATGAGAAAAACAAGGAAAGGAAGATGGAAAAATGCAAGGTGATACGGGGCTTGGCGCCATCTTGGCTGCCCCCTAGGCTCGCGTCGGTATTAATTACCACAAGAAGGCACCAGCAAGAGTGACAAGACAGAGCCAGCGCGCCCCGCCCCGCCAGTCCAGCGAGGCGGCACCGCCGATTCCATCCTCCGGCGTCGCCTCGGGTTTCTGTCCGCCGAGGCCGTTTTCGCCGTCGAACTCGTCCGGGAGAATAACCTCGACCGTCGTGGTGTCGCCAGGAGCGAAGAGGACGCCGACGGCTTGCGTGGAGGACATGTCAATATCTTCGGGTGCCATCATATTGTTGTTGACCTGGTCGCAGGACGGCCGGGCGTCCATCTCGCTGATGCGGTTTGTCACGGCGATGGGCAGGTCGAGAATCGTGTAGTGCTCTGCGTCGTTTAGTCGGAAAGATTGCCGGATAGAAATCTATGTATGTATGAACTAATATTAGTATATGGGGAATAGTGAGTGTACAAGGGTGCAGCGGGGTTTTTTTTTTTTAACTCCGATATTGCCGGGTTTCCTCTTCTGCTCTGTCTAGTGTAGGGTCCGGCCGGAGTGGACCGGGGAGTGGACCGGGGACTGCACCACACTACCTGCTCAGAAATACGGAGTACGTGTGTGGGGGTGGGTGGATGCTCGTCTCACATTATAAACGCCTCGGTCACTATCCGCGTCCTTGGGCTGGCCATCCCCCACGAGGCAGTCGGGCCATAGCCAATTGATGTGCTTGACAGTGCTGCCGGGCTCCTGAGCCATGATGTCGCCGTCCACGGCCTCGGTGAGATTTAACACGGTAAAGTTCCTTCCGGTATTGTAGCTGGAGAGGAAGATGGTGATATTGTGTATTAAGCTTGGGCTTACGTCGACGTACGGCGGCAGGTTTAGCTTGCCATTGGCGGTAACATCGAGGGAGATGTGAAGGGTTTCTAGAATCAACGGTTGCGTTAGTTCTAAGCGATATCCCATCGCACACCCGCCCCGAATATTGAAGTCCCGCTTTCCCCCGGTGCGAGTTGACACTATTCCCAGCAAGCCCACCACATACCTCCACCCAAGGGTGTCCCCGGTTGCGGGGCATTCACGACGGCGAAACCTGGTGTAAAGATTTGACCGCCAGAAACGACAAAAGACTGCGCCGAGCAGTAAACTGCTAGGAGAGGCAGAACAGCTGCCAGTTTTCCTAACGGCAGCATTTAGGCAAAAAAAAGTAGCGGCGATATTATGAGACGGTGATTCTAGTTGGTATGCGGGGAGGCGGTCGGCAGCGGAGTGTTTTTTCCCCCTTATCTTCTTTTTCCGCAGAATAGAGAAGGAAGAGAAGCAAACGCAAGACTAGGGGGGTTTTTGGCAGAGGGGAATTATGGGGGAAGAGAAGGCATATTTAGCCAGAACAGCGATGCTGGGATTTGCCATGATCGTCATCAAAGGGGGCCGTTTCAAAGGGGCGTGAGGGAAGTGAAACGGGATCCAGATCCGAGAGACCAGGGTTGCGGATAGGTGAAGTCCCCTTTCCATTCTACACTACGACGTAACTAAGAAAAAGGCAATACAATCAAAACGTTGGTGGTTTATTTCCTCTATGGCTGTGGTAGGGAGAGCGTAGGGCATTGGATGAAGGACGGGAATTGATGTGTGATGGTTGGACGGATTCTATAACTCCGTCCTCGACGAGAAAAGACCCTAGTTATCCAATTTCGCATTCTACTAGCCGTCGAACGATACGAAGTATTCCGATTCTCTATGGCCAGGGAGGCGCGTCAACGCATATTCTAACTGAACTGATTAGAGGAGTTGAAGAATCAAATGCTAAAGCCCAGGTTTCTCCACGTCAACTTTTCTTTTCTTCCAAAGCCCTCAGTAAATATAATATAGATTTTCCTCTGATCCAAGGCGCTCAATCATCTCGGTTGCAAATAATCCAAGTCTGGCGCTTTGACAGGCCCGACAAAAGGTCACGGAGTATCGTCTTTGTGAAAGCTCTCGCCAAGGTCGCATCTCTTCTGGACCAGCAAGTCTTGGGCTGTCTCCAACGTTGCTTGCAGTGGCAATCGAAGGGTTGATCCAAGCTCCGTTTCAGATTCCAGATGCCAGATTCCAGATTTCAAAATCCGCAATGCAGCCCGGTTCCGGATGTTGGGTCCCATGCATAGCGCAAGGCTTGACGAATAGGAAGAGGCCAGCCAGCAAGACATGCCAAGGTGGGAAAAGCGGGATTGTGACTTTGGGTCACGACTCGCAGTATAGGGCAAAGACAAAGAATGGAAACGGGTGGAACCAGGTAATTACGAAGTAATCTTACGAAGAAGGCAGTTGGATGAATACAGAGTACAAAGTTCACCAAAGGAAACTGGGATCTGGACCGGAAGGAAGAAAGACGAAGTACGGAATAAGTTGCAAGATAGATCCCGATCTCAAGGCTTCATACGTCGAAATCGGTTGGATCGTGGAGCCGAGAACCATGACTACTTCGTATGCGTACTTCGTATGACGAGATTGGTGGATTGACTAGGGTTGCCTCGCTCATTTGAAAGATCATTTAATATGTCTAACTAGGACTGATGACCCCATACCGAACAAACAACAACGCCAGGCAAATTGAACACGAAGCATACGGCGGCTCCTCCCCGTTCACCGACGGGCTGTGACAGTGTGGCAAGACAGAATAAAAGAAAACATCGATGATTGGGCCGATCAATTTAGGAGCTTCGAGGCCTGGGTAGACCAGCCCTGCAGCGCTCAGGTACGTTTAGTCCATACTACATTCATACGCACAAAGATTGATGGTGTGGAAGAGAGGGCTTAACACTCTAGCCGGTCTCTTCAGCTGGACCCGCCATCTCCGTGTCCGGTTTCAACGCAGCCTCCTGCCTTCCCTCCGATTCCGCATCACCATCGCCGTCGCCGTCGCCTGAAACGGCCTCGTCTCTATCGGGAAACTTGTCCACTACCACTCGCATCGGAAATCGGACATAAACCTTGTGGTAGGCGTAACCATGGTCGTGACCATGAGAGATTAGCATCGGTCGGGTCATTAGATCGACAGGACGCCCGTCCACTGTCCATGACGCGCCATTCGTCAGTTAAAAAACAAGGATGACATTAAATGGATAAATAAACAAATTGAAGGGAAGAAAGAAAAAAAAAAGATCGCTGTCAAGGGAGGAGAGGACAATGGAAGATCACGAAGAAGGAAGACCACTTACTCAGCTCCTCACCTCCGCAATGGGCACCCTTGCTCAACGCTATGGTGCCTTTCGATCGACTTGAAATGTCTTTTTTGGGGTCCCTGAAGAGGAAGCCATGAATCGCTTTGGTCTCTGGGTGCCCGAAGACAACGGACCAGTCAGTTCTGTCGAGATGCATACAAAAGTCGGCCTCGACAGCCGATTTGACGATCCGCAGCAGCCTCTCATTCAAGTCATCCTGGCTGAAGAGCCCTGTGATGTGGAAAAATGGACCCAGCTCCTCCTTCATGGCGTTCATGACCATCCGATAATCGAGACGGGCCTCGTGCTGTGTGGTCTCTCGAATAAGACCAACCGTCAAGTTCCTCCAAATATGGTAGCGGAGAGTCCACTCGGCGTCGGATTCGCTTGCCAATGCTAACATTATTGTTATTTGGGTTTCATCTCTGCCATCTTGGACAAGGAGAGTGTGTAAATGGAGGTAGTGGAGAAAGGAACGAGGTAGACTTACGCGCACCAAGACGTCTCAGCATAGAGTAGGCTTCCCAGTGCTCACCAAGCCACGGTCCCTGGGCCTTTGAGAAGATGTGGTCATCCAATATGTGCCAGATCCAGGCCTCAAATAGTAGACACGACCACGACCTTGGTGGGCCAATTTCGAGATATCGCTTGGCTTTTGGCGCCCAGTGGATCAGCTTCTCTTGGACAGCAGGTGTCAGGCTCTCCCAGAAAATCTGCTCTGGGAAATAGTACTCCGACAAGTATTCAATATCGTCCATTAGGTGCCTCCAAATAGTCACAACTTGACCGGTAGTTTGAAAGCAGTGGAAGTGTTGCACTGGGCGGGCTGCATAGTAGGACATTTGACGGCGGTTTAGCGATAGCTCGTCAGTTCGGGCCAGCTCTGGCTGCTCAGATATGGCAACCTTGAGTACGGCTTTGGTCTTGATTAGCTCCGCTTCTGAGCTGCTCAGCTGGTCCTCCAGCCGCTGAATCCTGGAGGCCATCTCGGCCTTATCGGTATCTTTTCCTTCTGCACAGCTTTTGTGCTCCTCCAATTGCTGAATCTTGGAAAGAATATTGGAGGTGCTCATGGGGTGGGATGCATCCAGTTCAGGAAGCATGTTGAAGGTGCTAATGGTGCTGTTAGGTGGAGTTGGCTCAGGAGGCATCTTGAAGGTGCTATTCTGATCGTTGAGGTTGGTGCCTCTTCGGGTTTTCATTTCCCGGTCACAGGATCTCTTTCGCTTCATGGGAACGTCAGATAGAACCCTAATGGGATGGGAGTCTGTTGGAGAAGTATGTGTGGACGCAAAAATGTGGAGGAAGCAGGCAAACAGAGTTAGGGGGATCGAAACATCAAATAAGTGGAGGTATCAAAGAAGCGGAGACAGAAAAGTAGTGGACATAGCAAAGGAATGGACATAGCAAAGGAACGGACATAGGAAAGGAATGGACATAGGAAAGGAGTGAACATACAGATATGGAGACATGAAAGAAGTCGAAATAGGGAAGGAGGCACAAGCGCTCAGGTGGCAGAAATGTCAAACACCAAAGCATAAACATAAGTCAAGGAGAAACATGAAAGAAGAAGAAACAGGGAAGAAGGAGAAACATCAGAGACGCAGCAGGAACAGGAAGAATGACAACCCGGGAAGAAGGACAAACGGGAAAGCTGCAGAAATACGAGCCGAAGGAGCAACAAACTCTGTTGAACAGGCAAGACCAACTACCTGTAGCCCCATTTACAACCTACCCATGGTTATAAGACGGCCCCATCCCGAGCCAGGTAAGCCTAAGGCTAGTCCTTGCCCTCCTCCCCTCCTCCCCGCCACGTACATCCTCGCTACAAGGAAAGGGCTTACAGATGACATTCAAGCTTGCTATTCGCTGTTAAGATGTCTTCGGTAGCAGGGCAACGGGCGGCCTTGCCACAGGTTCGTGATTTTATCGTTGTCTCAATCGATTTCGGGACTACGTAAGTGCCCCGACGCCCTGAAATTGTCTAGAAATACATACCTGCTAATCCCGCGGACAGGTACTCCGGGATGGCATATGCCCGTCCCCGCAACCTGGCGCCGATTGTTGTTCAGGGCTGGCCTGAAGGAAGCTTGGAATCCCTCGAGCCGGAACTAAAGGCACCGACGTCTCTCAGTATGCCCTCAAATGCTAATGTCAACGCTATTGTCAACGCTACTGTCAACACTACCGTCCGCTGGGGACATGATGCTCACGAAAGCGATAACCCCTTTGCCCTGTTTAAACTTCTGCTGATGTACCCATATGACCTCCCATCGACGATACGAAGTGCGCCAGCTTTTCGTGACGCGCTCGACAGGACTTGCAGGCTTAACATGACTGCCAAAGATCTAGCTAGCGTTTACCTTCGCCAGCTTTGGCAGCACTTCTTGAGCTTCTCTCAAGTAAAAGATTCTGAGAAGGAGAAGATGCGAATTGTGGTGACACTGCCAGCTGGGTGGCCTGACGTGATAAGTGTGAGAATGAAGGACATCCTCGCTCGGGCGGGTATTCTCGACGCCGTACCAAGCTACGATCTCCGGTTCCTTCGGGAACCTCAGGCCGCGGCTCTAGCTTTGGTACATGACGCCAACGATTCCTCTATTTTAGAGGTAAGACCGAAAATCGGATCGAACTTGAAGCTGTGCTGACCTCCTCATAGGCTACCGACATTGTCATGGTGTGCGACTGCGGTGGCGGCACCGTCGTAGGCAACCTCGGATTGAGCTCACCCCCTTCCATCTTCTATTTCCCAGGCCTAACTTAGTGTACACAGGACTCAATTGTATACGAAGTTACGTCGGTCGCACCGCTCCGCTTTAAGGAGATCCTGCCATGCCAGGGCGAGTATTCCGGTGTGGCATTTATGAAGGACACCTTTATAGAAATTTTGAAGGCGAAGATGGCAGATACCCCCTGTATCCAGGACCCCGAGTCTATCCCGAAGGCGGACCTTCAAAAGCTAGCCTACAAAAGCTGGGACCTGGGCATCATGAGGAAGTTTTCTGGGCATGAGGCATCTGTCAAGGTCGGCATTCCTCTAGACCTGTCGACAGACGGAAGAGAAGACCACTCCGTCCTATTCTCCAAGTTAGTTGCAGCTACTTCTGTCTTTTCTGCCTACTGTCTGTGAGCTATACTAACGAAGCGACAAGAGGGGAGATTGTCAAATTAATGGGCGACACGATTCAGACTATCCACCGTCTGATCATGGGACAGAACTTCTCTGTGTTGAAAAAGACACAGGGTGCACAAACAGCGAAGGTAAGGCGAATTCTTATTGCTCGTTCACGTTTCATGGCTGCCAAGCTAATATCTACATGCCTAGTACCTCTTTCTTTCGGGTGGGTTTGGTGGAAGTCCCTATCTGCAGGCTTATTTGGGGGAAAAAATCCCCGATATCGAAGTACGGTGGCACAATGTACCTGAACTTGGGTAAGCTTACCTGCCCCCAAGGCCACGCCCTTCCTGTTGCTTCTGACACGTAATGGATGCAAAGATGGGCCGCTGTATGCCGAGGGGCTGTTCTACATGGATTGGACATTGGGAGTCAATCCTCGGCCGGCATCGCGCCCGACGGCTACAGTCTTCAATTAAGAAATGGCACTATCCGGCCCATACTTCAACGAGTTAGTGCCCTACTTATCTGGAGTACTGTAGTGCGATTTTCTTACGATATATTCTGTTAGGGTCATCCTCTTCCGGCCTACATTCGACTCTATCCCGAAGACTTCTTCACTGTCTCCTGCACAGCGGTGGATGGTGGCCCCACTCAACGGCAGCTTCAGCTGAACATAATCCGCCTCCCCCAAGGCGCGGTGAACGATAGGGCATGCGAGATCACTTTATCCCCTAACGTTCTCGAACCGGAGCTGGAAATAATTGTGGACGGCGACTCAGTGAGATTTGGTATCAGGTCTAAGGGCATGCTGCAAGGACCTGATAGCGTGAGGGTTCTCCATTACATGCAACCAGAATGATCAATGATGCATGTTTCGCCGTCTTCAAACAGTTTGAAGTCCCAGGTCTCGGTGCTGAAGAGAGTGATGGGTATTCAGGAGCTGCGTGATTTGGCGAGCTATTGCGCGGGAAGCAGACCTATTTCGGGGGCATAGGTGTGTTGTTAAATAGTTTCTCGGTTACGGCCATCAAAAGATGTTTTCCATCGTTATATCAGTGACTGAAATGCCATTGCCATTTGCTTGGATGTCCACCAGGTTTGAAGATGGATCACTGGACCACGGTTGGAGGAGGATTGAGGTCGAGGTCGATAACCACATCACGTGACGAAACTGGTCATGCTCGCTCCAAGTTCCCTGTTCAAGCGACCAAAGTGCACAACACAGGCTCAAGCGCTCAAGCGCTCAAGCGAACTTCTTATAAGCGGCCTTCTCGAAGCTATCAATCCATCCATTCATCGCCGATCCGCCCTGCGACATTTACTTTGTATGCACCGAGAATCTACTGCCAAATGGTACGTGAGTAACCCGAGCACCACACGTTGGCCCAAGAGCTCGGCATCTCTCTTGGAGCTGCGAGCCGGGAGCACGACCTTTGAAAATACCTTCTCGCGACTGAGATCTGGATCTGCCTTCCGCATGAGGCGGCGTAAACCTTAGGTAGTCATGCATACCTAGCACATCTTCTCAAAACCCTTACGGAAACTGATTGGGCTTGGATCTATCTCTCTACAAAGGTATTCTACGTACTCTGTCGGTCGTGGTCGGATCTCTCAAAGCTCTCTCGACTAGAACCTCCCATCACTACCCGATTTGGCCGCCAGCACTTGCAACCAGGAAACAGGAACCTCTGGCTCCCAACTAATATCGACCTTGAGTGACCAAGTCTAGTTCAACATGAATAGAAGTCGCCAGTTGGCGCATCTGCGCGTCCTCTCTAATCATGCTAAGCCACTGTGTAGCCTGCATCGCTCACTCCACCATGCTTCAGCTTCACGAACAATCCATCAACGCCAACGAGCTGCTCTCCAACTTCAATCTCCGAAATCCTGGCAAGCTTGTCGACGATGGAAAAGCTCTTTGAACCATAGAAATCTTGGGAAAATTCTGCGTATCTCTGATGAGGTTTCACATGCCGTTGCCTCTAACCAACCAGTTGTCGCATTGGAGTCCACCATTTACACCCACGGCGCACTCGGTCAGGATCTTGAACTCGAAAGGATTGTCCGGGAAAATGGAGGCATCCCTGCCGTCGTCGGTATCTTGGACGGTGTACCAACGGTCGGCCTTACTCCCGAGGAGATAGATCGGATGGTCAACGAGGGCAAACCCGTCAAGGCGTCGAGGAGGGATATCGCGTATCTAGTTGGAAGGGTAAGTTCTCCGTATTTGATTTCCTCTCTGTTGGCCTTTGCTTCACCGCAACCCTTCCCTTGAGCCTCCACTTCTTAGCACCTAGAGAAACCCCCTTCCCTCCATGATCTTCGACTTCACCTGCGTCTTCCCTATCCTATCCGCAATTCTAAAATGACAACCCACCCCTGGCCCAACACACAACACGTACATGATTGAGTAGATCGCCGGGATTCTCATTCCATTTTCTCTCTCCTCCTTATATAGGGTCTATTAAGTCGAGGCATTCATGGCGGCACCACCATCGCGGGAACCATGCTGCTGGCGAGAATCGCTGGCATCCGAGTCTTTGGTACTGGCGGTCTTGGAGGTGTTCATAGAGGTGGCCAGGACTCCCTTGACATCTCTGCCGACCTCACAGAGCTTGGAAGGACGCGAGTGGCTGTAGTGAGCAGCGGCTGCAAGGGGTTTTTGGACATCCCACGTACCTTAGAATACCTCGAGACGGAAGGAACCTTGGTCGCCACATTTGCGGATGGTCGCGAGGGCGATGTCGACTTCCCCGCTTTTTGGGCCCGCGAGAGCGGCACGAAAAGCCCTGCCGTGGTCCGGGATGAGAAAGAGGCGGCTGCGATAATTTTAGCCCAGGAAAGGCTTGGGATCGAATCCGGGCTCCTATTCGCGAATCCAATCGCAGAAGCACATGCCATCCCAAGTGCTGAGATGGCAGCGGCCATTGAGACGGCCGTACGGGAAGCCTCGGAAAAGGGCTTTACCGGAAGCACTAATACACCTTTCGTGTTATCTCGGATACGAGACCTCACGGGTGGAAAGAGTGTCGAAGCCAATGTTGCTCTTGTTCGGGCAAATGTAGCCAGAGCTGCCAAGATTGCATCGGAGCTATCCAAGCTCACACGAGTAGGATCCGAGACGTCAACCTTTAAGACACAGTGAGTCTTGGGCAGAAACTATTACCTCCGACTGGGAGTGTTCGAAGCTAATCTAGACGGACCACGTAGCCCTCTTCCGACGCCCTCCTCTACCAAGAATACCCATGGTGAGAGTAAGAAGCTTGGGAAAGCAGATATTCTGGTAGCTGGTGCGGTCGCCATCGACTTGAACTGCGATTACCTTGCACAGCCAGGTTCCAGCGCCGAATCTGGCCAGAAAGATGTGATGCCGAAATTGCATACATCCAATCCTTCACGAATTAATCAGTCTGTTGGTGGCGTAGGCCACAATGTTGCCTTGGCTGCCCACCGAGTAAGTGGTGATTCAAGAGTCAGGCTTTGCAGCATGGTTGGTGATGACGTGTAAGTCTTCTTCAACAAGCCCTTCTATATTCTCCTACGAGGCTCTCTTCCTAGATCTCTGCTGACGGAGGAGGTATTAAGGGCCGGCATGACGGTTTTGTCAGGTCTTCAAGCCTGCGGCCTTGACACCAGCTACGTTCGAAAGCTTTCGGCCGACTACCATTCCTCAAGCCGCACGGCGCAATACGTTGCCGTCAATGACGCTCAGAAGAACCTGGTCATGGCAATGGCTGACATGGGCATCTTTACGCATCACTCATTCCCCGAGTATTGGAAGTCAGCCGTGGCCGGTGCGAGGCCGCAATGGCTTGTAGTCGATGGTAACTGGAGCGAGAAGGACATTCGAGCATGGATACAAGCGGCTCGGGACCACCAGTGCTCGGTGGCGTTCGAGCCAGTTTCCACGGCGAAGGCGACGAGGCTATTCTGCCCGGAGCGAGACCTTTCAAACCTGCGCGTTTACCCCAACGCGGCGATTGACATTGCGACACCGAATCACTTTGAGCTTCTCTCCATGTTCAACGCCGCGAGGGAGAACGGCTACTTCGACAACCCGGCATGGTTTAGCGTTATCGACGCATTTGGCATGCGCGGCGCGCGGGAGCGGTTCGTGACCCTGACGTCGGCCGAGATGACTGACGCGGGGATTCCCGTCCAGAGCGTCCAGCTTCTCCCGTACATCCCCACGGTCATTACAAAGATGGGACCGAAGGGAGTTCTCCTCACTACCATACTGCACAAGGACGATCCTCGTCTACGGGATCCCGATTCTGAACGGTACATCCTTACCAGGAGTTCTGGGGACCATCCGCACGTCGGCGGTATCTACATGAGGCTATTCCCGGCGGCTGAAGAGGTGCAAGACATCGTATCGGTCAACGGCGTCGGGGACACGTTCCTCGGAGTCCTGGTCGCCGGGCTGGCCAAGGGGGGCAAGGTCGAGAATCTGATTGACGTGGCACAGAAGGCGGCGATTCTTACGTTGAAGAGTAGGGAGGCCGTGAGTCCCGATCTTGGATGGCTCGAGGGGAAATTAAGAGATGCTGCGACATTGTGATGGAGCATGGCGGCAATTAGCTGATGGTGTCTCGTTGTAACATATAAACCTTATGCAATCCTTGGTTCGTCAAAAAGAATAAAGTACCCATTAAGCGAATACATTGACAATATCCTGGTCGCCTGTTTGATGGTGTTGTTACGATCGGACCTGTGCCTGTGACGTCGTTCCTAGTTGCTATTATTAGTGCGTCCATCCCTAACCGTAATAACCTTAACCTCAATCTGCTTTGCCAGCGGGGGGTCAAGCACATAGAACTACCCCGCCATACACAGACTTCACAGACTTCACAGGCTCCCCAATTGATCCCATCTCCAACGCGACGACACGCGACTTTGTCTCCCAAACCTCAACTCAACCAACATCAAATCTAAAAGCCGATTCTCAATACCCTGCCGCCGCCAGAACGGTGATAATATAGCTCGATAACCTATCCCGCACACCAAAAAACACAATCGAATTTGCTAGCATCCCTCAATTCCAACATGGACATCGACGACATCCTCCGCGAAGTCGACCCCTCCACAAGCACAGTCGGCTCCTCAACACGCGACATCCAACTCCTAACCCGCCTATGGGTCGCTGAGCGATCGGCCCCGGAGCTCTTGGAGTAAGCTTGCTGCCGTCCTTTTCTATTTTTTTTTTTTTTTCTCTTTTTCTTCTTCCAGGGAGTAACTAAAACAGAGGCTGCGGAAAAAAACGCAAAGATGGCCAAGGTCAGGGTTCTTCGAACGCATCAATGACCGGATAAAGCACCAGATCGAAAAGGTGGAAGAGATGACGGGCGACATGGATCCTAAGACAAACTTTACTCTCGTGGTGATACAGACCGAGTTGGAGCGGTACAAGTTTCTCGTGCGAAGTTATCTACGGGCGAGAATCGCCAAGGTAAAAGAAATCCCTCCCTCCTTCTCACACGCATGCGAAGAAGAAGGCCCCAAAAATTAACCAAAAATATATATATAGATCGACAAACACACCCTCCACTACCTCTCCACCCCTCCCCTCCGCAACCGCCTCTCGCCCACCGAACTCGCCTACGCAACCCGCCACCAAGCCCTCCTGCACAACCACTACCTCACCTCCTTCCTCTCCGCATTACCCCCCGCCCTGCGGAACCTCAACGACACGGCGGGCAACGTGGGAATGGTCGACGCGCCCGACGCCGAGACGGCCGTCTTCGTGCGTCTGCTGAGGGACGCCGAGGTTAGGGGGCGGGGTACGGACGAGGACTCGGTTGTGAGGGGGAGGGAGGGGGATGTTTTTGTTGTGAGGTGGGAGGGGGTTAGGGGGCTTGTGGAGGATGGGGTTGCGGAGTTGGTTTAGGGCGGCGGTGGGAGGGATGGGAGAGGGGGCACAATTTGGAGTACGGGGGCGAGATATCCAGATTCACGGGATGAAGATGGATGGAGGTAGGGGAGACAGGGTTGCGGTTATAGTGCACGAGGGCCGCCATACCAAAACCATGAGGCCCGCTCCCCGCGCAAAGGCCACGATAGGGGATACGCGTGGTTTTTGATGTGTATACAACGTTAATGAATACCCATGAATAGACTTCATCAAGAAACATGTTTCTCTCGCCCAGCTACCACGGCCTGACAGACGAAGAAGACATGGAGTCAATCAAGGCGGGAGACTATTATGCCCCCTGGTCGAGTATATTCAAGAAACAAAACCAAAACCACGAAGAGCTTACGGAAAGGGACAACGATATGGAACATCCAATGTATAGAAGGTGTCAATTTGTCTACCAGCGATGGTTTCCATGAATATGCTTATAATAAATCCCAAAAACAATTCCATAAACCATCACCAACTCCTAGCAATGCTCGCTTTATCCCTCTTTATCCCTACTCCTCTCCCATTCCAGTCTCCCATACCATGTAAAATTGTTTTTGTTTTGACCCTTCTAAAAAGTTCCAAATATTCATGGGACATCCAGGTGATGTCTCAAAATGAGTGACAAGTAGTAGAAAGAAAAACGGAAAAAGAAAAGTCATAAAAATTGAACAACAAAGGAAACAAAGAAAAAGATTTATCGCCCTCGTCGGAAGACTGACGTGGCGAGTGTGACTCCAGCCGCAAAGATCATGAAGCCAGGGAGCGAGCTAGTGGCAGGCTGCTGCCTCCGTGCCGCCTTGGGATCATCGCGCTTTTGCCCCGTCTCGCCGCGCTCGCCGGTTTTCCGCGTAGGAAGGTCCGGCAAGCCGTGAGCCGTGACGGGACGTGAGGACGCAGACGATGACGCCGAGGACATGGCAGAACGAGGCGTGTGGTAGCCGAGAAGCGCATCCTGGAGCGGAACCTTGTAGTCGTGTCGGTTCAGGAGGCCGGTCGTGCCCACTGGCTGTGGTCGTGGCTGCTGCGGCTTCGAGAATGGGACGGCTGTGGCTGGTCGGGAGTCGACGACTGCAGCTGAGCCTCCGAGCAACGGGCAGAGGTTGAAGATTGCGGACGCGGGACGCAGGATAAGAGCGGTGCTGTATCCGGACGATTGTGGCCGAGAGGGAGGCACGACAGGCTGCTGAGCTTCAAGATCGGGCTCGCTTGCTGTAGCCTCCGCTTCACTATCTGTTCCCGTCTTATCTTCGGGAGTCTCAGCCACAACTGGTTCCTCGACAACGTTGGCCGTAGTGGCATGCTCAACTTGATTCTCAGCCAGCTCTACCTCCTTGCCCTTGGGTTCGGCAAGATGAGCCGGCACAGTATCGTAGTGAACATGGTACCATGATTCGCCGTCCAGTTGTGACTGTTCGTCCGCCTTCACGTCGACCGAAAGGCCCTCGGAATCAACTAGGCCACGGTCCTTGGCTGTCTCAACAACGGTACCGGAAACAATTGGTCCGTCACTTTGGGTGATTTTGATATCAGCATCCTTGGGCGTGATTTGGTTTTCAGCCACGGAAGCCGTCTGGATATCGACTTCTTCCGCAGCTACCTTCTCGCTTGAGGATGCCTCCACTTTAACCGCCTCAGCAACGGTTGCTTCCTCAACCGTATGAGACCTTTCGGTTTCCGATTCTCCAAGAACCGCGTCGTTCTTCGATTCCTGGGCGGGATTCACGGAATCGACCTGGTCATCGCCTCGCGAGATTTCGACACTTACTTCCTCGGGTTTAGCCTGGCTTTCAACCGCGGCCGCTTTTGTCTCGGTGTCTTCGACGACTGCAATAGAGTCATTCTTCGACACCTTGACAGCATCCGCAGTATCCGCCTGGCCATCGCCCTTTGAGGTTTCAATGTCAACTTCTTTGGGCTTACCCTGGTCTTCAACCATGTCCCGTCCGATCTCTACTTCCTCAACCGTCGCCAGAGTGTCCTCAGATGTTTCGACGATAGCGACGATGGCGTCAGATGAGACCCGGCTCTTTATCGCTTTGAAGTCCTTCTCTTCGAGCTCGACCAGTGTCTCGACCGTGGACGCCGTCTCAGTATCAATATCCCGGGCGATCTTCTTGTCGCCCATGGACACATCAACGACGGCAGCCGTGGTCTCGTCCTGATCTTCTGCCGTAGACGTTGGGACATCCGCAACAAGTCTGGCCTTTACGTCAGCCACAGATGCTTCGACTACTTCATCCTTGGCAACCTCCTTCGCGTCGCCACCAGAGATTCCGGCGACAGCAACCCCTACCGCGCCAAGAACCTTAGGAACAATGGGTTGCACCACAGGCACCTCAGCGGGTAATACGACGGGTACCACGGCCGGCAATGCGGCGATCACATCGCGAGCAAGAAGACCGATTCGCCTGTCCACAGATGTGTGCTCGGCCGCGAGTGGCAGCTCTACTGATCTCGCCTGAGACTCCGGCACCACATTCTCGCGAGGTGATTCCGAAGAGTCTCCAAGGACATCTCTGCTAGTGCTAGTCTCCGCAGGGGCCTCTGGAACCTCCGAAGTGAGGGCAGATATCTGGTCCCAGGCAACATGTACCATTTCGCTGTCCTCATCAGAAAGGCTCCTCTCCTCTTCGGCGGCACCCTCCCCGGGAGCAGCTACCGCGGGAGGCACAGCTGATGCGGCCTCCTCTTCCTCCATCTCAGGCTCGAGCGGTTCGCACCAGTATTCTAGCCAGCCTTCCATGATTGGGTAGGGTGAAACAGCTGCCGTTGCCTCATATACAGTTTTCTCCGGCTCGGGTTCGAGTGTCTCGCACCAGTATTCAAGCCAACCCTCCACCATTGGCTCTGGTACGTCCTCGCCACCTTGGGCATCACCCTTGGTGGGCGAGGCGGGGCGTTCTGCTACCGGGGAATCCGGGGCACCAGTGTAGGACTCCTCGAAGCTAGGGTTCGAGACGGAATAGGCATCTTCCTCAACTTCGGAGTTCCACTTGATGTCAACGGTCCAGATGGGCGTGGGAGTACCCGGGATTGGCCGTCCAATGACTGGGTGGCCCAACTTTGACAAGGGGACCCGTCCATACTCGTAATCCTTTGAACAGCCCTCAACTTGCTGCTCGAACTGTGCAAAGTCACGAACGATGGTCTCATGGCCTTCTTCGTCTGCAATGCGAGGACCGCGGCTAGGAGATTCCGGCATCATATCACCTCGCCTCAGATCTGGGCTGACGAATATGCTACCCCGCTCAGTCTCATTGTCTCCATAGATGAGGCTTGGGGTTGATGGAGGGGTCATGTCAACTTCATCCAGCTTGACATCACGGTCCTTGATAGTGGGTTCGTTGTCGAAGGTGAGCTCCCGGTATAGGCTGCTGCTTGGCGTCTTAACTTCGCCTCGAACACTGGCGGCCTTGGCGGCGGGAGTGGCCTTCTCCATGGCTGGACTAGCGTGATTGCTTGGTGGAGGAGTGCAGACGGATGGGTGCTGCTGGGGCGCCTTCTCGAGGGCCTTTGAAGTTGCTCTCTTCCGGGTGGGGGCAGGCACGGGTACGGCATGACCTCTTTGGGTTACATGCAGATTGAGAATGCCCTGGGACTTGTCGGTAAGGGAGCATGTATCTTTGCACAGTAGGGTGATGTCATCCTGGATCTGCTCTCGGAGTTTCGAGATGATGACGTTTCCTTCCTCTTCCGGTGTCATTGTAAACAGCGGGCGCTTCATCTGCGGGTTGTCACGGGCCACAAGCGTCTTGTCTAATATGAGGTGGCCCCTGTGGAAAACGGAGAGCGTGATTGCTATGCCGTTACCGTGAAGGACATTTGTAATGCCGGTCTGGACCCGGTCGAGGATGGCCTCGATGGTCCGTCTTGAGTAGGGAACAGTCGAGTCGAGGGCGATTGTGAGAGGATCAAGGGCGTACCACTTCGCGGCACGGAGATCTAGGATCCGCACCTCGAGTTCATTGGTATCGCTAATAGCGTCGTCGGTCAACTTCATGACGCGACTGAGTGATTCCTCAATGGCCTGGAGAAAATAAAGACAATCTTCGCCCGCGGGATGATTGAACAAGATCTGCTTGCTCCGTATCCTGTAGTCGAGATGGTCGTGGTCGGGTCCAATGTTGTTCCTGATGCGAAGGTTGATTGATACAGCATCCTCAGGTAGACTGGGCCACCTGAAGCCCTTGACTGCTCTTCTCCGAGTGTCGACTCCGACTTCCAGAACTTTGGAGGCGGCGGAGAGCAGCTCCTCGCCTAGAGATATATTGAGTGGCGAGCATTGATTGCTGGCAATTCGGATGGTTTTTGAAAATTGTTGAGGTTGACGAGTGGAACACATGCTACTAAAAGAGAGCTCAAGCTCAAACCCCGGCACGAACTCGTAGGTCTGCGTGCTCTCACGGAAGTGACTCCGCGGTACACACGACAGGGCCTGGGAGACAGGGGTCGAGGGGGTAGCTGCACGAGGCTGGGATGTAGACTGCTCCTTGACGGGTCCACTAATCCATTCAAAGTTTTCGTCGTGGCGAAGGAAGAAGAGGCCGATCATGCGATCGGTAGCCACAATGACCTCTCCTGCCTGCTCCATGGTCGGTGGGCGCTTCTGGTATGACCTGAATATCTTTTCCTTAGTAGGACATGGTGCGTTGATAAGCTGGAAAGACACCTCATATCTCAGAGGTCGGTCGGGAGCGGACTCGAGGGCGCCGGGGTCTTTGCGTGTAATGAGCTCATGAGAGCAGTGTTGTAAGCGGCGTAGCAGTGTTGTGCAGAGCTCGGTGGTAGCCACAAAGCTCCGGGACGAATCGTAACACCGGCTATAGTCGATCTTAATAGGGTCGAAGAAACGAACGGATACCTGGACCGACATGGGGTCGTTCATCAGGCGAAACTGCCTCCGGGTGCCCACATAGGGCTCGGAGGATGTGCGGGCAGACGAGCCCTTGTTCCTGACATCCCAAGCCATCTCAGAAGTGTTCTTCTGACTGTGGGATATGGTGTCGGTGGAGATTGGATTTCTCCGGTCCTCTCCAGCTCCAGGGAGGGAAAAAAAGCCAGAGCCGGCAACAACTGGAGAAGTGGGAGGCAGAAGAAGGGGAGGGGGCCCCGAAGGGATTTGTGGGCGGGACTTATAAGAAGTATTCGTAGTAAAAGTGGTGCTGCGCGTGAGTGTGGTGGGCGAACGAGAAGACGCAATGGGGATGGCGGGGCATGCAGACGATAGCTCCACGTTCCTTCCCACTTTGGGGATCAAAATTGCCAAGGGAAAATTTGCAAGAAATTCACAAAGAAATAATGAAAAGAGAATAATAGGAATAAAAAGGAAAGCCCGGTCTAATGGAAGGATTTGAGGCCAAAGCTCGAAAACAACAAGAACAGCAATTTGACAAAACAAATTGCACAGAAAGGGGGCTTCGAAACGGCCTGTGAACAGAGCCAGACTCGACCTTGGCCAGCGATAAATCTGGAAAGGGAATCCGAGGCAATAAGTGTTTATGCAAGGAATTGGACGGGGTTTCCGAACCGGAATGCACTATCACAGGGCACCTTTAGGCCTGTTCTCGGAGGACCAGCAGGCGGCGCAGGTGGTTGGTTTCTCAGGAGGAAGTGGGCTCGTGGGCTCCCGGGTCCTTTATGTTGGACAAGGGGAGGGGGCGTGAAGTTCTGTAAGAAGGAGAAAAAGCTCAATGGGCTTAGACTCTCCTGGAGGCTTGGGATGCTGATTCTAGACCGAAAGCAAGCCGAGCTAGATATGCAGAGGGGGGCGGGGAACGGGTTGTCGATGGGCAGATATTACTACAGAGTGGAATTGATTCTCGAATATATACCAAATTATGACAAGTTGGGAATAGTTAGACCTTTTAGACATCGAGTTATCTTCCGAACGTGAGGGTGTAATTAGTCGACCGTCCGACCTGTTTTCGTTGGCGGCCCATCAGGCCATTTACGCGGTCAACTCGGCGCATACCCCATTCGCCACTAGGCTCGCGACAGGCAGAAACTGGGTTGGAATCACCGTGGTGATGGGACAGCCGACAGGCGCGGGCGTGGCCCGAGTCAAGCTGTCAACAATCAACAACACACCTTTCAGTGTCACGGGCAAAGAGAGGACGACTGAGGACTGAGGACTGCCAATTGATGGCTGGGGCAAAGGGCTCTCTGGGTGTTCTGGGGCATCCTGGGCGCCGGAGAGGGTGCCACATGGAATTCGTGTCTTGTCCTTGGTGGTGATGACCAAAACCAAAGCTCCTTGCCTGGCGTGGCCCCAGTTGGCAGTCCCAGGTCCAGTAGAACAGTAGAAGACCCAGTCAGTCGCAGTCCCAGAACTCCCCAGTTCCAGCGACTTACAATGCAATGCCAGAAGTCAGACGCTGAATAGCCGCCTTGCCTTTGCAAAAAAGTCCGGCGCGTGAGAGGTCCCAAAGGTGACAAGGTCCCACCCCTGGAACTCGTCGAGCGAGTCAAACCTCTCCACTGGCTAGCGCCGAAGGGGTTTAGCTGGCTGACAGTGGCTGCCCAAGTCTCATCATGGATGGCATGAGTGCCTCCACCGAGATCTTCGTCCTGCTGGGTCCGCCAACCCGAGAATGACACCCTATCAGAGTCGGCCTCGGTCCGCTACCATGTCTTTTTTTTTTTTTTTTTTTTTTTCCTTCTAGGGAGTTTCAGCTGTTCGGGTTGTGAATGTCTTACAGGTAATTACTCCTGCTTCGTCAGTGCGGGCATACAGCAGATAGCAGACGCATGGAAGCTGGACGAATAAAGGGCTGTAAGGCAGGCGTTGCCCAATCGTCTCCAGGCAAGGCCCAAGTCACTGCAGTCGAAGGAGCAGGAGCGCATAAACTGACCGACATTGTGTGTTGGAATAATGCGTTGTGCATGCCTAATAGTACGAAGTACGAAGTAATAACGAAACCCTAAGATGATCATCTCAAGACGAGGATACCTTCGAGATTGAAGTACTTCGTACACTACTTCGTACTTCGCACATCAGATCAAGCTCTGATGCCTGGTCGGAGACGAACGACAAGAAAACTTACTCCAGAGTCCAGAGAGCCAGAGACCTCAGACCAGAACGATGACGAGCAGTGTTCCGAGTTATCCTTCTTACTCTCACGAGTTCGGGGTTGGAGGCCGTTTTTAGTAGTGCCCGGATTTAGCATAGATGTGCGGCGCCTCACGCCATCACGATCAGTAACCGGAACGGGAGCTTTGGAACTGCATCAATGTATCATGATCACGGTCCGGAGGGAGGGTTGATGCGGCATTTGTCCTTCTAGATTCATACAAAATCCCCAATTGCAGTCGGATGGTTCTTGCTTCGCCCATCAATACTCCGTACATGAACCTAAACAAGGGCCGGCATGAGGAAACGTTGAACATGAACTCTCCTTGCAAATGTAAGAAATAAGGAACCGGAGCATCGGACCAGAATGGATCCATTGATGCCTGCGATTGCATGTACAATGTACGAAGTACGAAAAAGTGCGGAGTTCTTTTATCGTCTTTTATCGTCCGCATCAAATCCAGCACTGAAAGTCCGCATCGACATCGACCGGGGTTACGTCAGGCACAATTGTTTGTACATTGTAGAACTTGGAATAATCCCCTCCCGTTATCCCGTATCAATTTGATCCCGCGACCCCTCCCCTTGCTCCCGGACCAGGGTCCAGGGTTTCAGGGCGTTCAGGGCGTTCAGGGCTTTGAGGGCTAGCCTACTTCGTAGAAAAAGTCCATCGAACCTTGGGGCTTAAAAATTCTGTTCCCAACATTCAACATCAAATGTTCATTTTTAATGTATGTTCATACTTCATACTTCGTACTCATCCTTATGCTTCGTCCTTGGGAAATACAAGTGGACTCAATTGCTCCCAAGTACGAAGTACCTTGGTATTGATCACGAGAGATTGATCAAGATCGATTGCTGGAAACCGCTCTTACGAAGTCGTACCTTCAAAATAAGTTACTACCAACAGAGCATGTTGGCCCATCACGTCGGCCTTCATCCCCCTCCTCTGCGCCCCAATCAATGGGGTTGATGCCCTTCGGTTACGTTTTCTTCGCTGCTTCTTCCACTCCTGGAGTCCTGAATGGCCCCAGCCCCTGCAGATCCACAAGGGTAATTCGCCCGTGACCCATTTGCGTTGTGCAATATGCCCGACACCAGCCTCATCCAACCCGTTGGCTGATATTCGTCAGCATCATCGATGGCTGAGCCCAACCCCAGGACCAACAAGACCAACAGCCGTTTCTTATCCACCTATTATACGACGGCGACCACATGGCTGGCCAGTTCAACAGACCCTTCTCTGCCATGTTTCGAGGTTAGGCCACTGGCCAGGCTAGTCCTTTTCAACTTTCAATCCTATGGATCTTAGCACTACCTCTATGCTGTGTAGATTATCCGCAGAACTGTGCCCAGAAATACAAAATCTCAAGGTATGGATGGCGTCGAAGGGGCATCGACATTTTGATCGTTTGTCCTCGGGCCCAGGAGCATCGCCGCCAGGCCCCCCAACTTCTGGACTCCAGACAAGTCGCCGCAGCTTTCTCGGGTTTTGCGCCTCCTCTTTCTCAAATGCTCTATTCTTTTTCCATTTCATGCAGGATTTCGTTTGTCTAGTTTGTAGCGGAGAAGTAGGTAGATCCAACGCACTCGTCGTAGTCGAGTGTAAACCATCAATTGCATATAACCACGATGAACTCAACATGAGGATCTTCCACTCTTGACATTTGGCGTCTTAAGCCTGTATTGTCGAATATTTGAACTTGATGCTGCGTGCTACAGACAGAGTCTTACACCCGCGCATCCCAATCCCGATATCCCCAACGTTGCCCTCCATGGCCGGCAAGAAGAAGAAGCAGAAATCGCAGACTCCACAGACGAGCCTTAAGCCGTCGGGGAACCAGCAGCAAAAGCCTGGGCCATCAAAGCAAGAACGGCAAACGAAGAAACAGAACAAAAACGAAACCAGCGCCCGAGATTCTGGTGGTGTCCTCGTCACTCCCAAGCCCAAGAAACCGAAGGTCACGGAGCTCTGGGCGAATTACTTCCAAAAAGGCGAATTGTCCGATTGGCAGCGGCTCTGTGAGGATTTGGGCCTCCCGTCGGACTTGCCAAGCAAGAAGCAATGCCGAAACGTGAGTCTTGTCCCTGCCCGATTTCATCCCTATCATGCAGTCCATCGACCAATCATCCCCCACCACGCTTTGCCCCAGATTCTTCCCAAGAGGCAGAAGGAGAATGACGCGGTTACTGACGCAGTGACGTTGTGATAGGCTCTTAGGAGAGTAAACGTGAACATACATCAGTTCCTAGAAGCTGCTGTCCGGCCCGAACAGGTCCAATTCTTTCGCAGCGTTCGGGACCTTGAGGAGTACACTAGAGAGCGGCACCTCTTCTACCCTAAGAAGAATATACCTAAGGGCAGCCCGCTCTGCGCGTTGCTTAAATTCCTGATCTAAGAATAGAAGTATGGGTTCTTTTTGGGGGGAAGGGGGAGGGGGGAGGGGGGTGGTTTGAAGTATCCATTAGAGGCGAGTGTTCGGTGTTGGACTAGAGGTTAACAACTGGAGCGGTGGAGATGGCCAAGTCAATGTGGTAATGTAGTCAATGTAAATCATTTGATATCAATGCTTTCTATCATCAATAGCAACATTTTTTTCCCCTGCCAAAATAGAGAGCCAAGAAGAAAAAGCAAAGAGAAGGGAAAGCGAGAAAACTTGCTTTCCATGATGGATTAATGCCTAATCTCCCACAGTCGAACCTTGCCAGCGTCGTTACCCACCGCCAACATATCACTCTTCGTCCCAAAAGCAATCGAAGTCACCCGCCCTAGAGGGGTTTCCGTAGTCGGCCAGTTTCGGTAAACCGTGCAGCTGGGGAGGTGCGCCAACCGGAACGCATCCTTTTGTGGCTGGCTGGCAAACGCTACTAACTGGCCGTCCGGTGAGAATTTAATGTTGGTGATGGGCGTCACGAGCTGCTCGAACCGCCGCTTCGGCTCGGGGAACTCGTTCACGCTCACTGTGCCCTCCTCGTTCGCTGCTGGTTTCAAAAGCTCCGACCGGTCGTACATGTTCACGATGCCGGTGTTGGATCCAATCGCTACCCATCGATCCTCTCCAATCTGCTCGGGCCCTTTGCTTCCCCCAAGTGCCACGACGATGCCGCCGATGCAGCCCTCGTCACGCCAGACACCGACGAATCTCTTCGAAATAAGATTCCACTCTCCCACGCGGCCATTTTTGCCCAGAATAGTCAGGCCTTGACTATTCCTCCACCACGCAAAGTCGGCAATACCGCCGTGGCTGTCTAACCTCGCACCACCCACCCACTGGCTTGTGGTAACGCTTAGAATGTTGACAACACCGCCTCCTTTCCTCGTAGAGCCCATGATAGCCATGTACTGCCCGCAGGGGCTTAGCTTGAAATGCTCCATCGTTTTATGCTCCAACCTGTGCCCTTGCACTCGAGTAATTTTCTGCACTTGACCCGTCTCTAGATCCCAGGTGTGAAACCACTTGCGCCGACCGGAAAACACAATCTTGTCGCCGTATGGGAGGCGGAACTCTGACCGCCGGATGTCGACGTTTTTCGCCTGGACAGAGGTGAGTTTGGGATTGGGCGTAGGGTGCGCTGTTGCGTCGAGGTGGTGGAGGAAGAGCATAGACGATGGGCTGGATGTCATAAGGATTGGGAACTTGGGGTGGAATGATATGCTCGTAACCGGACCGCGATGTTTGTCGGGGATGTCTCGTGTCCGCTGAATATCGATCACTTCGGGCTTTAGTCGTCTCAACGTTGTGTTGCTGAGATGCGAGAGCTGGGCTGCATCTCTGAGGAACTGGTTCAAGGGCTGGGCGGTAATGTCTTCTTCATTCTCCTCCGCACTTGAACCGGTAGAGGAATCGCTAGCATCCGATGATCGCCTCCTACGCTTGGTGCGATGACCTTGCGCTTCCTGGGCCCATTTGGGGAGAGGGTTCAGTGTAAGGTATTGCTTTCTTAACCTTTCGGTATAGTCCGTTCCGGAAACGACATCCTCCCCTTCGGCTATCCTGAGTTTCCGGAGTCGCGACGCCGTTGCCAAGGACACTGCAAGCCGCTCATCATCGCTATCGACCCACGCAGGCGCATCCGTCGGCTCAGTGGCTGTCTTCGCACCGGTGGATTTAGCGTCCGCTTTTACCAAGGCTCCTGAAGATCGGCCAGTGTCAATCATGAAGAGATCGGAATCTTGAATATCCTCCGCATCGAGTGAACCCTCCCGGTTTCCCTCCGCCAATTGCAGCTCCTTCCCCTTTTCCAGATCTTCCAAATCTGCAAGAATATCTCTGTCGAATAGTCGCCTTCGGAATGTTTCCGTATTCCCTAGTACCAGTCGTTCTAGCTCTTCTTCCTCGGCGTCCTTCTCGGCGAGGCGGGCGGGCGGTCGCACCTCTTCTTCTTCTTCCGACGACTCGTCGGATCCCTCGAAATCCAGCTCATCTTCTTCGGATTCAGAGGAAAAGAACCTCTGGGGGTCGTCCCCGGCCTCCTTTTGCTTAGACATCTCGAGTGGTAGTATATGTAGTCGAGAAAGCCAAAGGGCTTGGGTGCGTTTGCAAGTCAAAACTTCAAGCTAGGAAGATTTTGGTGGGATATGAAATGGGAGGGAAAAAAAATATTCCTTATCGTTATCGAAGGGACCCTCCATTGACGCCTGGGGCCTGTTGGTGACAGGTGCTAAAGCCACCTCCGACAGGAGCTATTTTTAGTGGGTGGTCGCTGAATTAATCGATCGCCTCTGGCAACCAACCGAGCATCAATAATTGCTGGGACGTGATCTCAACCAGACATTGATTACGACGACGTCGTTAAAGCATCAGACGCCTCGACAGTCCTTGCCTGTCCCACGCGCCGCCGCATTCGCTTCCTTGACCTTAGTTCGATCTGCAACAGCTTCCAAGATGGCTAGCGACGACGATACCAAGTCGAATAAGAGGAGCCATTCTGAAATGGCGGATGATGCATCTGGTAGGCTTCCTTTTCCTTCGCGACCTTCCTTATGTTGCGACTTCGCTAACTCCTGGAAAGACAGCTCTTCTGACGATGATATGGGGCCCCAGCTACCAACCGAGGCCGCACCGAAGAAGAAGCGCCGCTATTTACCTTATGAGAAGCTCTACGTTGCTGCCCTGCCGAAATCCGCCCGCTACTCCAAGTCCCTGATGCACAAGGAACAGGTTTCTTTCGTGAACATGACGCCCCTCTCCGAGTTCCTTATAACATCTTCGACTGACGGCACCGTGAAATTTTGGAAAAAGGTTGCGAAGGGCATCGAGTTTGTCAAGGAGTTCAGGGCTCACCAGGGCGAGATACTCTCCGTGTCCGTGAGCGCCGATGGTCGCAGCTTTGCTAGCTGTGGGACGGACGATACTGTCAAGATCTTTGATGTCATAACATTTGACCTCTTAACGATGATTCCCCTAGGATTCCGTCCTCGGAGTATATGTTGGGTCCATAAGAAGGGCGCATCTTTGCCGCTTCTTGCTGTGTCGGAAGACTCGAAGCCGCTCATTCACATCTACGACGGTCGGGGCGTAAAGAATGAGCCGATTCATACCATAAAGGGCCTTCACCGTAAGCCGGTGTCAGTCATGACGTTCAATGAGTCTTTTGATTGCGTGGTATCGGCCGATGAAGGTGGCATGGTAGAATACTGGCAGCCTAGTGGGGACTACGAGAAGCCAAGCAGTGTGTTCGCCCTCAAGAGCTCGACGAATCTTTTTGATTTTAAAAAAGCCAAGTCTGCGCCAGTGTCTCTGACCATCAGCCCTGATGGGAAACAGCTCGCTGCATTCTCCCTCCCAGACCGCAAAATCCGACTTTTCGATTTCGCGTCGGCGAAGCTGTACAGGACATATGACGAATCTCTCCAGATTATCGAAGATATGCATCAAACTGGATCGGAATTTCACAAATTGGATAACGTCGAATTTGGCAGGAGATTTGCGCTCGAGAGGGAGATTGAGTCCCCCGCTCTCCGGAATAAACCAAACGTCATCTTCGACGAGTCGGGCCACTTCATTCTTTACGGTTCCATCCACGGCATCAAGGTCGTGAATACATACACCAACCAAGTTGTCAAGACATTCGGCAAGGATGAGAATTTCCGCCCTTTGAATTTGACGCTCTACCAGGGACAGCCCCAGAAGAAGAAGGTGGCGTCGATCGAGATGGGGGCTTCGAGCAACCCGCTCCTGCAAGAGCAAGAAGCAAGAGACCCGACTCTCACGGCGACAGGCATCGGAAAAGTTCGGTTCTACATGTTTACCAACGAGGAAGAAGTGTCCAAGTCCACCAGGGATGTGCAAAATGAACGGCCGACCGCCCTCAGCCAGAAGGCGGCTGCTGCTGCGGCTGCCAAGGCGGCGGTGGCAGGGACCGGGGCCATAATCCACACCACTTACGGCGACATACACATCCGGCTATTCCCCAAAGAGGCTCCGAAGGCGGTGGAGAACTTTATTGGACATTCCAAGTCTGGTTATTACAACAATACTATATTCCATCGTGTGATTCGCAAGTTTATGATCCAATGCGGTGATCCACTTAGGGACGGCACGGGAGGTGAGAGCATTTGGGGCCGCGAATTCGAAGACGAGTTTAGTGCTCTCAAGCACGACAAGCCGTATACTGTGAGCATGGCGAATGCCGGGCCGAACACGAACGGAAGCCAATTCTTTATCACCACAGAGAAGACTGTAAGTGACGCAGAACTCCCTTCCCTCTCGGACTCCCCGGCTGGGCTCTGACTTATTGGTATGATGTTTAATGCTAATCAAAACAAATTTCCCTTTCTTAGCCATGGCTAGACGGAAAACATACAATTTTCGGTCGAGCTACTCAAGGATTCGATGTCATTCATAAAATTGAGAATGTGCGGACGTACAAGGAGAAGCCCGAGATAGATATCAAAATTCTCAACATCGACATTGTGTAACCTCCCCTGTCGGACCAATCCCAAATGCAGCTCGAGGCTGTAATGCCGAGGATAGAAAGAGATGAAAACAAAGCAGAGGAAAAGAAATTGGAAATTTTCGAGTTCATTCGTTCTCGTCGCCCAACCCGGACCCTCGGTCTCGGTCACAGACATGGATAAGCCCTAACCGGAATCTAGCGTCGGTGAGTCTCAAATAGGCTCACTCATTGACTTTTCTTTTTCGTTCATTCTCGTCCTCGTGACTTCGTCGAGTCTGCAGACAAAAATGGAAAGAGTCGAGACTCACTTCGTACCAGGAAGATTCGAGAGAGACCCTTGTCTCCCTGTCTTACTATTAGTGAAGCCAATTGAACCCCCACGCAGAAACACAGCTCATCACCACCACTTACAAGTAGCACCCACGGACGGGACCGAATTGCCGCAGGCGATCGGGCTCAGTGATCCACCACGGGTCCCCACGCAGACCCTTTCACACCCCGCGCTCAGCTTTGGCGTCCAACCAGGGCGAGCCTGGAGAGAGACCTGCTCTTCTCAATATAATAGTGCTGATCTGCATTGGCTCTGCTGCATCTCGCTCGACAAGTCAGGCTCGTTGGTCGGGGTTAGCCACAGCCAATTGGTGGCGGGTCAGCGGGCAGGACCCTTGTTGGCTCGCGAGCCTATCAAATGCCGTTTGCACTCTGATTTAAACCGGGCCAGACCATACTTCGTAATATTCCACGAAGTCTGCAGCTTGGTTCCGATCCCGGTTCGCTCCAACCATCCATCCCACTGCCAGCCAGGCGGGGGGAACCACGGAGACGCACAGGTTGTCGGTCAAGTGTCACTTGGACTTTGCCGTGGAGAGTGGGCTCGCTAGCCTGGAGGGATAGACATGCCACACTCTTTTTGGAATACAGGAGACGGTCAACGAGATTAAATTACTCTCGACGACGACACCCGCGCACGATGGCACAGGTCAGGCCGGCCCATTCGGGCACATGCCAGCCCGCACCACGACGGTCGGAAACAACGAAAAGACGACGATGATGACGGGCGCAATGTGTGCATCCAATCTCGGGAGCATCGTAGAGCGTGGAGAGACAAGACGCCTCCGTGGGACTCTGGGAGCCCAACCTGCAGGGCCTGAAATATATATATAAATATATCTCCCGAAGTATCTGTCATTTCTGAGTTTTCGCCATGTCATTATTTGCATTATTCCCCGCGCATTTGCCAGCATCGCGTTTTGGATGAATGATGCATCTCGCGTTGGACGTAGCACAATCCGAGCCGCCATAGCCATCCACATCCACATCCATATCCATGCCATGCCCATGTCCCCATGTCCCCATGTCCTGTCCATGCCGACGCCCATAATCCATGTCCTGTCCATGCTCATCATGTCTTGTGTCTTGTCTTGTCCCTGCCCCATCCCAACCCGCCGTTTCCTCACACACACACACACACACACACACACACACACACACACAC